>OY856410.1:5117500-5717500 GCA_963693085.1 Alisma plantago-aquatica
CAATTGCTAACTAGAAATTTTCTTTCAGCTACAACCATATTGAAAAACTAATTCCAACCCAGTTAGCTCTTTAAAAAAATATTTCTGTTTAACCATTGCTCAAATGAAAAATGCATGACATAAAGATTCATTCCTAGTGCTTGATCATTTTTAGTACTGAAGAAGAGATCTTCTTAGCATCATTGAGAGTGCTCTGCATAAATTTAACCACATGTGGATCATTCTTCTTCTCTTTACATGAAAATGGTATGCCCGAGTAGTTGCATGGTAAATTACTTGAAGTGTATTAAATAAAAAAAGTCTTCAAAATAAGTACGAATAATAAGTTGTTCCATGGGTGTGTCTTGTAGATGAAACAACTTAGACAACTAAGATGAATAATTATATCACACTCAAAAGAAAACCACAAAAATTAGATTTACGCTACTTTTTAGTTGTCATCGTAGAAAATTACAAAACAGCCAAGACGATTCAAAAAAACATCCATCCAATAATCTCAATATTTCTATGTATGATGTATTTAGGTAGAAAACTAGTAGGAAATAGATATTGATAATAGCGGTATCATTTTGTTCTGAAAAATCACAACGAAACCAGAAGATACAAATGATATTAGAATGGAAGTAAAAGACCGCTGGAATAGTTCAGTTGGTTAGAGAGTGTGGCTGTTAGCCACAAGGTCGGAGGTTCTCAAGTCCTCCTTCTAGAGATTTAATTTGAACGTAAAAGACCACTGAGTCAAGCCCTCCTTATAGAGATTTAATTTGAAAGTAAAAGACCACTGGGGCGGCACATCTTTTATAAAGTATAAAAGGACAATGACCTTTTACGAGAATGAAAACAGAAGTACAACGGTCTGTGCCCATCGATCACAAAATCAGGGTAAGTAGAGAATACAATGGTCTTCACGAGACAAAGATGCGGTTGTGAGTTCTGTAAACAGCTGGTTAAGGGGCCGTTCGCCGCCATTCCAATTACCAGGATTCATGTGCAAACTTTGTGTAAGATGAGTAGCCGATTATGTTATCTAGTATTTGATCTGGTACTTCCCCTCACAAAAACGCGAGATTCCAAATCCCGCCACGCACGAGGACAGTGAGAAAGCACGTCTGTAACCTGAGATCACACCTTTTAGGGTTTCTATGCGGAACAACTGGTCTTTTCTGTCGGAGTGTTCACCAACTATAGATCAGAAAACGTGTGTATGAATGTCGACAGTTGGGATTACGAGGGCCAAACGGCCCCTAATAGTCTAGCAGCCATGGATATTGTTGGCAGTTGTGCATCGTCCAATGCAGCAGATGAAAGTGACGCTAACGAGGGAGTGGGCTGGGACAGATGTGTACCACGATAAAGACGGACGGGGAAACAAGAAGGGTAAAGTTGAAGAATAGTCACGGAACCTATTTGAGCTTTATGTCGGCGACAGCGTCCAAACTTTTGTCTTGCGTCTAGAAACTGCAGGGGTGTCTTTGTTATGGAGAGATTGCCCCGGATTGGTGCCCGAGTTTTTCGTATTTGACGTTCATGAGAAATCCCAGCGATCGATCGACTTGCGGACAGGCCTAGCAGAAATACTCCGACCGCCTGTGGGCTTACTAGCCGCATCCAGGAGACGCCAACTGATCATCTGCGAGAAGGGCTCGGGAAGGAGCCCAGATTCCGCCGCGTCCTGTTTCAGTCTGCTCGTAGATGCCAGCAGTTGCCTCGAGGAGAAGGGTAAGGTAGTAACGGGGACGATGAGGCATGGGGGGCACCGCCAGAAACGGGAACTACGAAGGCAACAGTCTCGGCGGGGACGATAAACATTCTGTTTCGTGCGGGTCTCTGCTATGGCTATGTGTCGACTTAACAACGATCACAACAGCCACAACTGCGGCTGTTAGTGCTACCTCATGCTCCGATGCTCGTATGTGGGGCGTGAGTATTAGGACTCGGTGAGCTAGCGTTAGGAACACCAATTGTACAGAGCGCAGACTGCAGGATGAAGCTGGGCAATTTTCAACCAGCACAAGCAGGCAGCACTAGTGCTAGCGCTAGAGGAGAGGAGAGGAGACAGAGCTAGAAAGGAAGCAGAAGAGATGGATGAGGAAATGGCAGAAATCAATGCAAGAAACAGTCTCTCTCTTATGGATGGTAGATGGGAAGTGGAGGCAACAAGGGCGGTGGATTTATAATGGATCAAGGGGGAGGCAAGGGTTGAATGAAGCAAGTCTTATGATGGAGTCGCCCCCATGGCGTTCGACACCAGGTCGCACAGATGGTGACAACAACTAAGATGCTCGACACCAGGCCTCTGGGACCCGTCACTGTACTGATCCACACAATGCCGACGTACTCAGGTTACAAGTATTCACTTATACAGATAGGCAAGGGCGTTATTACCTTCCTCCTTAGCCTTTAATCTGCTATTATAGAGATTGCTAACATAGTCCTTGAACGGGCTGCTTTCCTTCTTCTGGAAGAGGTAGCCTGAGAGCGGGATCACAGTGTAGCCTATTTTTCTTGCATACTTCAACTCCTCACTATAGTAGACACCAACAAATTCCCCCGGTATCATAAGTGTTTCTTCATAGGAACGCTTCAGAGTAGGTGTCTTCGCCCTGCAGGCCTTCAGCCGGAAATGCAAGGTCCACAATGGACGTGGCCATGGCAGTGGAGTCCATAGCGGCTGAAGAGGGGGCAGAGATCACTTCAAACACCAAGCACCGATCACTGCAGAAGACGGATGGGATTCAGGACGGTGGAGACTTAGGGCATGTTTGCTCAGCGGGATTTAGTTGGATTATCAGATATGCTGGATTGGATTCATCCTGGTTTCGCAAACAGCTGGATTTGATAAATGCAGCAGTTTAAGACAATATGTTTGTTTATCGGGACGAGCGTTTTATTTGCTTCATGTGTACAAAGACAGTACTACCATGTTGCGGAGGAAATAGCACCCGAGAGAGTAGCTGACAACTCTATAATGGTGGGCCCGAACCTATTGACTAGCAGCTAGAACGGAAGTTCAACAACCTGGTAATCGTGGACCTAGACTATAACCTGGTAATCGTGAACGGAAGTTCAGTAGCTGGCAGCTGGCGTTGGTCAGCCGGTGGTCGCTGCTGTATTCTCGGCGTCCGGCACTTTTCAAATGGAAAAGTTAATCCAGCATTTATTGTATGCTAAAAAGTGCAGGATTCCTTCCAATCTCCGGCTCCATGAAAGCAAACATAATTTTTATGATTCTGGACTCCCAATTACAACCCAATCCGATCAAGTACGGCAAATCAAATGTGCCCTTACTCGGGCATAACGATGTTAGGGTATTCCGGCTCTTATCGGGGTCAGGCAAAATTAGATCGGTATATTTCAGGTTTTTTATTACCAATTTTTAAAGTCGGGTCGAGTCGAGTCCAAATCCTAAAAGTCCATGTTTGGTTCGCGATATCAGCGGGATTTCGGCTTTGTCTTCTTGTGTCACATCTGCGCCACATCAGCATAATCTAGTCTGGATTGTGAGATGCGTGTTTGGTTGAACTCCTTGTTTCGGGTTCTGTTGTCCGGATATGAGGATTAAGTCAATCCTGCTAGTAGCAGGATTTCGGAAACCCAGTCCGGATTTCATTTTGTTTTTTTGTATATTTTGTTTTATATGTCAGACTGAAAAACACAAGTTACGAGGTCAGTCAAATTTAATGATGAGATTGGTTTGCCAAACAAAAATAGGATGGACTCCAGTCTAGATAATCACGATGACTGGACTAATCCGGTCTAATTCAATGTGGATTTCGAAATCTCCATCTCGAACCAAATAGGGCCTAAAGCAATCGGGTCGGTTTGGGTCTCGGGTGTCAGATCTAGAAAATCCGACCCTGGCCTACTTTCACAGAAGTTATAGCGAGAAGTTCGCGTCAAAAAAATTCATTTGCTTCATAGAAGTTAGAAAAAATCTCACAACGACGGACTAGATAAAGCAAGCACCTAATGTACATTTTATTTTTTCAGAAATAGAATTCAATTCCCTGTTGGTAGTTTTGTAGTCAATTTAATGATGAAATTGGTGATGTAAAGATTCGAACTAGTGACTTGTTAAAATAATGATGGAGATAAAGAAATTTTCAATGGGAGTCTATGAGGAAAGATGGTCTATATTTATAGAAAATCATGGTTTAGTACGGGAGTAGAAATTCCTTTAAAAAAATTAACTCTTGACTACATATACTTTCTTAACAAATATTTTTCTAGTCTATGTAAGCGCGTTTCTTTCTAAGATTTGCCCACATATGCATTTTATTTTTCACAACGATTTTCTTTATATTATTTTACCCTATATAGTATTTCACAACTTTTCTCTGGGGGACATTTTTTTCTTTTATTAAGAAAACCTTTATTTCACTACTTTTCTCGAGGAGTCGTTTTTTCTTTCTTTTATTAAGCACACCTTTATCAACCAAAAATGTTTTCTCCTTGTTACAATCATCCTCTAAAATATATTTTACGATAATTAAAGTTTTGTGAAGAATTTATTTCCCCTTCATGCTCCTTCTAAGTAAATAACTTTCCTTTCGGTAGACTTTATGTTGTGATTTTATTTTATTACCACTAAAATTGCCTAAACATTTATTTCATCCAGATAACCGATTTTACTTATATATTTATTTTCCTATCAAGAAATGATTGAATACTAAAGAATATATTTCTTTTATGTTGTCCACAACAACAACGTTGTCAAGTACTAATCCATATGATTGAGAATAATTGATCATGTTATATTTATTGAAAAATTATAATGATAAGATTTTTAATTTGCAAAATTTCTTTAATGTGGTTTTTATTTTCAATGATAGTTAAGAAATGCAAGATACATGATAACCATATTGCTTTATATTATGTAATAAATTATGTTGTATATGTAAAATGAAAGTTGCTGAGAGAGTGGTGTCGTTGCTTATATTAAAAAGAATTTCCATTAAATTTTCTACCATTATAATAACAAACTATATTTTTATGAGGTGTTTTCTAAAAAAATTCTTTCATCATTCTCAGACGAAAATAGATCTGTTGCCTTGGGTAAAAATGGCTATATTTCGGCCCTAAGTGTTCCTCAACTCAAAGGGGCACCCCCAACTATAAATATGACCACTTGGAGTTCATTCTAAGGTTGCTCATTTCATATATGTTTGGTTCTTGTTTAGTTGAGAGTGTTGCACACCTTTGAGCCCCTTTCTCTCTCTACCTTCAAGTCAAATATGTGAGTATGAGTGAGTTAGGATCTATTGTAAGAGAGATATCCCTTGTCCATGTAAAGCTCTCCACCTCTATCTTCCTACCCCCTTTCCTTATTGAAGAAAAGGCTTGAAGATCTTCTCCGAGTGAAGGAGAAGGAGTTGTTGTTCTTTAAGGTTGAAGAAGGCATGGTGTTCCAGATCTCCAATTGAAGGAGATAGGCAAGGCGGACGTTCAAGAAGGATAGGTAATCCCTGGAAGGCCAAAGACTTGAAGATGGAGTGGGTAAGTCCTTGTTGAAGGTTGAAGACTCCCTGGTTCAAGTGGGTAAACTCCTTCGGTAGGTTCAAGATCCTTGCTTGAGGTATTAAGTCCTTGGATGAATGCGGTTTTGTCTTGTAATATTATGAATGAATATAAGAGCATCAAGATTGCAAAGTCCTAGAGATTAACCACCTCTAGGTAGTGGACTGATTCACTTCCAGTTTGAAGTGTGGAACTACTCTAAACCACTTTGCCCAACTGTATGCTATCCTTGTCTCTCACCCTTGCTATGCTTGTTAGTTAGGAATTCAAATTGGTTGTATGCTTAAGCCTTTGCACTTAATTTAATTCGAAGGTATAATATGTTTTGTGAGATTTGTGAAGCTCTATTCACCCCCCCTCTAGAGCCCTTGATCCAACAAGGAGGCCTTTGCCACCCGCTAAGGAGGACATTGTCAATCACTGTCTTTAGTGATCAACCAGGAGGTCGCCACCAACAGTCGTCGAGGTGCAACTTGAGAAAGAAGCACACTGCAACAAGGATAGTCACTGGACTTGCTCCAAGACTAGGTATCTGCCTTGCAACCTTCACTTCTCAATTCATAGTTGTCGATGCAATCTGCTGTCTAAGGGGAATATGGAAGTAATTTTTTTTGTTTCCGTTGTCATATCTGTCGTCATATTTTCCTACAAATAGTAGATAGGATAACAAAGTCTTCTCACTTTCTACTAGTTAAGATAACATGGGGTATGCCAAAGTTAGCCAAAGTCTATGTAGATGAGATATTATATTTCATGGGATACCAATTTCGATAATATCTGATAGAGATTCCAAGTTCACAACTAGATTCTAGAATCAATTACAATGTTCCTTGGGAACAAAGTTGAAATTTAGCACGTCGTTTCATCCATAGATAGATGGGAAGTTAAGAGGACAATTTAGACCCTAGAGGATATGTTAAGAGCATGTGTTTTTTAGTTCAGTGGCAGTTGGGATGATCATCTCAGTCTTATGGAGTTTACCTATAACAACAATTACCATACTAGTTTGGGAATGGCCCCATATGAAGCCCTGTATAGGAGAAAATGTAGATATCCTATTTGTTGGTATGAAGTTGGATAAAGACAAATTCTATGTTCAAAGTTGGTGGAAGAAACAACAGAAAAGATATTTGTGATCAGACAATAGTTGAAGGTTGCACAAGACAGACAGAAAAGCTATGCAGAGAAAAGGCATAGACCACTTCAGTTTGAGGTCAGAGATGAGATTTATTTGGAAGTCTCACCATGGAAAGGTGTGTTGAAGTTTTGAAAGAAAGGCAAACTAAGTCTTAGACACTTGGGTCCCTATCCATTCATTCAGATAATTGGACTAGTTGCATATAAACTTAAGTTCCCTTCAGAGTTAGCCAATTAACATGAGGTGTTTCATGTATCTATGTTGAAGAAGTGTCATTTTGGTACAAAAAAAGTATAGATCCAAACCATGTACAGTCAAGAGAGGGCATTTCTTATGCTTATGGGCCAATTCAATTTCTAGATCATTGAATTCGAAAGCTTATAAAGATGGAGATACCCCTAGTGAAGGTTGTTTGGAGGAATCATGGTATAGAAAAAGCTACTTGAGAAGTAGAGTCAGAGATGTGTAACAAGTATTCTTTCTTCTTCTAGAAATTTCAAGATGAACCTTTTATTAGAGGGGGAGAATTGCTACAACCATCTTCTAGCTTTGTTGCTAATCCTAGGGGTTTAAGACAACCTTAACGATTGTTATGTTTTATCAGCAATATATTTACCTTGTGATTTATCTTAACCTTAGTTATCTTAAGTAATTGTTTGGATAACTCATAATCATGACTTATGTATACCAGAAGATCCGAGGTTTAGTTGATATAGAATTAGTCAATACATGTATGTGGGAGGAGAATTAATAATACTCGAGGAAATAATTGATAAATAAATTTATTTTAAAATTTTATCAAACAATATTGTAAGATTGTAGTGAATTCCATTATGAATCTAAGTAAAAAAGAATGAACTAAATCAGAGTTAAAATGAGAGAGTTATGACCTTTTTAGCAAACATGTGCAGAGCTGACTTTCGGTCAGCTTTTTTGACGACCGTCGAGTAGGCCCGACGAGTGCCGAGAAAGTGTTATGCAACCGTCTAGGATAGTCAATTGTAAAACTACCATAACTTACTATACATATCTATTTTCAATGAAATAAGTTAGATCCGTAATTCGATCCTTTACACTACAAGATCCTTATACCACGAAATGACGACCTGGAAGGCAATTTAGAGGGTGATTTTTGGGGGGAAATGTGAAGAATGGCTGGAAATCGACGAAGTAGCCACATATCCTTCGTGGTAAGTAGTCCTAGATAGTAGATCTCTTATCTTTTGCCTCTTTGATCCACTGAGGATCTTTTATTAAACTCAGTGGAGGTTCTGTTCCTCCTTCTATCTTCATCTTCTACCTCCATTCGATCCTTCTAAGTTGTTTTTCTTGTTGACGATCGGTTTAGAACGAAATCTTGAGGCTGAAAGCTTGATTAAGACTCGTGTGAGCTAAGATCTGAGCTTAGTTGGTGAAAAGTTTAATATTAGTAATCTTGGACGAGATCTGCAAGTGGAAAATTATCTTATAACCCTGAGTTACATCATACAAATCCAAAACAATGATGTTTCAATATAGATTTTTGCTATGTGATAACAATGATAAACTTGATAAACTTGTACAATGAATTTCCAGTCATAGAAATGCTTATCTTAGTTATGATAGGTGATGAAATGTCATATTAAAAGTTATTGTGTAGATTGTGTATGGATTTAATGAAGCCTTTACTGCATTTAATATCAGACCAACTGCCATGATGATTGATTTACAATTTTAAACTGCCAATATATTCATACTTCTGCTTGTAAGTTCTATCAATTGCAAACGTTATAAATATCTTGGTTACTTGCTGATTTTCTACTCACTAAGCCAGTAGCTCATCAACCTACTGAATTTTTTTGTAGGTAAATAATTAACTCATCCTGAGGAGACAAAAGTTAATTTTTATCAAAAGTAGAACAAAGATCCTGAGAAGGGAACAATTAGAATAGGTAGACGATCTCTTGTCCTTCATCTGAATCCTGACAATGAGTGAGTGAGAAAAGAGAACAGTTTATAATGAAATATATGTCATGTATATTAAATGTGCAACTCTTTCTTCTATGCAATAGTATTGTGTTTAAACGAGACATTATCGTTTAGTTAAGTGATGTTATTATATAATTTAGAAAAAAATGTTATGGTTGGTATTTTTAAGTGATGAAAAGTTGATGGATAAGTTAATCTTCTTAGCGGGCCTTAACCCTGCTTAGTGGATCCATGTCACGTCATTGTGTCTAGTATAACACTCTTCAACCTTTTCTTCATCACCCTCGGGACCCTTCTTCTAGACGCAAGAGAGAGTTAGACATGTTATCCAAACGAAGATCCTCAACCAAGATCGACGAAGTGATGCGTGTCAAATTTAGTACTTCGAGATAATCTAATGTGTTCAAACTCGTTGAGCCCGCATGATACCTAATATATAAATTGTGGAAAAATATTGTATGATGCATTAAAATGTAAATAACTTTAGAAATTAATGTAGTATATTAGAAGGTGAAAATGATATGTTGTGACTCGGGACTTTTTACAAACCTGGACAGCCTGATCATTGTGGACATCCAATTTGTTCACCATCAACTTGTAGGCGCTGCTGGTTCAATCTAATGAAATGCAAATAGATAAAAACTGTTTTATTAGGATTCTGGACTAAAGATTGAATCGGTTAGTGGGTTATTTGGAATGTGGATCTTAACAAAACGGAGTACTGTCTACCGATAACCAACCGGCACTAATGGAGTACGTCTATCGAAAATCGGATCACTAGTACACCCGGAGGCCATTTTTTCCCCCACTTAGTTTTACACCCGGAGGCCTGCGCCATGACATGCCCGAACAAACTTTTTTTTTTCAAAAAGAAAAATTCTACCCATAACATCCCACATATCCGCCCACCTATTCGGACATCGGAACTCACCAACTCCTACGCCCACCAGCTGCTGCGTCAGCCCAATGCTACCCCCATTAGCCTCTGCGGTCGCATGCACAATTAAATTGATATCTGCAGCAGCGATTCTGCATGTTTTTATATGCAAAATACATGCATGAAATAATTATCTCGCCACCAAATAAAAATATACTATCATTCGATTGCATATTCATCCCCACCAAATAAAAATCCACTATCATTCTGCATGTTTCTATTGTATATTTATTCCTATTACAGATTACATAAGTACTGTACCCACAATAAATACATATCCATTAACAAATGAATTTGAGAGGTACTGTACTTATGTATGACAAACTTGGTTGGAAATTAATAATTGGGTACAATATTTATAGATGCATTTTATAGTTGATTATGGACCAGATGTGCACTATATTTTTGTAAGAAAATTATGTCCAGGCGAAAAATATTGTTATTGGATTCCGTAGGTACTGTACTTATGCTTCCAGATCAATTATACAATTATGCTTGATTTTGTAATTTGTTAGGTACTGTACTTATGCTTGGTTTTATAATTTGGTAAGTACTGTACTTATGTTTGAAAAAACTGAGTTGAAATTAACAAGTGGGTACTGTACTTATTTTGCATGGATTGCGTAGGTACTGTACTTATGTCCAGATAACAAATGTTACTACTGGATTCCGTAGGTACTGTACTTATGCTTCCAGATCAATATTGCTAACGAGAATGCAGGTGAGTGGATTAGACCGAGAGAGAATAATTACAAGAGAAGAAACGAATTAATACACTTTGCATGGACTTTGCATCAGTATTAATATTCTGGAGAGAAGAGTGGAGAGACATACTGTGCCATTCTCTACACTTTGTATGGACTTTACATGAGTATTAATACAAAGACAACTGCAAATGCTGCACATGTATTTTTCCAAAAACTGGGACAACTGCAAATGCTGCACATGTATTTTTCCAAAAACTGGGTTGGAAACCCGGGGTAAGGGGGTGTGTGTAGCTAAACTCTTGAAAAAAAGGTGGCATGAATTAAGTATGTTTACATGCGGATTGAGGTGCAGCTTGGGCATTAATCAACTCCGGCTCACCGGGAGGACAGAGAACAGTAGTTGATCGACCGTCGGACGAAAAAGATTATAGTGTATGCGGGCCCGCGCACTCTCTCACTCAGACATCGCCTCCTTCCTCGCGGCTTTCCGCTCCCGTATCACGTCCCCTCCTTTCCTGCTCTTTCTTTCCTCTTCCGGATTCTCGACCGCCTCCCACATGGCGTCCCACCTCGTCCGGCGCCTACTGGGCCGGACCTCCGCTGCCAGACTCCACGGCTCGGTCCTCCCCACCGCGTCCCGCACCTTCTCCGCGGCGCCCGCTTCCGGCGAGCTGATCCGGGCCACCCTCTTCCCCGGCGACGGGATTGGGCCAGAGATCGCCGAGTCCGTCAAGCAGGTAATGTGCCCTTGGAACTCCCCATGCCCTCTCTTACACCTGAGGATACCCCGCGTCGCTGCCGCAGTTGCCCAGTTTCTGTTACCCAATTGCGTATGCTGCGGAATTGCGGGTTCTCGTCTTCTCCTCTTACTTTTAATTACTTAGCCGAGTGTGAATAGTATTATTCTGCATCCGGCTGCCATTGTGGATTATTATTGAATAGGCAGATATTTGTATGCGTTGGTCTTTTGAATATCATCTGCAATTCATAGGATTTAATGTAGACGAAGGTAGTGTTCTCACTGTGCCTGAATTTACAAGAACCTTTCCCTCTAATCAGTCACCGATGGCGATGATATATTTTCTTTTGAACTGAGAGTTGTAGTTATTTTAAGCTTTCTGAAAATTATCCAAAATCAGTGTGTTCTCCGAAACAGCTGCACTGGTTGTTATATCTAGATCAATCGAAACGCTTGATAAACAAAATCCTGTAACCAGGAAGTCCTCCTTCTTACACCTATAGTCGTCTCAGCTAAGCCAGTAAACCTAGCTTCACCCAGGAAACAGTTTTGAGATTTCTTGAAGCACAATTCTTTCCCAACTCTAGAAAGCGCGGACCTTTTGCACGTGGCATCTCCTCAAATATTCCTCGGTATGAATATGACGCCTTATGAGTCTGACTTTCTTCAGGCTTATCCCTCCATGTTGGAAGGTTTGTTGTGAACTCTTTTGGGATGAACTCTTGAGGTCGGGGCATCAGGCAGTCATTTCCACTTCCTGACTCAAAAAGCTGAAAACTGTATGTAGGATATAATGTCTGATCGGTAGAAACTGCTTTGAGGAAGCACGAAAATGTCTCTCTAGGCTCCAAGAAACTACCCACAAAGACCACCGAAATAGCCAATGAAGCGATAATAACACCTCAAACCTGTTGAACAGAGTGCAAAATTTAACACATATGCAGTCGTTCTGTCTGGTACTAGTGAATTCTGGTCCAAATATCAGATGCATTACCTATGTAAGCCTGTGACTAAGTTATATTAGTTGATACCCGTTTCACTAGATAAGCTTTTAAAAATTGTGAGATTGTTACTGTATAGAAGTACCCACGATAAGCACGAAAAACAAAGTGAAGGAATTAGAGTTGAACAATAGGCCTAAGGATGAATGCAACATAATACAATCGCTTCAGGGGTCCTTATGCCTTACTAATTAAGTATCAATTTTTGTATTAAATGTCCATAAGGTTTCAGTACACCATGCATTGTCAACAACACATATGTCGCTGAGATTTCTGCCCATTGCAAAAACTGACCTATAGTTCATGAATATCTTGTGTCTGTGACCATAGTTACCCGATATATATAAAAATGCCGTGTCCAAGGACTGGGGTTATTTGACACTAAAATTGTTTCATGGGCTAGGAAATATGTACTTATAGGTGTGCCGATGGAAAAATAGGTAGATTTGATCTTGGCATTTGCGACGACCAAAGTTTTCAAAAACGGGAAGCAGGAGGCGTGCTGACAACAGCTTCTAACTGCGGGCACTTTTTTGAAAAAGGAGGTGCCTAAATTCTTATATAACTTTGTACAAAAGTACACACGTGTATGTAAAATATATATTTCTAAGGAACTTTTATACATATCTAATCAGCAAATCAGTAATACTGATTAGTAATGCCGACAATAATCAGTGAAAGCAGCAAGGAAATCAGCAAAACTAATCCACTAGAAGTATAATAGAGTAATACCCATAAAAGTATATAAGCAGCAAGGAAATCAGTAAAAGTAATCCAATATCAGGGCCTCTGGGAGCCGATTTTTACCTAGGTGGGTCAAGGCGGCTACCCAAAACAGTTGTTGAAGCAGGCACTTAGGCAGGCTGAGCGGCCCAAAAGCCGGCGGCACCGGGCGCTTAATGGCCCAAGCGCCAGGTAAGCACCTAAGGCCTGGATTAAACGATTAGTGTCTGCAAGTGCTTAAGTAGCCACCTGGGCCCTTTTTAGTACAGTGGCGACACCAAAAAGTACAACTTAAGTCATGAAAATTTGCAAGTGTAATCTGTTGACCTGAATACACTTATTTATGCAATAACATCAAGTACTTGATGGGGTGTGCTTCATGTCCGGGTAAGGAAACCAAATTATTTCTTGCAAATTATGAAGTGGGATTACAAGAACAACATGATTGAATCAAGTTATGTATTTTTGCAAGCACAACAGATACGCATATGCATACTTGTTTTTTTGCAATAATATCATGTATTGAAGGGCTATTTGTGAGTTAAGAGATACACGAGTTTGTGAAGGCAAAGAGTGCAAACATTATTATTATTAGAGACTTGAGAGTCTACGAATAGCTATGGCTCACAAATACATACAAATTGATTAAATTTAAGCTCGACTTTGCATGGTATAATTGGAGCTCGTTGGGCCCAATCAAGCTGACTTTGTCCTCCTAGGTTTTTTTCCTATTTGCCCTTCTTCCTTTCTCAATCACCTCGAATGTCAATTTTTTTTACTTGGACATTCCTCCCTGCCCTTCGTCAACTTTCCCCTTATCTTCCTGGTTTGCCCTCTCCATTTCTAACAACGTCATCCCTTCTTAAATCCAATGCAGCCGTTCCTATTTTTCTCTGCTTCCTCTTCCTCACTACCTCAGCCAACATATTCCTTCTCCTTTTACACTTTTCCTTCCTTATCCCCCCAATCCAACGCTGCTCTTCCTGTTGTTTCCCCCTCTTTATCGCTATCTTAGCCCCTTCCCCCTAAATCCAAGGCAGCCTTCCTATGTTTTTGCTACCTTACCTTCTCTTCCTTACTTACCCACCCAACATATTCCCTTATCTTTTTACACTTTTCCTTCCTTATTTTGTTGTTCTATTAATCATCTGATATTGATAAAAATTCACTGTCACGTTTCTCTAGTTAAATTTGTAAAACTAAATGCCATAGCTTGTTTATTTGGCATGCCATTATGCCTTCCTGTCTCTATATTCCATTTGCTTATTTTTGTTGTGATTTTTTTGGCATACATATAATTTGTCTACTTTCTATTTCATTATTAGTCTACTATATCCATTATGAACTTGTTGATTTGTGTTGATATTTGTTTATGTTTGTTGTCTCTGATTACAAAGTGATTGCAAGGCATAATTGCATACGATTTATTCAAGATTAGCAAAACATAATGATAAAATTGTAATATATTCTATTCTGCATGTATGTGTGCACGTCATTGTCTATATATGTGTGTGTATGTAATATATACAGCCAATTTATTCCCGATTTACTCCCGAATAGTTGATCGGACTTTGATCAAATTTCATAGATGTTTTCCCGATTTTTCACAATTTGACTTTAGCACTTGTATTTGTTGTTGTGAAGGTATTTGAGCAACATTTCTAATGCAATACCGTGTCTTACCGCCATCATTTATTGCCATATGATGAAATAAAATAGGCTATTAAACTCAAAAAGGAGATTTACACTTTGCCCAAATCTCGAGATGATGAAACTTTTTACGTATTCAAGCTAACAAGAAATAAGCTAAGAAAGCAGTTATAATATATATATATATATATATATATATATATATATATATAGAGAGAGAGAGAGAGAGAGAGAGAGAGAGTCAGGCTAGTGTACATTCGAGTATACCAGAGACACCGTACACCTCATTTGTTTTCAAAGATGTAGTATTTTTTTGAAAAATCTAAACCGTTGATCTTCTTAAATATCTTAAGAACATACTATATAATAAATTTCATCTCATTTGGGCACTTATAGGTCATGCATCTAAAGGAGACAAAAATCATGCATTTCAAATTAGTTTTGTCCGTCGATCTTGTTGTCCTTGGATGAGTGACTTACACTCATCCAAATGAGCTCAAATTTTGTATGTGGCATATTATTATTGTAACCATGAAGATCAATGGATTAGATTTCAGAAAAATATGGTCTAGATAGGCAAACACCATTGGGGTGTACAACGTGATCTGTACACTCGAGTGTATTCTAGCCTGACTCTCTCTCTCTCTCTCTCTCTCTCTATATATATATATATATATATATATATATATATATATATATAGTCAGGCTAGAATACACTCGAGTGTAAAGATCGCACGAATACACTCAAGTGTGTTTGCATATAAAGACTATTTTTTGCAAAATGTAAACCATTGATCTTCACTGTCATACTAGAACTAGGCTACATATAAATTTTGAGCCCATTTGAATGAGTGTAAGTCACTCATTCAAGGACAACAAAATCAACGCACGAAACTAATTTGAAATGCTTAATTTTTGCTGTCTTTATAACATGACATATAAATGTCCAAATGTACTCAAATTTTGTATATAAGGTATTCACAAGATGTTTAAGAAGATCAACGGATTAGATTTTTGAAAAAAATATTGCATCATGAAAAACTACTTGAGTGTATTCTGCTCCGAATACACTCGAGTGTATTCTAGCCTGACTCTCTCTCTCTCTCTCTCTCTATATATATATATATATATATATATATATATATATATATGCTATTAAACTCAAAAAGGAGATTTGGAGTATGTCAAAATCTCGAGATTATACAGCTTTTTACGGATTCAAGCTAGCAAGAAATAAGCTAACAAAGCACTCTAGAAATCAGTGTTGGATACTTTGAAGAGATTTATAAGAAGTTGGATACTAGAGAATGGGAAGATATATATATATATATATATATATATATATATATTATAATTGGAAATATATGCGTGCTAGATAGTATCCCTATTGATGTAGGGAAGAGTATGGGGGATGAAGGAGCTTTGTGGTTAACAACTGTCTTCAATAAGATAATGAAAGCCAAGAAAATACCAGATGATTGGAGAAATAATACCATAGTTTCCATCTGCAAGAACAAGGGAGATGTTTGAAATTGCACAAAATATGGAGGATTCAATTTATGGAGTCACACTATGAAGCTTTGGGAGAGAATTATTTAGTAAAGACTTCGATCTATAGATAACCAATATGGTTTCATGCCTTGTAGATTTGTTACATATCTTATTCTTTTGATAAAGAGGCTTCTCAGAGGTGCAAAGGAAACAAAAGAGATCTTCGTATAGTTTTGATGGATTTCGAAGGCTTATGATTGAGTATCCAGGGAAATGTTGTGGTGTTTTGGAGAAATATGTGCCAATCCAATACATTGAATTGATTAAAGAGATGTATGATACCTCAACTGCAAGTGTCGAGACTCCTTGAAGAGAGACACCAACATTTCCTTTTATAGTTGGGGTACATCAAGGATCGCCATTTAGCCCATATATACTCGTTCTTGTTATGGATGAGTTGAGAAAGCATGTTCAGGATGATATACTTTTGTGTATGTTGAAGATGGGATTTAAGACTAGTAAAAGCAAATAAGGGTATATGCATTTCAATTTCATCCAGTCTAGAATTGTGAATGGTGATACCAAGTTGGATGAAGATATACTTACAATGTGATAATTTTCATTATTTGAGTTTGATTATCCAAATTGGACGATGGTGATTAAGATGATGTCTGTCATTGGATCACAACAAGATGGTTGAAATGGAGGAGTGCAACCGGAGTAGTATGTGTTTGGAAGATCCCACCCAGATAAAAAGTAAGCTTTATAGAATATCTATATGACCTGCCATACTATATGGGACTGAATGTTGACTGTTGAGTAGTGAAGAAAAAAGGTTTCAACAGGATGAATGTGGCCAAAATGTGTATGTTAAGATGGATGTGTGGGATGATAAGGAAAATTGAATGGGAAATGACTATGTAAGGAATAAAGTGGCACAAATACTGATGAGAAGTTAAGGGTCGCTTGAGATGGTATGGACATGTACAATATAGATCGACAAATGCAGTGATTCAAAATAAGGCTATTGAATCAAGCACGATAAAAAGAAAGGTAGGCCTAAATTAACTTTGTAAGAGCTTAAAAGGAAATATTCTCTACATCTTCATGCGATTATGACCCACTACAATGTTGATTGGAAAAGAAGGATTGGATGTAGGAGACCCCCACTTTATTGGGATTCAGGATTAGAATATGATGATGATAATTTATTACCATATGATCTACACAATGATGGAACCCCACATGGGTCATTCACAAAAGTATTGGAATAAATGTAAGAAGCATTGTGATTTAGGACATGCCCTGCCTCCACGCACTTACGAGCGTAGACGTCGATGTGCTATTATTTAGGCTTTATTTAGCTTGCTTTAAATTACTATACGTTTCTCCTTTTACTGTGCTCTTTTAAAGTCAAGTGGTTTAGTCCCACATTGGCTACCGCCCGTCTAGTCTTTGTTTTGGGTACATATATAAGGGTCTATTGCGTCATTGTTTAGACACACTTAAAAGAATATGAATTATTCACTTTTGCCATTAGCTGTGTTTTATATTTGTCCAGTAGGGTTTACATCAGTTGGTATCAGAGCCTAACCCTAACTGTTAGGGTTAGGTCCCGCCCCTGATGTTGCGGCAACAATTCCTCCACCCTATTTTCCCCTCAATTCCCGCCTTACCCGGATACCCCACCTTTAGTAAACCCCACCAACGACCCATCTACCTCATCCCCCTTCCGTCTCACACAAACCCCTCTCACCTTGGTGCATTCTGCCAACTCTCCATAAAAGCAAAACTCCGTCTGTGATCCCCCTGTATGGTCCATCTCCCCCCTTTTCCGCCAACAACAAACCTCACCCATAATAGTGGACACGTTCTTCTTCCACAACTTTGCCCATCCACTGCAATGCTACAAAGAAACCCTGAAGCAACTCCTACCACCTTCTGCCAACCCTTCTGTTGGCCTCTTTCTTTCCTCCCACGGGACCAACAAGAGCCGCTGACCTAGCTTCTCGCCCCCTTGCGCCACATTCCCTATGATTTGTTTAGATCTTGATACTCTAATACCCCATCCTAGTTATCCCTGTCAAAGCCGCCACCCCTCACACCGCCCCTCCTTGCCTTCCAATTACCACCTCCCTCTCCTTGTTGTCATGTAAACAATTACCAACAACTGCAAACATCAACAACGACTAGCCGAAGTAGCGGAAACCTCTAGGAACAGTAGCCACCACAGCCACAACCACCACTAGCAGCAGTTGCAGTCGTCAACAACCACAATTGTTAGTTAGTTGGATCCATTGGTTGAAGGTCCGCATCACACTTCCACATGAGACATCCCTTACATGCACATTAGACATCCCCTTTGATTACCGTGCTTATTGCTCATCTATTGTAAATTTAGTACACTCGCAACATGTCCATGCATTGCGTGTTTGTTCCTCTACTACAAAAATTGCAAGTCCCATTTTATGCGAGGTTTAAACTGTGTTGTGCTTCCTTTACTCTCATATTTTCTATCTGCTTTGATTTCCTTGCAATATTATGTTGTACTTTTATAGTACAAAGTTTACAGACATGTAACATTTTTTTCATATCTCTTTGTGCATCAAATGTCTGACATTTGACTTGACAATTCAGTTTCTGAACACAATCCTAATGTCGCCCCTGAGGCCTTGCAACCTTTGTATACACTTGACACACTTGTTTGAATAGTTAACTCCATCATGATTGAGCTTCGTACCATTCGCCAAACAAATATCCTCCACGCCAATTAATCCTTAACGCCTTATATGATGTATGGCATCCCTCGAAGTATCCTCTACTACAAAAATTGCAAGTCCCATTTTATGCGAGATTTAAACTGTGTTGTGCTTCCTTTACTCTCATATTTTCTATCTGCTTTGATTTCCTTGCAATATTATGTTGTACTTTTGTAGTACAGAGTTTACAGACATGTAACATTTTTTTCTTATCTCTTTGTGCATCAAATGTCTAACATTTGACTTGACAATTCAGTTTATGAACACAATCCTAATGTCGAGCCTTGCAACCTTTGTATACACTTGACACACTTGGTCGAATAGTTAACTCCATCATGATTGAGCTTCGTACCATACGCCAAACAAATATCCTCCACGCCAATTAATCCTCAACACCTTATATGATGTATGGCATCCCTCAAAGTATCGAGAATGCACCACAAACTCCCCTCAATCCTACTCTAAAAAATTGTGCACTACTGCCCCAAGAGGCCCCAAAGTACTATCACTTCGACGCCACTGACCCATTTGTAGAACATAACCCTTATTCCCCACACCCCTATGAGGAATCCCACCCCTACCAACCATCATGTAATCACTCTACCCATTACGCCCCCCCAACTCGTTGTTCCACCCATGATCTATGCACTACAACCATATCCACCTCCACCCAGTCCATGTGCTCCACAATTCTTTCTCGCAGCCCATTGCCCACCACATCAACAACTGACCGTACAAACAACTCCGTCTCAAACCCAGATGGGTCCTCCTAGACTCTGTCCTCGTCCCCCTGGCCATGATGTTTATCATGCCCTCCTCATGGACCTAATTTCCCCCACAATCCTTATGGCCAGTATCACCCAGGACATTATCCAACCCCTCACGACATTATCACTCGACGAGTTAAGATAGATGTCCTGACGTTTGATGGTAAACTTGTTCCTAAAACTCTTCTCGTCTGGATTGCCAGTTTAGAAGACTATTTTAATTGGTATAACATGACAGACGCACAACGGATTAGATTTGCTAAGATAAAACTCAAATATTCTGCTAAGGGATATTGGCAAGGTGTCCAACACGACATGGATCGTAATGGTCGACCTCCCATTTGTTGTTGGGATGAGACGAAGACTAAGCTATGCGAGCACTATGTATCCTCCCAATATCAAAGACAACTTTTATACTGGATGACCCTTAGCCAAGGATCATCACCTGTTCAAGAGTACATGGAACAGTTTGAGGAGGCTAAGAATTTTTGTCTCCAAAATGATTCAGAATGGCAATTGGCCTCTTGTTTTGTGCACCCTTTGCACCCTGATATTAAACGAGAAATGGAATTACAACAATACGACTCTTTGGATGACGAGTTTCACTGTGCACAAATGGAAGAAAGTTACCTACAATCTACTTCTTGTGGTCTTTCCTTTTCTTGTTTTAAGTAGCAAATTTGCTCCACCATTGACCCTTCTACTACCCCATCTCGTTTTGCCTATTCTCTACCTCCACCCCCTTACCAGAGTTCTTCAACCTCTTCCTCTAGCAAGGGCAAGGATAATGACCATCTCACCCCACCCTCCTCTTTAAGGTCATGAATGCTTACTTCCACAACATGAATTATCTAGTTGCTTAATGCCCCCTACGTGTTGTATTTGTGTCCTCCGATTCTGTTGAAATCATCCCTGAGGATGACATCGAGTATGAGAATGTGTTACCTGCCTCCTAACCTTCAGATGATGACGTTGATTACACTTATGATTACGATCCATCATATCTTCAGGTTTTGCTTGTTCTGGATGCCCCTTCTAATGGAGACGAATGGAAATACACCACTTCTTTCCAAACCTTCTTCAAGCATGCACTAAAAGCTGGAAGCTGCTCATTGATGGCAGTAGTTTTCAAAACACCATCTTGCCCCTTGGCTTGAACTTTGAAGCACATGGAGTTTCAACCCGAGCCCCACCCTGGGACACACAAGGTACATTTGGTGAACCAGATTAGTCTACCTATCACCGAACAATGCCTTGTGCCCATCTCTCTGGGTGATTATTTAGACCACATTTGGTGTGATGTTTTGCCTATGGATGTTGGCCACTTCATCCTTGGTCGTCCCTAGATCCATGATGTGGATGCCCACAATGAGAGACATTCAAATTTTTACACCTTTAAGCACAAAGGCAAACACATATGACTGCCCCCTACTCGTTTCATCTCTCCTCTCAAAACTATTCAGTCACCAAACCCTTAAAACTCAAAAACCCAACACTCTCTAAACCTTATCACCCTATAGAGAGCTAGAAGAGGTCAATTGAGAATCATGTTACATGTACGTGTTGTATATGAAAGAAGCCACTCATATGTCTGACTTCCAGTCCCTGCAACCAAAACTTGTCTCCCTTCTCGATGAATTCCAAGACATGACATCCACTGATCTCCTTGATGAGCTTCCACCTTTGTGCGATCTTAAACACGATATGAAAACTCAATACTTCCTACACCTTATCCCTTGTAGAGAGTTGGAAGAGGCCAATTGAGAACTCAGATGCATGTATGTGTTTTACACATCAAAGAAGCCACTTATATGTCTTATCTCCAAGATGGTATTAAAAAACTCGCCTTGAGGCCTACGCCTCGAGGCGAGGCTATCCTAAGTACGCCTCAATGCCCTGGACTGAGGCTTACGCCTCAAAATGTCCAAGGCTTGCCTCACAACATTGAGGCTACGAGGCTTAGCTGAGGCGCAAGCCTCAGTTATGAATGATAATGCCTTATGTTACCCACCAAATTTTCTACTTTAAGATTATTACAAATTTACAATCATTTTATTAGAAGTTTTCTATTCATTGTTGTCATAGTTAATTATCATAGTATTACTGGCGACTTCATACTATCAATCGATGAGTGAGATCTTTCAATATTCATTGTCAAATTTATATTGCTTTGCTACCTTTCTATTTCCTATGTCAGTAAATTTCATTTAATTGTTAAACTAATTTTGGTTCCTTGTTCCTACTAATTCTTACATGGATCTAATATTAAAACCATTGATATTATTAGCAAGATATTTATTACGTTATTGTAGTGGTCTTTAATCTCTATTTATCCTTATTATGTTGCATAAACATTTCTATTTTGTCTAGGTTTTGCTTGTATATACATATCTATGTTTTACACACACACATATAATATATACACATATATGCATATAATATAATATATATATATAAATATTTATATACATTAATACATATATATAAAAATGTATATACATATATAAATATGTATATACTTGTGTATATATGTTAATTTATTAACGCCTCATACATATTTCAAGGCTTACGCCTCAAACGCCTTGCCTCTTTGAAAGAAAAATGCCTCGTTACGCCTCACACACTTTAAAACCTTGATCTCCAGTCCATGCCACCAGAACTTGTGTCCCTTCTCGATGAGTTCAAAGACATGACACCCAGTAACCTCCATGATGAGCTTCCACCTTTGTGGGATAGTCAACACGAGATTAATTCGATCCCAAAGATCATTGCTCCCTCACCGACCTCATTACCGCGTTTACCCGACTAAGCATTTGAATTGAAATGCAGATTGATGCCCCCTCAAAGGTGAATTTTTGGTGGTCTACTTTGGTGATAATCTGATTTTTAGTAGGACCAAGGATAAGCACTTGGCTCATCTTGGACTTGTCTTCGAAACTCTTCACTCTGAGAAATTGTATGCCAATGTAAAGAAGTGTACTTCTCTTCAAGATAAAGTCTTTTTCCTTGGTTGTTTTGTATCTGCTACTGATTGTGGTTGACCTTGCCAAAGTCAAAGCCATCACTGATTGGCCCACACCCACTACGAACTCTGAGCTCCGTAGCTTTCACGAAGCTGTTGTTTTTTGTCGTTGCTTTGTTCGAGGTTTCAACACCATATGGCTCCACTCTGAGTTGATGAAGTGTAATAAGTTGGAGCGGACGTCATCCACCACATGAGCTTATGAGGTTGTTAAGACAGAATTTGCCCTTATTCTTCACCTTTCATATTTCTCGATCCCGTTTACGGTTTCGTGCGATACTTCTGGTGTTGGGCATTCGTGGCATTTTGAGCCAAGGCCACACTGTTGTTGTTTTCAATGAGAGAACACCATGAAGCAAAGCGTAAATACTCCACTTATGATAAATTCTACTATGCTGTTCTACAATCCCTACGTCATTGGCGGCACTCTCTTGTACATCAAGAGATCATCCTATTTTCTGACCATTAGGCCCTATGCTTCTTAACTTCCCAAAAGAATTTAAGTGTCTGCCATGACAAGCGGTGTGAGTTTCTTCAAGAGTATACTTTTGTTCTAAACATTGCTCTAGTGTTGAGAACAAGGTTTCCGATGCTCTCAATGTTGCTTGACCACTCTCCTATCAAAGAGCGTTGACGTTGTAGGCTTTGACCGTCTTAAGGACCAATTCCTCACATGTCTTGACTTTGGAATTATCCATTTTGATCTCCTCGGTAGTGCCCCCGATCGATCTTTTGATTTGCACTATGTGATGGATTTCTTTTCCACGTGCACAATTATGTATTCCCTCCACTTTAGTTTAAGATTTTCTAATTTGGGAATCACATGTTGGTGGCCTCACTGGTCGTTTTGGCAAGCAATAGTATCACGACTCTAGTCAATGATATATTTTATTAGCCTTCCCTACGTCGTGATGTTGCTCGCATCGTGTCTCAAACTCTCAGTGTCGTACTTGTCAATTGGCAAAAACACAAAAGACAAAACACGAGCCTCTACACTCCTCTCTCTATTCTACATGTACCTTGGAAGAACTTGAGTATGTATTTCATTCTTGGGCTACCCCACACTTCATGTAGAACAACTCTGTGTTCGTGGTTGTTGATTGTTTTTCTAAGATCTTTGACTTCATTTACTGTTGTAAGACTTCTGACACATCTTGTATCGCCTGTCTTTTCTTTGATGAGGTAGTCAAGCTACATGGACTTCCCGCTACCATAGTGTCAGACCGCGATGTCAAATTTGTTAGCCAATTTTGGAACACTATGGGAAATCTTTGATACCCACCTCAAATTCTCTTTTGCCTTCCACCCTCAGACTGATGGTGAAACTGAGGTTGTCAATAGGAGTTTGGGTAACCTCTTGTGGTGCCTTGTGGGTGAACGCTTAGGCAATTGGGATTTCACTCTTACCTACCGTTGAATTTACTTACAATCAATATGTCAATCGATCCACATGGAAGAGTCTTTTAAAGTTGCTCATGGTTATAAACCCCCTCAGCCTGTAGATCTAGTAATTCTGCCCAATGATGCTCGCCCATCGCACACTAGAGACCTTTGCCCAACACATTTGTAATTTACGTATTGAGATTTACCCAAAGCTTACTGTCTTATGAAATTATAAGCTCCCTGCAGATGCACACTGCAAGTTTTAGGAATTTAAAGTGGGAGATTATGTGTTAGTACATGTGCGTCCTGAATGTTACACCAAAAACTCTTTCAAGAAGCTACATGCCAGAACGTCGAGACTATTTTAAATACTTAGTCCACAAAGACCTAATGCCTATGTACGGAATCGGCCAACAGATTGGGGCATTAGTGCTATATTCAATGTGGAGGATATTTTTCCTTATCATGGTACATTTGAGCCCCCTCCACCACTGGCTGCAGCTTCTTCAGTTCGTCATAGTGCCTCACCATCTTCAACAACTCTACCTCCTATGCTCAACTTTCTCAGTAGTTGGCCGAGTGCATCCACACCGTTCTTGATGACCAAACCTTGCTCACCACCCAGGGCACTATATAATGTTTCCTAGTTTGCTGGCTTGACCATTCTCATGTAGACGTTACATGGATCACCGAGGATGACTTCCATTCTATTGATAAATATCTTTCCTGAGCTCTACCTCAGTACCGACTGGAGTATGCCTCTTTTTCCTTCCAACCTGAGACTGGTGATCGAACTGATGTGGTCAATAAGAGTTTGGGTAACCTTCTACGATGCCTTGTGGGTGAAATCTTAGGCAATTGTGATTTACTCTTACTTACCATTGAAGTTGTTTACAATAGTCCTATCAATCAACTCATGAAGAGTCCTTTTAAAGTTGTCCATGGTTACAAACCCCGTGAACTCGTAGATCTACTAACTCTGCCCAATGAACCTGCCATTCCTACACGAGAGAGACCTTTGCCCAACATATTTGTGATTTGAATATTGAGATTTTTTTTGCCAAAAGCATATCGTCTTATGAAAATCATAAGCTCCTCGCAGATGACACCACAAGTTTCTAGAATTTTAAAGTGGGATATTATGTGTTAGTACATGTGCATCTTGAATGCTACACCAAACATTCTTTCAAGAAGCTTCATGTCAGGGCATCTGGACCATTGCATATACTTAGTCGAATAATGGATCTTCTAGTAGATTGAGGCATTAGTGTTGTATGCAATGTGGAGGATCTTTCTCCTTGTCGTGGTACATTCGAGCCCCCTTCACCACCAGCTGCAACTTCTGCAGATCGTCGCAATGCCTCCCAGTCTTCAACATCTCTACCTCCTATGCCTCGACTTCCTCAGCAGTCGACCGAGCGCATCAATATTGTCCTTGACGATCGAATCGTGCTCACCAGCCAAGGCACCTTACGTTGTTTCCTACTTTGCAGGCTTGACCGTTCTTATGTAGACACTATATGGATCACCGAGGATGACTTTTGTTGTACTGATACATATCATCTTGAGCTCTACCTTAGTATCGACTTGACTCCGCAACAAAGGGGAGTTGATGCTGGACAGGCCCTGCCTCTGCACACATACGAGCACAGCAGCCACTGCGCTGTTATTTAGGCATTATTTAGCTTGCTTTTTTATTATATTTTTCTCCTTTTATTAGGCTTTTGTAAAATCAAGTGGTTTAGTTCATCATTAGCTACCACCCCTTCAGTCTTTGTTTTGGGTACCTATATAAAGGTGACTCTATTGTGTCATTGTTTAGACACATAATATAATATGAATCATTCACTTTTGCTATTAGTTGTGTTTTTTTATTATTTGTCCAATAGGGTTTACATTACATAGTTACCCCTATCCTCCATATGCATGCTGTTGTGAAGGTTGAGCAACATCTGCAATGGGGGTAATATAACCAAATATACAAATATATTATTAAAAATTACAAAAGATATTAGATAAGTACAAAAAATACTTTGCTTGTTTGACGTATTAGAATATCTTGTTCCACTGATAGCTAATGATTACCAATTTTATAGTACATATTTATAAACATTATTTTACTCATAATAATTATTTAAGAATATCACTCCCAATATCAAAGACAACTTTTATACTGGATGACCCTTAGCCAAGGATCATCACATGTTCAAGAGTACATGGAACAGTTTGAGGAGGCTAAGAATTGTTGTCTCCAAAATGATTCAGAATGGCAATTGGCCTCTTGTTTGGGCACCCTTTGCACCCTGATATTAAACATATTCTATAATGGATCTTCCAGTAGATTGAGGCATTAGTATTGTATTCAATGTGGAGGATCTTTCTCCTTGTCGTGGTACATTCGAGCCCCCTTCACCACCAGCTGCAACTTCTGCAGATCGTCGCAATGCCTCCCAGTCTTCAACATCTCTACCTCCTATGTCTCGACTTCCTCAGCAGTCGACCGAGCGCGTCAATATTGTCCTTGACGACCGAATCGTGCTCACCAGCCAAGGCACCTTACGTTGTTTCCTACTTTGCAGGCTTGACCGTTCTTATGTAGACACTATATGGATCACCGAGGATGACTTTTGCTGTACTGATACATATCATCTTGAGCTCTACCTTAGTATCGACTTGACTCCGCAACAAAGGGGAGTTGATGCTGGACAGGCCCTGCCTCTGCACACATACGAGCGCAGAAGCCACTGCGCTGTTATTTAGGCATTATTTAGCTTGCTTTTTCATTATATTTTTCTCCTTTTATTAGGCTTTTGTAAAATCAAGTGGTTTAGTTCATCATTGGCTACCACCCCTTCAGTCTTTGTTTTGGGTACCTATATAAAGGTGACTCTATTGTGTCATTGTTTAGACACACATAATATAATATGAATCATTCACTTTTGCTATTAGTTGTGTTTTTTTATATTGTCCAATAGGGTTTACATTACATAGTTACCCCTATCCTCCATATGCATGCTGTTGTGAAGGTTGAGCAACATCTGCAATGGGGGTAATATAACCAAATATACAAATATATTATTAAAAATTACAAAAGATATTAGATATGTACAAAAAATACTTTGTTTGTTTGACGTATTAGAATATCTTGTTCCACTGATAGCTAATGATTACCAATTTTATAGTACATATTTATAAACATTATTTTACTCATAATAATTATTTAGGTAGATCTTGTCATTATATTGCAGATGTAAGTGATAAAGTTGTAGATCTATTATTCGATTTTATTTGGCATCTAGATGTAGACATAGATCTATGGCTTTGGTGGGGGGTCCGCTTAAGTTATTTCATAGGTGACATGTTTCTTATTAGGTCATAGCTACAAATTTGGTATTTCGGCCAAGCTGAAAATTTTGGAATTCGAGAATTATACGGGAAATTTGGGTAAAAAAGTCAACATATGGTAGAATGTACGGTGAACGATTTGACAAAAAGTCGAGAATAAATTGGAGGATATACATATATACATATACATATTTATGCACACATATATAGGTACAAATATATTGCAAACTTATATATACATATGATTCACACATAAATATAGGCATATGCATGCACATTTATATACACGTATGTATGTGCATTTGAACACAGTCAATGTTAAACAATATAAAACGGGAAAAATGTATAAAATAAAACAAACATAAAAGTGAATAAATCACGAATATTATGGGTATAAAACGGAATATATGAAATTGGGAGTTATTTACGATTGGGGGGGAAATTCATGTTTAAAACATGACTATCTTAAAAGTTGGCAAAGATTGTGACTATGATAAGGATGGAGAGGGTGCAAATGAGAGGGAATGGTCGAAAATGTAATAGCTTATCAGATAGGTAGGTTTGAGCTTCACAACTAGAAATTCCCCTTGGTCCTCACTGTTCTCCGCTCAAGGAATCATAATCGAGTTGTCTTTGCAAAAATCAGCATTGGTAGCAGTATATCAATATATACAGCTGAATGTTTGGCGGTAACCCTACCATATACTGGAATTTGCTCTAATATCCAAACATGTAGATGTTTCCACAACTAATGCCACTTTAATTGAAATGTAGTTCATAATTGCATTCCTTAGTTGTGACTGGTTGTGTCAGGGAAGCCTTGTCATTGCATATATACATGCAAACTTGCCTTGTAAAACTTGCACGTTTGAATGATTTGATCTGAGGATGATTCTGTCATGCCATCCCCAGTTGTGTCCAGGAAACTGTAGCAAAGTTTCCCTAGGATGTTGAAAGGGAGTCAAAAGAGGATTCTACCCTGCCAGCATCACATGAATGATTTGGTCCAATGAGGCCGACCACTGTTGGGAGCAAATGAAAGACTTGTTAAAGGAAGTCCCCTGACACAGAGATTCAAACCATGATTATTCCATAATGATCATCCATCCACCATCTTGCAGAAACCAAGACAATGTGGGATTATTAGATGCCTGATCTTAAGGATGAAGTGTTGAAAGCTAGGAGTCATCACACACCTGTGGGTTTGATATAACTTTTAACCTTTCCCTCAGAAATACTTGTATGGCATAGCACTTGTATCCGTAGAGCTTCATTCATGTGTCGGCTTTGGCAATTTTTTTATGATACAAGTCAAGTTAGTTGAATGTAGCTTTTTAGACTCAAATCCTCCCAGATGCAGTTGGAAATTATTTCCATCACTGGATAGAAACATATCTCTCCCCATGGTTATATTCTCAATCATTATCTCTAAGTAGTAGTGATTGTCTTCTTGAATTTGGACAGGGCAAATGCTTGCAACTGTATGAGATATTCGAAAATCACAGCTAAGACATATTGCATGAGAAAGATCCTCCTTGCTTGGGACTGCTTGTCTTTCACTTGCTCAGCATAGACTGAATCTTGTTTAATGAAAGGCTATAAGCTGTACTAGTGTCTCTTACCAAGGACAGGGTAACCCAAATATAGATCCTGAGTGTAGGGAGAGGATCTGGATCTTCCTACATATTAGGTTTTGAGTGACAAAGGCACTGGACTTGGTGTCTCGTGAAACCAAAAGGCATTTGAAAAGTCTACAAGTTGTCCAATCAACGACGTTAACATTTAAGGATATCCATACAAAGAAGGAAGTATTAATATTTGCTCTCAGAAAGTTAATTGTATTATCTACAAACATCAGTTAGTGTTTGCGGATGCTTTTGAAAAGTGTATAGGTTATTCGGATCAACTGTTATAGCATTCTTGGATATTGATACAAGCAATGTAGGCACTGTTATAGCATTCTTGGATATTGATACAAGCAATGTAGGTAACACTTAACAATATTTTCAGTACGATGTGAAGGGAGGGGAGGGCGCACATATTTTAGTGTGTTTGGTTAGCATGGCGAGGGGAAGTGAGGAGATTATAAAGAATAAATTTAAATATGTAACACAGATTGGACTACCTCTTTTTATATTACTTATCCATTGTGCAAGTAGTTGCTGCCATGTTTCTATTCATCCTGTCAAATTTACATCCCATTATCCAAATTTACTCCATAGATTGATATTCCCTCCAAGTTTTCCTCTATATGTTCATGTCTACAATCAAAATTTCCCTACAAAGTTTGAAGTTTCCTATCAATTTTATTTTTTCTTCCCAGTTGTCTGCCAAATTCTATTCTAAATGTTATCTGTATATTTTAAGTTTTTCCTCTTAAGCCCCCACCCCCACCCCCCACAACACACTTTCCATGTTTCTAGGCTTTCTAGAAACTTCATGGCAAAGCTCTCGAATCTATATTCAACCATCAGGTCAACCCAATTGACGTGTGTGTGAGATGATAGATCAGCACGTAGAAAATCAATCAACCATATATAAATAAGCTGGATTACGGTTTTGCAACACAACCCAAGTTACATACAACTTATCAAGTGAATAAACCAACATCTAGAATATTGGGCTTGGGGGTGAAGGGGATTGTGATAAGTCACATGGCCAATTAGGGGGCCAAAATAAAAATAGTAATATGTGGGTGGGCCTCTAACCCAAAGGCTGGATCATCGGGTCAATGATTGATCCAGCTGGGCTGCCTGATCAAAGCAGGTTCTCAATCAAAATTGGTTACAGCTCTGCTCAACCTGCTAGATCTGTATGTGACGAGTCAAATGGATCAACTGACAGTGCTTTATTGGGTTTCAAAACCTAGGATTAAAAATATTTTATTTGCAAGTTACAATATCATCTGCAACAATCAAGTTAACATATGTTAGCCTTGGTACGAAAATCTGTAACTCTCAACTACCACTCTCTATTACTTCAAATAACATAAAAAAAAGAATGAAAATTGAGATGTTGAGCAGCTTGGCCAAACTCCTTAAAGAGACATTGAACTATCTTTTTTACCATTTGTTTAGGAGAATCTGATAACAGTACAGGGACATTATGCAGCCAAAATGTTTAAGATGGAAGGTTCTTTTTGCTACAGGTCTAAGCCATGCCTTGTCCACGCTTCAGTCCTTCATGGATTTCCTGCAATGAATGGAATAAGTAGCCTTCTTGGTTAAGCTTATATTGTCATCTGAATCTAGGATCCTTGTGGTGGAGCAAGTGAAGGATTCTTTTGTGTACTGTAAAGCTCATTCTTTTATTTTTTCTTCTATTTTCATATTTTTGAATCAAGAAACCTCCTAATTATGCCCAGGGCTGAATTCCTGGATTATGCTTAACCCATCTCAAATATCATTTTCTTTCCAAGTGTGAAATGTAAATGGCCCTAGACAGCGAGATTAAATTTAGCTGTTTGAAATAGTTTTATTAGGTCAAAGTAGGTTCTGGAGTAAGATTGGTCAGGACGACAAATTTCCTGTCAAATTATTTGTTATTGTGGCTTGTTTGTCAGCTTGTAAGATTGTAAGCCTGCATTCTTTGCATTTCTATTTCATCTTTGGCTTGAGCTTCATTTCCGTGTGTCATCTAATGAACGTGTAGTTCACCCCCTTCTTCTGGTAACAGAAGTACATTTGGGAGGGGGGGGGGGAGGATATTAACTTTTTGTATTCCAGCAGTATCTTGAATCATCCATATAATGTTTTCATTTTGCTTTTTGGATTTTTCAGGTTTTTAGTGTAGCAGGGGTGCCTATTGAATGGGAAGAACATTATGTTGGGGACACAGTTGATCCTAGGACTGAGAGCTTTCTGACTTGGGAAAGTTTGGAATCAGTACGCAGAAATCGTGTCGGTTTGAAAGGTCCAATGGCTACACCCATTGGAAAGGGGCATAGGTCATTGAATCTTACACTTCGTAAAGAGCTGGGCCTTTATGCTAATGTCAGGCCTTGTTACAGCCTTCCAGGTTATAAAACACGTTACGATGATGTGAATCTTGTTACGATTCGTGAAAACACAGAAGGAGAATATAGTGGTCTTGAACACCAGGTAACTCATGAGATATAATTTGTTTTGACAATATATGTTTGCTTGTAGCAACCTTGCAATTCTCATGTGTAAAAATTAACTTAGCCAAACTTCAGGTGGTGAGAGGGGTCGTTGAGAGTCTAAAGATAATAACTCGCCAGGCAAGTCTAAGAGTAGCAGAATACGCCTTTCACTATGCCAAGACCAATGGTCGCGAAAGGGTGTCAGCTATACATAAAGCCAACATTATGAGGAAAACCGACGGTCTTTTTCTTAAGGTAGATGAACTTTTTACTAAGAATTTTAAAGCTCTTTAGGGATTAAGGCTCATTATATTGAAATGTTTCTTTTGCAGTGCTGTCGTGAGGTTGCAGAAAAATACCCAGAAATAACTTATGAGGAAGTAATTATTGATAACTGTTGTATGATGGTAGGTTGGTGTTTTATTTAATTGTATTAGTACCGTGATTGCTCTACAAACTTGGTCTTTATCATATATTTTGTTTACAGCTTGTGAAGAACCCCACGTTGTTTGATGTGTTAGTGATGCCGAACCTGTATGGAGATATTATAAGCGACTTGTGTGCTGGCTTAGTTGGGGGCTTAGGATTAACCCCTAGGCAAGTGTATTTATAATATAGCTCTGTTCACTGGTTTTTTTAATCAAGGAACTCTCTAATGTGGTCTTCTTGTTAAAAACAGTTGTAATATTGGTGAGGGAGGCATTGCCCTGGCAGAAGCAGTTCATGGTTCAGCACCAGATATTGCAGGCAAAGTATGTTATATGACAGATTTCTCTTGTGGCTTCTTTTTGATTATCTGCGTTTGATATACAGCTACAATCGGTTTATTTGCCATAGATAAATCAACCAGTGACATCTTAACCATGTTGATCCGTAAAAGGATCGAGCTCTGTTTCCTTCACCTCCGGTTGCTACTTGTTGAGATGGCAGGATGAAGAAGACGGATTGCAACGGTGATTTTCTTTCCCGAGAACAGGGAGGCGTGGAGTAATGTATTAGATAAGAATCTCGTTTCCGGTATGAGGGTCTGCCCCTTTCCGGTCACGGTGAGTACAATTAAATACTCTTTGGTTCTCCAGGACTCCCACACGTTGGGGTCTCATGGGTATAACAAATCGCTAACAACCTGCCATATCTCCTATCTTTCTGTATCCACAAACTGGAACAAGTCCATGTTGAATACGTGTGATTTCTTTGCGGCTCGTGCAAGTGCATGGCACTGGGTTGTTAGGCACGGACCTGATCATGCGTCCCCCATTGAAGAAGAGGACGGAGCTCCTACGGAGTCAAAAACTAAGGCTAGAAATATCGCTTTGGCCACATCATGTGAGTACCACTTAGCAGATGGAGCACGTTCACCTTTGCGACCAATCTGATATGAATGGCGTGGGCCTCTTCGAGTACTGGCTGTTTTAGACTCTATGATGGTATCAACAGTAAGAACATCGTCATTTCCGACGTCGAAGTCTGTAGCTGTCGGCAGGACCTCATCTGGCTCCTCATCGAGCATAGACGGCTCGAATGGCCGGAGACTGTTGATATTGACCACCGAATACATAGGCATATAGGCTAGCAGCTCCAAGCGACATGCATTGTCCCCAACCATCCGGACGATACGAAGCGGACCGTAGCGCAATGGTTTGAGTTTGTGACCCGAACCTTTTAACCTCTCGTGGCCCAAATGTAGCCAAACGAGATCGCCATCCTGATACTTACCATGGATCCGATGACGATCGTGGCGATCTTTATAGCGTTGTTGGGCGCACTGTAAGCTTTGTGCAACCTCCGCATGAATGCGAGTGATGTGGTTAATGAACTGGCGTGCGCGGCTGCATCCCCAGATGATACGTCCTGTTGGTTAGGAATCGGGAATTCAAGATCGAAAGGACTTGCTGGTAGAAACCCGAGACATGCTTCAAAAGTTGTCGTGGTGGTAGATTCATGTATCGTACGGTTAATGGCAAACTATAAATACGGCAGACTCTCGTCCCATATTTTTGGCCGGCTGGCATGGTAGCCGCGGAGTAGACGGACCACGGTGCAATTGATCACCTCTATTTGCCCGTCAGTTTGCGGGTGATAGGGTGTGCTCCGTTTTAGTTTGGTATCCATCAACGACCACAATGCTTGCCAGAATGCTCCCAAGAAGCGGTTGTCCCGATCAGAAACGATGGAGCTGGGTAGTCTGAAATGGACCCAGACATGTGTAAAATATAGGCGAGCTGTTTCAGCCCCTGTAATAGTCTTCTTGCATGGAACCAGAACCACCATTTTGGAGAAGTGATCGACAACGACGTAGAGGTAGTCATGTCCCTGCCGTGTCATGGGGAGGCCTCCAATAAAGTCCATCGAAACGCTTTCCCATGGTCGGGATGGCACCGGGAGAGGCTGATAGAGCCCAACCTTGCAATTGCTGGGTTTGGAAATGCTGCAACCTGGCACAGGGTGCAGCTGCGGGTGAAATGAGTGACAGGATGGTGCATATTCGGCCAATACACATAGCGTTGCAAATGATGTATGGTTTTTTTGATGCCAAAATGACCTGCCACCTTAGATGTGTGAGCCTCACGCATCCATTTGATTTTGTCCTCGCCGTGTGGGACACACAGTCGACCATTTTTGTAGAGTAATTGGTCACGAAGTGCATAATCAGAAATGGTCCCAGTCTTTGCTGTCGCAAACTGCAGACTGAAATCCAGATCGGATGGATACTGCCGGCTATATTCCTCATGTGTAGCAGGTTTGAGTAGCATAGAACTGGTTAAGCAGACGACAGGCTGTGTTGGCCGTTAAAGCATATCGGCTAATTTATTTTTTGAGCCTTGTTTGTACTTGATGACAATATTAAACTGCTGCAGATAAGCCATCCATTTCATATGGCGTGCCTGTTGAAGTTTACATTGAGATTGTAAATACTGGAGGGGACGGTGATTAGTGTGAATGACGGTCTCCTTGCCCAGTATATAACATCTCCAATGCTTGACGGCTTGGTGGAGTGCGAGTAGTTCTTTATCATAAGTTGTATAATTCTTATGAGCCCCTCGAAATAACTTAGAATGATAGGCTACCGGTCTCCGATCCTGCATGAGTACAACACCCATCGCGTAGCCGGAAGCATCGGTTTCTAGCTCAAATGGCCGCTGGAGATTAGGAAGTGCAAGGACTGGAGCAACTTAATTTTTTTTCTTTAACAATTGAAATGCATCTTCGTGCTTGGATGACCATTCGAATTTTGCGTTGGCCTTGGTGAGAGCATGGAGCGGTGCAACAAGAATAGAGAAATGGCAAATAAATTTTTGCAAGTATTAACAGGCACCCACAAAACTATGAACCTCGGTGATGTTAGTCGGGGCTGGCCAATTTCGGATGACTTGAACTTTGTCCGGGTCGATGCGGAGGTTCCCCTCGCCGACTACAAATCCTAGGTACATGAGCGATGTCTGTGTGAATTCGCATTTCTTGTTGTTCAGCCGTAGTTGATGGTGTCGCAGCACGTCCATAACTCTTCGAACGTGTTGTTAATGCTCCGCCATAGATTGACTGTAAATGAGAATATCATCTAGATAAACCAACACAAAATCATCCAGAAAGGGGCGTAATATCTCATTCATCAGCCGCATAAACGTGGCCGGTGCATTACACAGGCCAAACGGCATGACACGCCATTCAAATAGGCCTTGCCGGCTCTTGAACACCGTCTTCCATGTGTCCTCGTCACGGATGCACACTTGATGATATCCAGATTTAAGATCCAACTTGGTAAACAACCGGGCTTGTTTCAGTTAATCCAGAAGATCGTCAATACGTGGGTGCGGGTATCGATTCTTCACTGTAATCTTGTTAAGAGCACGGTAGTCGATACAGAGCCGCCAACCGTCTTTCTTTGGTGCCAATACCACCGGTGAGCCGCACAACGAGCTGCTGGTTTGGATTACACCCTTTTCTAGGAGATCACCGACTTGTCGTTTGATCTCCTCATTCTCCATAACTGAGTTGCGATACATGACCACATTGGGTAGAGGGGAATTTGGAATTAACCGGATATCATGCTCAATGCAACGCCGTGGCGGAATCCCTTGAGGATCTACAAAAAGGTCAGCATAATCGTCAAAAATTGCAGCAAGTCGACCTCCTCCTTCACGATGATGCAGGACTGGGCGTACGAGTAGGACCTCGAATTGTTGGCATGCATTCACCATTCTCTTCACTTGTCCCGTTGTCACCAGTTCAAGGGAAGGTGTTGTGTTATCTCGAGCAACGACAAACTTTTTCCCATCCTTGGTGATTTCGCACTCCTGCGCCCAGCGGTGGTAATGCCTGTCTCGGAACCACAAATAGGGGCTCCCAAAAACCACTTGACAGATATCCAACGGAACAACATCGCACATCACCTCGTCAATAAAACGGCTAGTAATTGAAAACTTCACCTTGCATTGTTGGTCTACCTGTTGTCCTACATCTTTGACGATCCATCCCAGTGGGTAAGGACGGGGATGCGTCGTCGTCGTCAAGCCCAGTTGATGTACGAGTTTGGACGAGATCATATTTTTCTGGCTGTCGGGGTCAATGATAGAACCGATCACTTCATTCTTCACCTGGATGTTGATAGTGAACACCTCTTCCGCTTTCTCCATGTCTACGACAATGGCTACATCAGCAACATGTACCATGAGCGAGAGGCTAGGGTCAGCTGTAGTCATCGAGCCGACTCTTTCGGGGGCCGCCGGATCTCCGCCGAGTGTGGTCGCAACCCACTTGCCTTTTTCAGTGCTCCTTAAAATGTCTGGGCTTTAAGGTTGGATTTGCCTTCCAACACTTATCCTTCGTATGCCCTGTGATTTTACAAAACTCACAATAAAGATCCGCCTTGGTAGACGGCAATGTCTGTTTGCCTTCTTTCCATTTTGACGGGGGTTCTTATAACCACCTTCTTTTGTTTTCTCCACCGGAGGCCTATTAGAACTGCCCCGATTTTTGGTTTCTATGGCCATCGTTGTTGTACTGGCTGTTGAAACATCGCTGACTCGAAAAAGCTTCAGCTCATCACGAATGGATTGATGGAGCTCGACAATAAACTTGTGCACTGCTTCCTCGGTGTAGATTGGGATTCCTAGAGCTACGACAAGTCTCCTAAACTCGGTGGTGTAATCCCGGACATTTTGTTGGTACTGTTGGAGCATCGTGTACCACCGTGTCCACCTATTTTGGAGATATCCCACATGATAAAACTCTTGTCGGATCAATTTCTTGTACTCCTCTCATGTGATAGGAGCCCCGTCTTGTGTCGCCAAGAAGCTGTTCCACCACGCCAAGGCATGGTTTGTCAATTTCAGCTGGGAAAACGATACCCGTTCCTTATCGTCGTAGTTGTACAAGTTGAAGTACGTCTTCATTTGCGCCACCCATGAGTCTATCTTTTCTGCGTCGATGGCGCCGTTGAACACAAGGATCTTGATCTTGGGCTCCACCCTGAAGGGATGCACCCGTTCAGGTGGTTGGTCGTCTCTGGCAGCGCCACTGTTGTCGTCAGAAGTCGCTGGTTGCTCCGAGGTTGACCGCTTGGCAAGATGTTCTTGTGTCTTCTTTAACTGCTCCATCCGCACAGACATATTCTCCATCATGCCTTGCATTTGCTTGAGTGTTGCTAAAAGCTCCATAGTTGCAGCGGTTCCCTCCGCCATGGCCGCCCCGACTTGCTGTCGTCGAGATGGATTTCGGTGATGCGTGTGGGACTGAAGGGGTTCGTCGGCGGCTGTGCGAGTAGACCTCGTCCCCACCATACAAGATCGTGGGCGCTCTGATACCACTTGATCCGTAAAAGGATCGAGCTCTGTTTCCTTCACCTCTGGTTGCAACTCGTTGAGATGGCGGGATGAAGAAGACAGATTGCAACGGTGATTTTCTCTCCCGAGAATAGGGAGGCGTGGAGTAATGTATTAGATAAGAATCTCGTTTCCGGTATGAGGGTCTGCCCCTTTCCGGTCACGGTGAGTACAATTAAATAGACTCTTTGGTTCTCCAGGACTCCCCACACGTTGGGGTCTCATGGGCATAACAATAAACAGACTCTTTGGTTCTCCACAGTGAATTAAAAAACGGCCAGGCGGGCCGCTGGAGCGGCCGCTTAAGCGGCCATGACCCTCATCCGCCTAATTTAGCCCCTAAGCGCCTGCTTAATCGTTTTGAACATAATCGCCCACTTTTTGCCCGCCTCACCCGCTTTTTCCCACTTTTTGCCCGCTTTTTTCCCGCTTTTGTTTAAAAATCCTAATGTAAGCATCTAACATTAATTAATTACATAGTCCAAGTAGTGTTGACTATAATATATGAAACTTGTATACATTAAATGTTCTATGATTTAGCTAGTCCTAATTTAGAATGCTTACTTTGTGTGTAAGCTGTAATAATTGGGTACTGCTGTAATGCATCTAAGTAAATATCCTATTGCTCTATTATACTAGTAATGCATGATTAGTTTTAGTGATTTCCTTGCTGCTTTCAGTGATTAATGATCGGTACTACTGGTTAGTATTACTTTAGTGATTACTTTAATTCAACAATTCATAGTTTGTTATTTACAATTACTGATCTGCTTGCTGATTTTAGTGATTAGAGATACTGATTAATAGTAAGTATTGATGAATACTTAGTTAATTACTGATTTACTGATTAGATATGTATAGAAGTTCCTTATAAATATATTTTTTATATACACATACATGTAATTTTTTATAAAAATATATAAAATTTAGACACCCGCTTTTTCAAAAATCGCCCGCTTAATCGCCCACCTACCGCTTAATCGGTTACAGGGTGCTGTCCACACGCCTCCCGCTTCCCGCTTTCTGATACACTAGTTCTCCAGGACTCCCCACACGTTGGGGGTCTCATGGGCATAACTAATCGCTAACAACCTGCCATATCTCCTATCTTTCCGTATCCACGAACTGGAACGAGTCCATGTTGAATACGTGTGATTTCTTTGCGGGTCATGCAAGTGCATGGCTCCGGGTTGTTCACGGACCTGATCACATATGTAAGACGATTGTTGTTTGGAGCAACGACAAATAAATTTATGAATAAGATGTCCACCGTTTGTTACACGTGTACATAGGCTGCGCTTATTTAGACAAAATTTCTTATGTCCTACACATAAATAACGATGTATGTATTGAGCAGTCGGTTAGAAGGGTATTGTGGAAAATTGACATCCATGGCAAATGAATCTGTTTCCTACCACACGGATTTGGTGTGGCAGGTTATCTGAAGATTTTTTTGATCAACTTATCAGTAGAACAACTTATTCATCTTTTAGTCCGCATAGCAAACTGGTCAGATTTGCTTACCGTACCGCCACTAGGACGGCACAACAAACACAACCTATGTCTACTCGTTGGCCGTATGTTTATTTTTTAATAAATGTAAACATTGTTATTCAGCATCCTCAGTGCATGAGGTTATCATGGTATAACTCAAGTTTACAGATAAAGATATTTGTCCGCTGTTATTGGGGCACCCCCTCCCCCCCAACTGTTGCTCCAAAGAAAATATATCTGTTTGCTGCTGCTGCACAGCTATTTAGTCTACTCATAAATTAATTTTCATCCATCCAGTCTAACAGTTTCCTGTTGACCGCAGAATCTTGCGAATCCAACTGCTTTACTTCTAAGTGGGGTTGCTATGCTCCGGCATCTGAACCTCAACGATCAGGCTGGTAGAATCCACAATGCGATACTTGACACAATTGCGGAAGGCAAGTACAGAACTGCTGATCTTGGAGGCAAGGCAACAACAACAGACTTTACAAAAGCCGTCTGTGACCGTATCTGACATGTTTGTCACACAATAGCTCTTTTTTTTGTTTGTTCATAACCTGTCTTGGTTTCAAAATATTTTGCATTCTATATCGTAATCGGCCATGTTCGAGCCCAGCGGAAGAAAAATGCTGATTATGAGTCTTGGAATAATTGAGGGCATGCATACGCAGGCAGTGCTGTATATTTTTTAACTTAAAAGTTACTCTTTGCCAAATTTTTTTAATTAACAGTAGGATCCCTAGTTAACCCACCGTTTACAAGAGACTCAAATGCCGTGAACTAAGAGGGATTTCTGACGGTCATACTGTTGTCATTTCTTCCTCTTATATGCTCGTGTTGGACTGCTCGTTTAATTGGCTGTTCAATATATAATACTTTTCTCTGAAGGCTCGTCTCGAAGACTTGAATGGAATCCGCAATTTTGTAAAATCCAGAATCCTTGGGAAAGCCCACTTTCAACTATTATCCAGAATTTCAAAACTGTAGGGCCAAATAGATAAACAGGGAATCGCAAATTCCTGAGGATTTCAATTTGAGGGGGCTTCTCCGGTAAGCCTTTGCTTGCCCAGGAACCCAGTCTCATGAAGTTCTAAATCTTCCAAATGATATCATCACAACCAGAAAGGAATCTCTGCGTTTAGTTTCTTTTTTCATAACAAAGAGTGAAAAACTCCAGGTATCACTGCAAACTTGTAATCGTAGCTCGTCCCGAGACCAAATACAGGAATGCTGGTAGTGGTTGACAGTGGATCATTTTTCTTGTCACTTGTGACGTGCTCTCGCAATTCTTGTTGGAGCATTCCAATATATTAACGTGTTGGACTGACACGTGGGTGTAGTCTGAGCAAGAACTTTTGACATTATGTGTTGAAGAACTACCTAGGAAGAGTGAGTAAAAAAGCAAGTCGCAGTGCATTGATACACAAATGTAGTTAACAATGAACAAAGGACATTATATTTGTGTGAAGAGAGGTTGGTAAATTAGTTAAGACGTAAAGTTCAACTAACAATGGGTATTATGATTAAAGGGGAAATAATATTGGGAGTCGGTTTTGAAATATAACGTGGAGTCGGTTTGTCTTTTCGGTGCAATTTTTTCATGGCGTGAAAGATGCATTGACCGATGGGATAGTTTTGCACTGACTGTACCTTTGTATCAGGAGAGAAATAAAAAGTAGAGTTTTTTTCTTGAAACCCCCCTCAAGTTTTCCAGAATTTCAGAAACCCCATCCCTTTTACTAAATCCTGAAGAACCGCCCTTTCTTTAACAGAATTCCAAACACCCCCCCTCTCTCTCTATGTACCTTTTCCATCCCCCTCCGTTAGCTGCCGTTACTCCAGCTAATACTTTTGTTTCTCTTCTCTACGTTCAGGATTCATTTCCTCATTTTTTTTTTGGTCGGTCGAAAACTCGTGTTGCTTTTTTTGTATTTTTCTTTTTGGTTTCTGTACAATGCATATCATCTTCAACTGAAAATGGTGAAAGAAAAAAGGAGCAAAAGAGGAAGTATAACTATACAGTGTACTCGAAAGAAGGGAAAAAAGAGGAGGGAGAGAAAAAAATTGAACAGCAGAAAAGCTCCAACTCCTCCAGAGTTAAGGAATCTTCAGGAATCCCAGAGAAAATCAAAGACAAGAAGACCAAAAATGCATCCGGATCAGATTAGCAGGTCAGCACATCCTTCAGCATATCAGCATAAAAGAATCCCAAGAAGCATAGCACCATAGACCAACATAAAAAGCTCGACCATCATTGCAAAAGGCAATGAGAGGGGAGAAGGACAACACCAGCAGGAAAAAGATAGGGATCACAGCATACAAGAAGCACTCCAAAACCACCAGTCTTTTCCAGTCATCAGCAGAAGAACAAAGGAAAACCCAGCCAGCAGAAGAAACTCCCGAAGAGCCTAGCATCACATACCAGCAGCAAGATAACGACCATAAAGGCACCCAACAGGCCTCACCGCATAACTGAGGAAAACCAAACAAAAACCTGCTAGAGCAACAGATAACAACACCAGCAAACACAAAAGCAAAAATATCTCTATACTTCCAAAACACGCTGAACAGGAAGCCAAGGATCCAAACCACTGCAGAACGAACAGATACAGCAGCTTCGAAACTTGGTCAAGATCAAACAAAGACCGACCACCATGATGGAATGGGAGGGGAGCGTCGACATCCACGCAGGATGGTGACTCGACCCTCACATCAACCATCAATTAAACGGTGAGAGGGGAGCGTCGACATCCAGCGTAGGATGGAGACTCAACCATCACCAGAAAGGGAAGAACAAACAGCAAGAAAACCTACAGCCCTACAAACAGATAAAGCTGCCAAACACCAACTCCTTAAAAGAACAACGCCAACAGCTCCAGGAAAGAACAGATCAGCAGACCATCCGCCCTTCAGCAGAAAGAAAAGAAGGTCTCCCAAGCCGAGAAGCAAACCACCAGCACAGCCATAAGAACCAGGAAAACTCTGGACAACAACCATCTTCAGAGAACCAGAGAATCAATGAAGAATTAAGAAAATATCATGCTCAATGATCTTCCAAAGCGTACTCACAACCTTGCATATATTATCATGAACCCTTCTGTTTCGTTCCAGCCAAGCATGATATAGAATAATGGGAATAGCAACACCCACATTAATACTCTTCATATCAACAATACCCTCCCAATTCCTGGGGATAGAACTGATTAACTCTTTGTCCAGAGCTATATTCCACAACTCCTTCATGAAACTATAGCCAAAACAAATGTGAAGAGTGTCCTCATAATCATTCATGCATAGATAACCGATCGAAGTAACAGGAATCCCCCTCCTTCTAGAGTAGTCAGTAGTAGGAAGCTTATTATGAATAGCTTTCCACATGTGAAACTTTGAATTCATACTGGCCTTAGTCTTCCAAAGCCACGAAAAAATATCTTTCTTCTCACCTGTGGTTCGAATATGGCCCCATATCACATTCAGTCTAACCTCTCTTTGCCCTTTGAAGTAATATCTATCATCTTGCTCCTTATCAATATGCACCCTTTCCAGAACATCCAACAAGTTCTTTGAGCATCTCGTATCCTTGATATTCCAGCAGCCATTTTTGATGATAGAATTCAGCTTAGCACCATTAGGTAAACCAGCGCGAACAGAATAACTATGCTCAACAAAATCATGAAGGAATCTCCCATTAAGCCAAGGATCTTTCCAAATATCAACACTATCCCCTTTTCCAATTTTAATCTCATAGAATTTCAGCAACTCATCCTTAATACGAATGAGGTTATTGAACATCCACGAGAAGTTAGTAGATACATTCACACTCCAATAAGTTTCCTTCCTTAAATACTTCTCATTCACCCATTTCACCCACAACGAATCCTTTTTCCGTGCCACATCCCAAGCATTCATAATAATACAAGCTTCATCCACCTCTTTACTCTTCCTTAAACCAAGCCCACCTTCAGCTTTAGGTAAAGTGATACTCTCCCACTTAAGAAGGTGAAGGTTAGATTTTAACTCTGAATCCCCCCATATGAAATTGAGACAAATTCTATCAATATCATCCAAAACAGAGCTAGGCAAAGGAAAAGATAAAATCCAGTAAAGATGTAGGGTAGATAGAGTAGACTTAACCAGCTCTACCCTACCAGCCAAGGACAAGGTCTTCAATTTCCAACCTTCCATTCTTCTATTGATTCTATCAATGAGCCTGCCACAGTAATTCTTATTGAGTTTTCCAGGAAAGATAGGAAGACCAAGATATTTAGCATCCTTTAACTTACCAATCTTTATACCCAAGATATTAGAAATATCATCCTCATCTTTGGTAGAATTCATAAGAATCATACTCTTGCTTTTATTGATACATAAACCAGATAGAGAAGCAAAATTATCAAGCAAGGACTTCATATTCTCAGCCTTATCTTTACCAATCTTAGAGAACATCATAAGGTCGTCTGCAAAAATAAGATGGGAGCAGCTCATATTCTTAGACACTTGAACATGGGCATAGTTAGAATCATTCTTAATCATCTCAGACAGACCCTGCATAGCAATGGTGAAGAGATAGGGGCAATAGGATCGCCTTGTCTAACACCATTCAGAGGGAAAATATTTCTTGTTACCTCTCCATTAACAAGAATTTGATACGAGGTAGTGCTGAAAATAACTTCAATCCATCTAATCCACTTACAAGAAAAGCCCATTCTTCTCATCACAGAATAAAGAAACTTCCAATTCACCGAATCATAATCCTTTGAAATGTCAACTTGGACACACATATTCTTACCACCTTTTTTAATCACATCAGTCATAATCTCATTTGAGAGAAGAATAACATCCTTGATGTTCCTCCCTTTAATGAAAGCACATTGATTCTTATCAATGATAGAAGAGATACAACTCTGCAATCTATTGGCTAGAATCTTAGAAATGAGTTTATAGAAAACATTACACAGAGCAATAGGAATAGTGATTAACGATTTATCATCTCCTTTAGGCAGAAGAGTAATGTAAGTTCTATTAGCTTCCTTCAGCAGAGAACCATTCACAAAAAACTCCTTCACAACTTCAAAAACATCATCTCCAATAACCTTCCAAGCATTCTTATAAAAATAGCCATTAAAACCATCGGGACCGGGACTTTTATCCTCACTCAAATTAGAAACGACATCATCTAGCTCCTTTCTAGTAACAATTTTAGTAAGAAGCTCATTCTAGCTTGGGTTAATCTTGGCACCATTCCAATCCCCTTTCCACACTCCACCAATATTTAACTTGCAGAAAATATTTTCATAATGAACAACAATAGCATCCTTTATCTTTTGGCTATCCCTAACAGTAACACCATAAATATTGAGACTTTTGATATTATTCCTGCTCTGTCTATCTTTCATAGAAGAATAGAAATACTTGGAGTTAAGATTTCCTTCCTTCAACCAAATTGCCCTGGACTTTTGTCTATACAAAGCTTCTTCTCTGATGGACGCAACATGAGCTTCTCTTCTCAAAACATTAGCTTGTAACCTTAGATTTTCATCTTCAGGGTTCAAATCAGATTTCTTCTGAGCTTCAAGGGCAGTAAACTTAGCTTCAGCAGCCTTGTCAAACACATTCCCGAAATTAGAAAAGTTCCACTTTTTGAGCTTAATTTTCAGATGTTCCAGCTTTCTAAAAAATCTAAACATAGCATGACCATGGACTTCAATATTCCAACTCTCCTCAAGAATCTTTCCAAAGTCTTTGTGAGTAACCCAACTGTTGATAAACCTAAAGGGAGAGTTTCTTTTAATAGGTTCACCAATCTTCAAGGAAATCCTACAGTGATCACTGATGGTATTAGAAACAGTCTCACCACGAAATTCATCAAACCCGGCTTGAAAATCCTGGTTATACAAAACTCTGTCAATTTTAGTAGATATAAAGTTATCCCCATCTTGGTTGTTTTTCCAAGTGTAGCAAGGACCAGCAAGGTTCAAGTCTAACAAGCCACTGAACATCATAAAATTATTAAAATCCTCCATGGACTTCTTTGTGGGGGGGGGGAGAATACCAATTTTCTCATCATTCCTCCGAACAACATTAAAGTCTCCGATGATAACCCAAGGACCAGAAATAGAGTTACTACAATGCTTCAAATCAGACCAAAGCCCTTCTCTATCGTGATCCCCATTGTGACCATAAACAGCTGTAACATTCAGGATAGCATCATCCTTCTCAAGCAAGAAATGCAAAGTTTGATCGGATTCAGAAAACTTAGTAATAGTACAATTATCATTCTTCCACAACACAATAATACGACCAAGCGCATGAGACGCGCTATTAGATATCCAATTATAATCAGCAAAAAATTTTCTCATCGACTTATCCAATCTATCCCTTCTTAACTTTGTTTCTACCAGGACAAACACATCACAATTTTCCCTCTTTATCTCCTCTTGAACGCTAAGGATTTTGTTGCTGATTCCTCTAACATTCCAAGAGGAGATAATGCACTGAAGAGTCATTTAACCTTTTCGGCTGTTGAACTGTCAGCCTCAGTTTCAGAAGAAATTAAATTCAGTTCTCTTGGAGTCGGGGCAGATTGGAGATTTTCCAACCTCACATTGACATTCAATTTTCCTTGGCATTTGGGAGGCTCTTTCACCTTTCCTTTCCCTTTATCATAACTAATAACACTCGAAGAAGCCTGCGAACTTCCTTCACTAACAGGTGAGATACTAGGAAAAGCAATAACCGAAGATGGTGTACCAGGAACAGACGTGACACCATTGATACTGCTAACAACATCTCCACCAGATTTTTCAATTTGGACTTCATCCGGATTCACACTAACAAAGCCCTTATTAACATGTTCAGATAGGAACTCATCTTAGACTATGATTTCAATGGGATAACTACTGGCATTGCCCTTCCTTATCTCCTCCATATCTTCAATTTCCTCCAAGATAAAATTATCAGCAACACTAGTATCCTTCTCAGGAATTCTGTCGAGCACAGAAACAACAACCTTCTTCTTTACTTTCCAGATCTGCTCACTTAGATCTCTGTATCCTCGTCCAAACGATTTGTTCTGAACAGAGCAATCATCATGCCCTAGGTAACCACATTTGCCGCAAACATAAGGAATCCACTCATATTCAATCGTAATGCGATGCTCATTCCCACACTCGTCCATCATAATAACCTCATCTGGATACTTTGCGTTTCTGTTCATTAGGACCTAAATTCGCTCCACATCAAGCCTCTGAAGGTTTAGAGTCGACTCATCCATTCTAATAGGCGTCCCCAGGACAAAACCAATCCTACTAAACATCCTCTGATCCCATAGATCTATAGGAACCTCCTTCAACTTAACACAGACTGGAACATCCAGCAGCGGCATCTTCACCTGTTTCTCGCCCGGCTGCCATTTTTTGAGAATGACAGGCCTGTCCAAGACATACCAGTCACCATTCAGAATCCTCTCCAGGTCCTCCGACATCTCAAACCTGATCAGGAAGAAACCATCGCCTCTATTCAACACCTCAAAAAATCCGTTGGTGCCCCAGATATTACTGAAGTGATTCGTTAAGAAGGGAATATGTGGGCGAAAATCAATCACATAGCCTAGGAGATAGTTGCTCCATTTGCTAGCATTCTCCACTGCCTCGCTTCTCGGATAGACAACCTTCCCATCCAACAGAATGACATCAACCTTCTCCAGGTCCGTAGCATAGCCACCTCTTCTCGGCTTGATGCTTTCCCAATTCAGAGGCTTTTCTACTTGATCTGAAGATTCCGCCGCGCCGTTGATCGTATTAACAGTCGGTTCTCTCTCCCTTCTTCTCAGATTCGACCAAGGACGTGGCCGGCGAGAAGCCGTCGCGCCTCCAGTCGCCTCTCCAGTCGCCCTGACGGGAGCACGGAAAGCCTCCATCAAAGTTCATTTATTTACTTTAGTCTTCTTGTATATTTAATCAATTAATTAATCTATGTTTGTTTATTATATTAATGTATAGCTAATTATTATATTCACTTTAGTCTTCTTGTATATTTAATCAATTAATTAATCTATGTTTGTTTATTATATTAATGTATAGATAATTATTATATTAATGACATGATATTCTTAAAATTTGAATCTCAAACCAGTCCAACCCAACCCGACCGACTCATAAATTATGGGTATTAGATCTGTATTGGCCGGATATGGTCAATTTTATCTCATTTCGTTTTGGCTTGTTACAGATCTATCTCGAGTCAATTCTGATTCTACTTATTTTTATAATTTTATATCATATTTACAAATATTTATAATAAAATATTTTATGATTTTAGTCATAACAAGTTGCGCTGGATCTATTCGATTTTTTTACTAATTGGGTTAGTTTTGTATAGATTTTGCGTCATGATGAGTCGGTTCTGTTGGATTCTGAAGATGTTTAAAAATATTTAAATTAAAATTTTCAATATACTCCTAAGTGACTGAGTATCATATATTGATATCAATATATTCTTTATCCAATATAGAAAATTGAAATTACTACAAGTGTATGTGTAAATGTATATTTTATTAAAGCATCATATACATGATATACAATTTTATACTATATTTATTAACATTTATAATAAAATATTTTATGATTTTTTCATCGAACAAGTCATTTTGGGTTTATATGATTTTCTCGACAAGTCGGGTTGGGTCTGTATGGGTTTTACGTCATGACGAGTCAGATCTATTGGATTTTGGGGATCTATAGAAATATTTGAATTAAAATTTTAAAAAAAGTCCCGTAGTGACTCGATATCAGATTCTATTATCATTGTATTCTTCCTCCAAAATTAGGAAGCCACATTTCTATTGGTGTGCGTTTATATGTCTACTTGGTCATATATATGTGTGTGTATGTGTGTGTTAAGCACTATTGGCGTTGGGTTTTGCTAAGTCAGTTTTGAACTAAACATACTGAAAACGAACCAAAGCCGACTGGGATATACTCGATCCGAACTGGAGTTGTAAAGAGTCTTGTACAACTGATCCAAACTTGTATAGACCTGACTTGTCATGACGCAAGAGCCCGTATAGATCCAACCTGACTCTTCATGACACACAATATTAAAATATTTTACTGTAAATATTAATAAAATAAAATAAGTTATAAAAAATCTAAAATAGGAATTGACAAAGTATATCTGACACAACCCAAAATGAAATAGATTAAATTCGACCTGACCCGACCCGTACAGATCTAATACCCAGAACTTATGAGTCGGTCGGGCTAGATTGGGTTGGTCTGAGATTCAAATTTTAAGAATGTCATGTGACATTAATATAATAATTAGCTATACATTAATATCATAAATAAACATAGATTAATTAATTAATTATTTATTTTTAAAAAAATCAAGCCAAAGGGTTCTCTATTCATCCCACCCCTCTCTTGTGGGAAAAACCATCAACAAAATACACCTCCTGCTTATGTGTACGCATGTTTGTTCCCCCCAGAAGACCAGATAAAAAAACCCCACAACCCAGACAAAGAAATAGCTAAAAAACATCCATGATTCATCAAGCGTCGATCCTCTGCAGGTGCACGTAGGGAATGCACCTTTTCTCCAAAGCTGCCATGCCTCGAATTCTATTTGGTATCATCCTTCTATCCGTAATAACTGTCATCTCTGAAAATCTTTTCCCCCATCTCCCAATCTCTCCGGGTATGGAGTTAGCAACTTTGTGAACCATTGAACCAGTAATACTAGATCTAACCAACTCGAACCTCAGCTCTCTAACAAACGGCTTGGTCCTCCATGGTTCTATAGCATCCTTCCACAGAATATCGTAGACTTCCTGGTCATCAATCTCAATACATGAAACTCGTAGCATATGATCATCTACCAGTTTCAGTCCAACAATGCCTGCCTGTACATATGCCAGGACGAAGTCCGGTGCCTTGAGTCAGGCATGGAACACCATGCATATATCCGCATTTTGATTTTGTATCAGGCCTGCCGCCCACCTCCTACATACCCCATCTTCTCCCCTATTTCTTCCTATAGTCAAGTTCATTTTCAAGTTATGCAAGTCAGGCTTCATCCACCTTATCAGTTGAATATCTCTCATTCTCGTCTTAGGCTCAGTAATCCCGCCATCTCTCATCCTATTGTAAATGCTCGATCCATGTTCAACGAAAAATGATCTATGCTGAATCGTGTTGATCACAGAACAGATGATTTGATTCCATTCAAACTCCCAACCTCGCAGTTTGTCCCCAAATCTAGATGCACAATGTATCCTCCAAATGATGTGGGGTATGTTAACTGCTAACCTTCATACAATCCAATCTGAGATCCTCCTGGAGTAACCTTTCTCACAAGTATCAAGCAGTGATTGTATATTTAATTAATTAATTAAATATACAAGATGAAAGTGGAAATGAGGCAATGGATGGTGAATGTAGAGAAGAAAAACAAATGTATGAGCTGGCAGCTAACGGAGGGGGATGGAAAAGGTACATAGAGTTTTTTTTTGGAATTCTGTGAAAGAAATAGGGGGTTCTTTAGGATTTAGTAAAATGGAGGGGGTGATCTGGAATTCTAGGAAACTTGAGGGGGGGGTTTAGGGAAAACTCCTAAAAAGTATGTTGCGGAAGGAGGTAACATAGGGGGGAGGGAATATGAGGGGGGAGGAGGGAAGTAATAGTAGGAAGAGAGAGAACGAGAAAAAAAGAGGGAGGAATGAGGAAAGATTTCAAAGAGAGAAAATTAGGAAAGGGTAAGTTGTTAGAAGAGAGAGAAAGAGAAAAATATGAGGGAGGAGAGGAAAGTAGTGGGAAGAGAGAGAAAACAAAGGAGGTAAGAGGGAATTAGTGGGAAGAAAGAGAAAAATATGAGAGAGGGAGGAGAGAAGTAGTGGGAAGAAAGAGAGTGGAAAATATAATGGGAGGGGGGAAGTAGTTGGGAGAGAGAGGGAGAGAAAAATAAGAGGGATGAGGAAAGTCGTGGAAAGAAAAGGAAAAGAATGAAATGAGGGAATTAGCAGGAAAGTGAGAAAAAATAAGAGGGAAGTGGTGGAAAGTGAGAAAAAGGGGGATAAAATACATGAAACAAAAGGCCAACAACATATTATAAATAAAAGAAACACTATGTAATACAACAAATAACATATTATAAAAATATAATACACTATGTAATACACCACATATACATTTGAAACATAAAAAGAATATAAGAATGTACACATTTAAGTTGTGCACAATACAAAAAGTACAATAATAGGAGGGCGTAGGGAGATAGTTGGAAGAGAGAAAATAATAAGAGATAGAGACGGGGAGGTAGGGATGAGATATAAATTAAAAGAAGAGGGGGGAGAGTGAAGAGGGATGTAGGGATTATAGAGAAATGAAGGAGGAAGGTAGGTATGAGACAGAAAGGGAGGGAAGTAGGGATGAAACCATATTATAACATACATGAAGCACAAAGGTAACAATCTATCTAAATAAATAACACATTATATAATATAATACACAAAAAATTGTGTATAAGAATAAACAAAGAGAAACGATATACATTGACAACACATATAATAGGACACATAATTTTTACAGGAGATTACACAATGTGAGTACACAATGTATGATAAACACACTAAAAATATAAAAATATAAATGTGTACATCATGTATTCTAGTGATACAATAGTCTTTTTTTATCAGTAAGTGTGCTACTTCTCTATATTGCAAAATGAGAATATGTACAAGTGGGGGGGGCTAGGTAAAGCAATACCTCAATAAAACAAAAGACCTATCTATACATAAGGCTTTTGTATTCATTTATTACCCTATTATAAACCTCATTTGCATTTGGCTTGGCGTTATCAAAAATAATTTGGTTTCTGCTTAACCAAATATGGTAAAATAGGGTAAGGACTAGCAGCTTGTTGTTATCTCCCCTGAATTGTAGAACTTCTCTGATGCTTCTTGGACATCATGGCAGGAAGGATCTCGCTCTATCCCATAAGTTTGACACAAGATCGTAGGACTAGAGCAGATGATCTAGGCTTTCTTCATCATTCTGGCAAAGGCTGCATCTCGAAGCTAGACTGAAACCTCTCTATTTCAGGAACTTCTCAGTGACCCACTTTTTATGCATCACTTTCTAGCCATTTATTTTGAATCTTTGAGGTGCCTTGGCCGTCCACAACCACTTGGCCCATTTCGGCACAAGATTGCGCTCTCTAACTGCATCCCAAGCTTTTTCGAGGCTGAATGGATGTACGTTTTTAAAGCAACACTAATCCTCTCCATCATGAATGTGCACTTGTGAACAAGCTTTCTCCATATGCTCTATCCCTCTGATTCTGGGTAGTTTCCATTTGCCATCAGAAATAATAGCACTGACTGCACTTCCTTTCAAATTCCATTCCTGAGAGCAAGGCTGGATCCAATGTAATCCCTCAAGAATTTGCCTTCAACCCAAGGTTCAAGCCACAGAGACACCCTGGTCCCATTGCCGATTTTGAATCTATCAAGGTTTATGAATTCATCTCTGTACCTCAGCAGAGCCCTCCACATCTAGTTGTGGTATTGTTTGGGCCTTGCAGGTCCACAAGGTTTCCTTTTTTATATACTTTGCATGCACCCGTTTGATCCATAGGGTGTTCTTGTGATTTACAATAGCCCAAAGCAGCTTCATCATGCCTGCTCTGGACCAATCTTCCACTTTTCTGATGCCCAAACCACCTTCAAGTTTTGGTTTGCAAATCTCCCCCCAACTGACCGAATGGATATATTTAACAACATCACCATCACCCGATAGGAAGGTTCTGCATAATTTTTCAATCTCTTCCATCACACTTTTTGGGAGAGGGAATGCACCTGTCCAAAAGAGATGGTACGATGACATGGTAGAAATTATCAACTCCACCTTTCCTGCCATTGATAACAGCTTACTCTTCCATGAGTCCAACTTTGTTTTAATCTTATCTATCAACAGATTACACAGGCTTCTAGTCATTCTTTCTGTGAAAAGCGGTAGGCCAAGGTACCTTACAGGCATATTGACACTTCTCACCCGGAGAATATCTAAAATTTTCTTCTCCACTGCACTAGTAGTAAACAATTGGCTTTTGTCTGGGTTCAGTCTTAGTCCTGAGACCTCACTGAACTGTTTCAAACACCCTTTGATACCTTCCAAGCTTTTATCTGTCCCTTGGGCCAATATCAACACATCGTCAGCAAAAAGAATGTGTGACACCTCTCTCTCTCCTGCCTTCAGAGTGGTTATCTCTTTTCTGTCAACAGCCTCATCAAGGATAGTGGTGAGCCCCTGCATCCCAATGACAAAGAGATAGGGGGCTAAGAGGTCCCCCTGTCTGATCCCCCTTGTAGCCTGGAACAACTGTGAAGGAGCCCCGTTCACTAGGACCTGAAAAGAAGCTGTGCTTATGCATTCATACACCCATCCCAGCCAACAAGGAGGGAACCCCATGGCTGTCATGATGTCCATGATATACTCTCTATTGATGGTATCATACGACTTGCTAAGGTCAGCTTTAAGGCATATCTTACTTTTCACTTTTACTTGGTCAAAATCATGAACCAACTCATTTGCAAGGAGGATGGCATCTGTAATAGATATCCCCTTAACAAATGCACTTTGATTTATGCTAATGAGATGGGGCATAACATCTTTTAACCTGTTAGCTAAGATCTTTGTGATTACCTTGTACACAAAGTTGTACACAAAGTTGCATAGAGAGATAGGTCGCCAATCTCCCAACTGTAACGACTGCTTGACTTTTAGAATGAGGGTAATATAGGTTTTGTTGAGCTCCTGAAACATCCTCCCTTTAAGGAAAAAATCCTTCACAGCTCGACACACATCATCTCCAACTATATCCCAAGACTCTTTGAAGAAGTGAGCATTTAGTCTATCAGGGCCTGGGGACTTGTCCTCATTGTAGGTCTTGACTACATGATGGATTCCTCATCAGTAACAAGTTTACATAATCCCTCAATCTGACTTTCACTTAATTTTTTAGCTCCAGTCCAATCACGTTTGGAGATAGGAGTTGAGTCAGCCTTGAATAAACCTGTGTAGTGTACCCTGAAGGCCTCCCTGATAGCTTCTTCTTCTTTGACTTGGGTGCCATTCATGTCCAACACCTTAATTTGATTTTTGCATCGCCTGGTTTTAAGAGAAGCATTAAAAAATATAGTATTTCTATCCCCTTGCTTTAGCCACATAATCCTTGACTTCTGCCTGAGGATAGCCTCTTTTTCTATTCTGGCACCAACGCCTCTTCTTTTTTTCTCCTTGCAATATCCCATAGGAGCATATTGGAAGGGTCTTGATCGTACTTTGTATGGGGTTCAAGATCCTCTTTCTACAAGTTCTCTACAGAAGCGATCATATCACCATTTGACTCCCAGTTCCATGTCTGAAGAGCACATTTTGTGTATTTAAGCTTTTGACACAACCTATACATGGGGTTTCCAACTTGAGTTTTTGACCAGGCCTCCAACACTGTTTCCTTGAAACCTGGTTTAGAAGCCCATATATTGAAATATCATGTGAGATATTTCATTATATTATGCTTGTTCCCTAAGTGCAAAACTTGTAGATAGTGATCACTGTATATCGTAGGCATGATCTCAATCCAAATATCAAGAAAATCATCCCAAAATTTCAGCTGGCAAAGAGTTCTGTCTATCTTGCTTCTTGTGTTATTCCTTCCTTCCTATTGGTTGTTCCAGGTGAACAGAGGGCCGTTGGCCGGTATTTCAACTACATTCAAGTCATCAATGGCCTGGTTGAAATCGTTCATGGATCTCGCTGAAAGGAAGCTTCTTCCAATTCTTTTAGAGGTTAATCTGACTGTATTAAAATCTCCGGTTATCAACCAGGGGGATGTGATTTGGTTCTGAATGCGCTTTAGATCCTCCCATAAGCTCATTCTTTTACCATCATCATTATCAGCGTATATCACAGTGCATTCAAACTCCTTATCTTTACAAGTCACCGTGCAGTGTAGAGCCAGCCTCGACTGAAAGATAGGTGTGACTGTGTAATTAGAGTTTTCCCTAATAATGAGAATCCTGATTTTATCTGTGCTCAGTGAATTATCCAGCAATATGCTTTAGGCCATGATTTCTTCATCATCCTAGATAGTTTCTTTCTTCTTATCTTCACTTCTAGGAGGAAGGCTAGATCATCCTTTGCCCTCCTTATCTCAGCTCGGACCATGTCCTGCTTACCCAGTTGGGTTAAGCCTCGGACATTCCAAGCTATGATAGTTGGGTTTCCAACCATTGGAATGGTGGGGGGCTGTTATGTCGCCCTCCTGCACCATGTCATCCTCATTCTCCAGGTGGCTAAATCGATTCTCCTGTTGATGAGTCTTCTTCTTTGAGTTCTGAATTCTTGTCTGTCTTGGACTCACAGTTCTCCTAGGTTTGGTGAATTCTCCATCTTCTATTCCACTTCTCCCCTGGGGCTGTGATTACTCACCAGCTTTCTCAGTGGCATTCTGTCGAACAGGGCTAGGGGGTCTTTCGTTGTTCTGTGTCGAAGATGGTGGGTTCTTAGATGCTTCAGCCTCCGCCATCTTCTCCACTTGGGTTTTTTGGGTTTTGCACAACGCCTTGTCGTGTCCAAAAGTGCCACAATATGGGCACTTTTCTGGTATCCATTTGTACTCCACTTGTACTGTATAGTCGTTTCCCTTATCAGTCTTTAGCTTCACCAATTTTGGGAATGAGGATGATGTTACCATGAGCATGTTAACCCTTGCAAAATCAATTCGGGCTTTTGCCTTGGTCTGTTTATCCAAGCACTGAGGTTTTCCCAGGAAGGACGTTATTCTTGCAATCATCTTCTCACTCCATAACTCGAGTGGAAGGTTCTGCAGCTTCAGCCAAACCGGAACCGATTCTAGTTTCTCCTGTTCAAGCAGCTCCCCCTTCTCCCAATTCTTTAGGATCATAGGCTTGCATTTGATGCACCACGACCCTCCCTCGAGTGTTGTGTTCATATTGGTCTCCGATTGAAATTTTATGATGAAGCTTCGTTTGGCTCTGCCCATCACCTCCATCGTCCCTACCGGCCTCCATATTCTAAGGAGATGATCATGTAGGGTTGCAATGTGTGGTCGAAATCCAATAATATAACATGCAAGGGTATTCTTTCATGTCGCTGCATTTGCATCGACTTCCTCCTGTGAGATGATGATCGACCCATCGTCCACCGTGATCTCTTCAGGTGCAAGTCGGGTGTTAACATCCCCAACGGGCGTCTTCGTCAGATCAACCCAATACTTCATCTTCTCTTCTACCATGACTTGATCATGGTTGGGTTGGCGTGGTCACCGCGGGGTGGAGTGCGACGATCGCCTCCTGCGCGGCCACCCGGCAGAGCCATTTTTCCAACATAAAACAAATGAATAGTAAGTAAGAATTTTTTTAGTGATACATTAGTCTAATTGATATAATATACATTACACTAGAAAATATATGAAAACAACCAGAATAACACATTGTTCTGTTTTAATTTTGCAAATAATAAGAAAAAATACATTAAACTTGTTGATTTTTATTTATGTAATAATGTGTCTTTGTCAGTAAATGATGTGTTACACATATCTGATTTTTGTTTTCTACTTTGCATTAATTCTCTCCATTTTCCTCCTCATTTGCATCCTTACTTCCCTCTTCTTTTATTTTCTCTCTCCCAAAAAACAAGGTAGAGGGCCCACTTTCTCCACATCAAACCCACACCCCTCTCTCTCCCATCCCACTCTCTCCCTCTTCTCCCATTTCTCCCTACCACATTTGTCTATGATGTCATATTTGTTCCATAATCGACCAAGGCATGTCATGTCCCTCCCACCAAAGTATGGGAGGTGTTCCAAAAAGGAATCCATATAGAGATACCACAAACTATCAATACACTTTTTCTTGTAAAAAGTAAAATGGATGAGTGGAACATGTAAAGAGATTGGAAGACTGGGTAGAAAATAGTTAGGATATAACAAATATAGAATTAGTAAAAAAAATACTATTGTGAAGGATAATAGAGTCAAGACGACACCAACGGGTGCAAAATTGTTGCATGGAGACTGTAATTGGTGGAGACATTAATAAAGTTAGAAGTATTTGTGACCCCCAAATGGGACTTAGCGAGGAGATTACATATTTTTGTTTATCATGAATAAGATGAGAAAAGAGATGCAAGTATAGGAAAATATCTTACTTGAGGTGATTAGATAACCAAATTAGAAGTATCACATGTAGTTTTGAGAGAATGCACAATGGTTTGGGACATGCTCTAAGAATGGTCAAAGTAAGTTGATTTTGGTGTTTGCAATTACTTACCACATGATGTTTGCAAACAATAATTTTAGGAAATAAGAGTTATACCTGACATTAAAGAGGGGTTGCATTCACAACTAGAATTATTTGTTTCCTTATAAGAAAGTTATCGCATGAGATATAACTCGTCTACCCAACATTGGTATGGTTTAAGATGCTAATACTAAGACCACAAAGAGATATATAGGGCTCCTAAAGAGATTAATTAAATGATGAAACATAAGACATGGGTAGAAAGTAATATTATACGCTAATCTTTTACATGGAGCTCATATTGTGAACTTCAATGTTGTAATATTGTATTAAAAGAATCACCAAGGAAGTTATAGGAGGAATCAAATGGCAGAGGGCATCCTAAAAAATAGGCTTGGTGATGGTATGAATAAGTACAAACACACAAAATTATAGTAAAATACATTCTTACATGTGGGGACAACTAAATTTTGGATCCCCAAACTTATAGTACCATCTAAGCATGATTTATTTGTGTAAGCAAATATAAACTTTGATCGTTACATAACATTGTAGAAGCAATGATCTCAATAAGCCAAAGTCACTAATAACTAAAACCTAACTGAACCAATTAATAATTTCACAAAATTAACATGATGCACCACATTGATTCACCATTATAATACAAAAGAATACCAGAAAATTACCAAAGCTTTATACATATGCACATATACACCTTATCCATCTACAATCTTATATCACTCTCCCTAATACCACCAGTATAGGGACATCACAACTATACTAGACCCAAATCTTCACCTCAAGAACATAAAGTAACTACTATAGGAAATAAACATCAAGAGATTCAGACACAAGTTTAGGACCTAAAAATAACAATCAGCAGACAATTAGCTAGTTTCTAAGTTGTTGAAAATATTTCTTTGCATAATCATTATATAGAGAAAAAATTCAAGTTAAATTTCCCCTATTTAATTACCCAAAGGTAAACCCATATTCAAATGATTATCATGAGGTAAAAATATCAATATAATATATGACTTATCAAAATGAAAAAAGAAAAAATAGAAGAAGAACAACAAAATTATACATCAATTGCATATCTAACTTGATATCTTTTTGACACTTTAGCCCTAAAAAAACTCGATATGCACCAAACCAAGTAGAGATTATCATGTGCAGTACTACCAACAAATCATGCAATCCATATCTTAGGGTTCATTCAACCACCTTAAGACAAGTAACAATAAAAAATTTGTAGCTGCTTTAGGGTGTCCAAACAAGAAAATGGTATGAGATCCATGATCCCTCAACCAATTTCTCCTCGTCATTGGAACTAGGGATGGATAAAAATAATATTAGTAGGGTAAATGGTCATCAACTAAAAGGAACTATTACATAGAAATATTATTGATCCCTAATAGCAAAACTATAATCATATTGAATTTTACTCAAGATATATACTCATTCAATAATAGAAGAATCTAGGGTAAGACCATTCAGGTGGAGCTTTTTGAAATCATCATGGTCAAGTATACTAAGACTAACATTTTAGTGATCCCAATTTCCATTCCTTCCACTTAAGAGAAATCAAGCATTGGAAATGGGTGTGCATCTCTATCATTGAACATTTATAAAAATTTAAGCAAGGATATTGTGCAATTATTGTTGTAGTATTTAGAGTTAGGTGTGGAATAAATGGTCAATTTACAACTATACACAATTGTATAATTAACTTTCATTCATGAAGGAAATAGGGTCTTACATTTATGTAAGTAAATGAAGACAGGAAGCATATGACAGAAATCATCCTTAATCTTTTCTTCTTTTTCAAATATATAGTAACAACATTAACTAAATGTATCATCTCATTTAAGCATAATATGAAATGTTACAATAGAGTTTGACTTTTACATAAAATAAAGAGTTACTTCATAATACAACTCATACTATATATTATAAAGCTTCTCCCATACCTCACTCTCATTTTTAGGATCTAGAGGAAGGATAAGAGACTGACTAACTAAAATAACTACTTCTTCATAAGACATATGCTCTATATTTGATAAAAGATGGCTTCTGTCTCTTTTGTTGTAGTTGGTCATTTTCTTAAAAAATGATTTGAGATACTATCTCAGTATCTAGAAAACCAACAAGTAACCATGATAGAATAGTTGAGAAATTTGTATTGTTTAGGATACTAGCATATTAAACAAGTAATTTAAAATTTTCTTATCGTCCAAGCATAGCATGAGCATTTGTAACAGATGATCAGAGAAATAAATAAATACCCATTTGGTTCTTTAATCCATTTCATAAATGCCCACAACCCACATGAGGTGTATCGCAACATGTGAAAGCATCGCAACAAGCTACGATCTCACTTCAAAAGACTTAAACGAATGCTCAAAATTCTACATCTGAAATCTCTAGCTACTATTGCTACAACGGGCCTCACCAAGTATGTCTGCAATAGATAATGGAGGCGTGTATATATCTAGACTCCTCCTCTAAACCTAGGTACTCATGCTAAGAGTCAAAGCACTTTAGTTGTATCTACATCAGTGGTCTCCACTAGGGCTAACCATCTGACCATTATCACTGGTACCACCAGTATCTCACATTAATGTTGGGTACCATACTATTATAAGGAGTTTACCCTAACTATACTAGACCTCCTTACCCTTATCCGATATGATTCAACTATCTCGATATGGACTTATCCTCCAATCAAGAAGAACATTGCAATGCAGGCCTCATGTGATGGATTCTATAGTGTTCAGGACATCTATCATCTAATGAAATTAACCTTTTATAGATAGCATCCTTATCATTGCTAATATTACCCTAACTTTGACAACTGAGCATCATCTAATGAAACATAATTTTTGCATATAACATCCTTATCATTTCTAATATTACCCGAACTTTGACAAGTGAGCATTTGGCATTAATCATCCTAATTATCTAGAAAATAACAACTATCTGAAGTCTCTAAAATCATAGTTCAAATATTTAGATCATGAATTAGGACCGACCTAAGGTTTCCGGTGCCTCTAACTTCATTTACCTTATTGCAATGTTTCTCAGGCAACGTGTATCTGCATTATAGCACATAATATATATATTGAATAATGTATTCCTCCATTTAAACTACTATACATACATAGTAATTTCACAGTATCAATGACTAAGTAAGAATCAACACAAAAACATCTTTATGTCAGACTTATATACTATAAATCAAGGTTAGAAGGTGATTTCCACTTACTTGTATGCGATCCTAGCTTATTGATCTCATACTTGAACTTGGACATGTCAGATTCCACACCACTAAGCTTAGATTCAAGATCTAATTAAGCTTCAAGAAATAACTTTAGATGGCCTCACGCTGGTCTAACAAGTCTAAATGAAGCATTCTAGAGGTAGAAGATGAAGAAGGGAGGTCAAAGAAAGCCTTTGATTGCTGGATTAAAGAGTTATGAGCAAGGGAAAACAAAAAAAGAATAGTTCTACACCTAAAACCTACTTACCAAGGTCAATCTCATCCAAAACCACTATTTCTTCTTGTTCTCAACGTTCTTCCCAAAGATAACCCTATAAGTAACCTTCCAGTTCATCTTTATCATGCTATTGGGATATGACTATGTATAGGATTGAAATCCAAATCCACAACAAAGTTCATCAGATTATGATATATAGCAGCAGTTATGGTCATTTTCATGATTAGTTGTGTTGGACGGAAACACAACTCAAACTCATTGGTTTGTGAGTTTGTCGATCCTTCGATTGTTGAACCATCAATCTACCTAGCCTTTGGTGTTGAACCTTCAATCTACCGTGCCTTTAGTTTGTGAGTCTTTCAAGCCTTTAGTTGTTGAACCATCAAGCTGTCGAGCCTTTAGTTTGTGAGTTTTTCAAACCTTCAGATTGTGAGTCTGTCGATCCTTTGGTTTGTGAGTCGGCCGAGTCTTCAGTTGTTGAACGGAAGGTATGTTTGTGTGAAAATGAAAAGTGTCATATCTCTCTCATTGTAACTCCAATTTGGTCATTTTTTGCATTGGATTCATCATTGAATTCTTTACGATTCTATAATAAAAGTTTGATAAAATTATTAATTATGAATTTCTTTGTTAACTAATTCCTCAAATGTCTATAATTCCCTTCTACATACATGTATAGGATATTACTATATCAACTATTGTTCAAACCTTAACGTATTCAGAATACTTATTTTATTTACTTTATCAAAGATCAAGTTTAAGATGAACCAAAATATAAATCAACCAGTTAATAATACATAGTGTCATAAATGTATAACTAACACCAGAATTAACTTAAATACTCAAACTACCAACAAATCAAGGTATGGGTTGTAACAATGTAGCTTTCCCACCGCAATGTGTGTAGTCCTCTTCCACATTGTATGAAGTATTTGGGCATATCATGTCTCAACGCAAGAAGTTGCATACAACTTTATTTAATGCCAACACATAGTGTCTAACGTCCCACAAGCCACTTCCAGTGTGGTCAACAATATTTTTCAATGCTAGAAAATGAAAAGAAGCCTAAATTCTATCCTATTATAGTCCAGAACATGTCAACATTTTTACCAAACCAAATGGATACAACAATAGTCAATGGAGTCTCAAATTCACCATTTGGTTCAAGGGTCAGGGCAAGGGCAAGCACCTCAAAGAGGTACATCCAATCAGTGGATATCTTTCTAAATGGGTGTAACATGAAGCTAGCATCCTCTCTACTTTATGGAACTCCATGGAGACCTAAATATCAAACATCATTGATCATCATACGTGTTGCAAGGCAGTATGGGATCATTTTCAACTTAAATACTCCAATAATATATTGAGGATGTATGGCATTGCCGTGGACATGTAAAATCTTCATCAAGAGGAAAATAATATGCAACAATATTTTGGAGAGGTTACTCACATCAAAGAGGATATGGATAGGCTTCTCCTATCCAATAGTCCAGTCAAGCTTTAGAAGTAGTGATATCAAATGGTAGTCATCCAGTTTGTCGCTAGTCTATGCAAGGATTACAAAGAAATTAAAGCTAGATACTCTCAATAATGGAGCATCCCACTCTAGTAGAGTCATATCAGCAAGTAGGATTTTCCAACAACTGTGGTGGTAGATTAGTTAGTCTTTGATTCCCACAACACCACCAACATGTTGTGTACATGGGGATGTGATTGTGGTGGTAGGGGAGGTGAATATTGATCATCTATAGGAAGGGGTCAACCCAAGTGTCCCATTGTGGGAATAAGGGTCGCAACAAAGAGATATGCTATGGACTCCATGGCTGCCCTCCTAAGTCCTCCACCAAAAATCTCATATCTACTAAAAAATATAAATATCTCACTCATCATATCAAGACAAGTAATGAGGAGTACAATTAACTACTCTAGTTCTAGGCATCCTACAAGGCATCATCCTATGTCACCTCTTATGCTCAGAAGTTAGGAGCATAAAGTTCTACAACATGAATTTCTCAATGAACCCATATAGGATCATCTTATTTGGTTCTTGGTTCAAGTGAAATAGAACACATTGCAAGCCACCAGACCCTACCCTATCCACCACCAAGTCCAATACATTATAAGCCATCATTTCTAATGGTTCTTCAGTTTGTTGTACTTGGAATCAGGTCTATCTCACATCTATCAAATATCACCCTATTACCAGTCATGTTTGTTCCATATTTTTCATTTATCGATAAGTAAATTGACCATGGTTAGTGTTTAATACAAGGCCTATAGACACATGCATTGATTAGTGGCTTGTATGACAAAGTTGGTCTCAACTATCTTGGAAAGGCTTGTATGGTTTCTTCACCCCTACATATCCATAGTCATCTAGATCATTTATCTATTAGGAGATTACTTATTTTGAATCCCAAGTTTTCTAGCTTATCGAAATTTTAGTTTGAGGCTTGTCATCTTGGATGCTATCATAGATCGTCTTACTAGTCACAAGATCATACAAGTGTAGATTTTGCTTTTCATATTTGTCAGTTTTAAGTTTGGGTTTGGGTCGTGTCTTGTCAAAACTTGGATATTGTTATCTAGTAACTTATTGTTGATGAATTTTAGAAACATACTTAGTTATATTTAATCACAAAAATGTTCTAAAATAATTCAAATTTTCAAATTTTTTGTTTGGAGATTGAAATGCAGTTTCCACAAAAACTCTCCATGTTTGTATTGACAATGCTAAAGTGTATTCTGCTCACATTGTTACTTTGTTCCTATCCATTAAAGGGATTATTCATTAGTCATCTTTTCTGTATACATCTAAACATAATGGTATTGTTGAACAAAAAAATAGGCATATTGTTGAGACTGCTAGAACTCTCCTTCACCGTATGAATGTTCCTAAAGAGATTTGGGAGGTGTTTTCATCACTGCCACTTATTGAATGAATCATTTTTGTTCTTGATTTTGAGCAACCAAATCTTGATCTAGAGTTTGTACCTTAATTTCCAGTTACATATTATTCCTACAAATTTGTTTGTATGTATTAGTTTTGTTCATGAGATTGGTGCCACTCGTGATAAGCTTAGTCCTCAAGAAATAGAATGTGCTTATCTTGGGTATTCCAAAACACAAAAAAGTTATCCTTGTTATAATCCTTCCAAACATTGTTTCCTCATGTTTAGTGTGTTGACTTTTTACAAGATACTCTGTACTTTTGAAAATATCTTAATGTTTGTCAAGAATTTTAGGAAATTGAAGACTCTCTTCCTTTTCCTATGATTTTCAATCTTGCTTCCATACCCAAATAATCAATTTTTACTCTTGATCATGGTCCTACTCCATATGATCATGACCCTACAAGTATTTAGGATAACTTGGCATGTGTAAAAATGATATGATACAACTCAACATTTCTCCAATCTCTACCAGCTCTAGGGATCCCAAGGTACCAATTGGTCCAGATAATAGGCCCATTTCTTTACACAAGGAAAAGCAGTAATGCACTTCACATCCTATCTCAAATTTTCTTTCTTATCCATGTTTATCACCTTCTTATGTTGCCTTTATTTCCAATCTATTTGTGTACTAATACCTAGTACTTTGTTTATTGCTCCAAGTTCCCTAAGTTGGTGAAAAACTACAGAAGATGAGATGACTTTTCTCTTCAAAAATAATACACTAGGTCTTATGCTAGTCGCCTCAAACAAATTAGTGACCAACTGCATATGGATCCATAAAAGTTTGTCCATATGGGATTGTTGATAGGATGAAAGCTAGGCTTGTAGAAAAAAGCTACACACAAGTCTATGGAGAGAACTACCTGAAAATGTTCTCTTCAATATCAAAAATGACGTTTGTCAAATTTTTCATTTCCCTGGCAGTACACTTCTCTGAACCATGCATCAACTCGACATCAATACTCCCTTTCTTTGTGGAAACATATATGATGATTTTTGTATGGAGTAAACACCTAGATCTGTTTCTTAGGGGGAGTATCACTGAATTTTTCAATTTCATAAATATCTATATAGCGTGAAGAAGTCACCCTAACCATGGTTTGGGAAGTTTAGCCAGTTTTTCCAAGAGTTTGGTCTAGAGAGGTCAAGTGTGGACCATTATGTCTTTTATCAACATGGATCTTTTCATATATTCTCCAATTTGGATATGTAGATGATATTTGATTATAGATGATGATCACAAAGGCATTATGTGTCTCAAAAGGTTTCTTCAAAGCAAATTTCAAACAAAAGATCTAGGCCTTATAGTAAAAATTCTCAACTGCAAAGAAGTTTTGCTCTGGGTCTGCTCTAGCGTTAGTTCGACGACCTAGGGTGAATGCCACCACATCTTGGGGGAGGGGAATTTGGCAGAGGTCGGCACCACCACACTCCCTAGGACCTCTCCCATACCTTTTTAGTGTAGATCCATCACTTTCAGGTGGATCCACTTCAGCCTTCCTACTCTCTTCTCAGCTAGGAAGCATTGTTGTGTTGTCTCACAATGGGTTGAGCTCATGGGTGTCTGCAGTGTCCTTGCTTGGGTTTCAGGTCTTTGAAGGTTCAAGGTGTTGGAGTCATCCTTCCAAGCTGATTGAAATATGAATTATAGTCCTTTCTATTCACCTGTTATTTTTTTCCTTTTGCCTTGGTTCATTCTATTTGTATGTGTTAGTAGGTGTCACTTTTAGTTTTTGTTGGTTATCCAACACTGCTCATCGACATTTTGTTAGTGCCACGAATAACATATGTCTGTCCTTATTATGTGGAAGTGGTGGGGTTTCCCATCTCTAATTTTGATTGGTTTCTTGTTGCATATGTTGTGCTCCCATAAGTTTAATGGTTTCTCCATATATGTTCATCTTGCTTACTCTGATATTGTTAGAATAGGTCTTCACTTCACAAATCTAATCCAAGGTTGTGGTTTTGACTCCATAGAAAGCTACTTGTTCAAGAGTGAAAGGGAGTTGTTATATTATTTATTTCTCCATTTCAGAGTATGTTTCTTCATGTCTATGTAGATGTTGTTTGGATTTATTAATATGATTGCAGTCGTTATACCCTCAAAAAATAACTTGGCCTTCTAAAATACGTTCTAGGTATTGAAGTTGTGAATTCAATAATGGAATTGTTATTTCTCAATGCAAGTATTTTCTTGATCTTCTTGAAGAAACTGGTATGTTAGGATCAAGTTCTTTGCAGATTCATGGAAATACAAGACTAGTTCATAATCTGATCACAGTTACTTGACCATGTATTGCATTTACCATTGATGTGGTTAAGATCTATTGATATGTAAATAGGACTCTAGGAAAGGGTATTCTCTACTCTTTTCATTGACACCCAGAGTGCATGGTTTCTCAGATGTAGACTGGGAAAGCTTTATCATTGATTGACAATAAATGACTGGCTATTATGTTTTTATAGGAGAAAATCTTGTATATTGCTAAAGCAAGAAATGATTTGGTGTTTCCCTTTTTAGTGTTGAATCCAAATATTGGTTATGGCCCATGTCATAGTAAGGTTCTATGAGTAAAGAACTTCATGGAAAAACTCAAAATTTTTAGGAAAAAGCAATGGACCTCTGGTGTGACAATCAAGTTATAGTTCATATTGCTTCCAATCATGTCTTTCATGAGAACGAAACACATAGAATTTAATACTAATTTTTTCAAGAAAAGGTTTAAAGCAAGTTTACTAATCTCATGTAGTCCATTTATATGATGAACTTGCATATTTTTTCAACTAGACCTTAATGGGTGTCGAGTCAAATGCTTATCTACCAAATTTGGTGCTTATGATACATAAACACAAGTTTGAGGAGCACAACTCTACTTGTATTATTTATACTATTTGTATTGTGTTATTAGTGTTACACCATGTATCTAGGTTGTTATTTTCCATCCTTATTGGCATACAAAGACTAGCCCTATTCATAATACAAACACAATAATATATTCCATCTATCTCTCGGTCACATTATGACACAAAAAAGAAACTTGATACTATATGATGTTGGTAGAAAGCCTTAATTTTTTGTTGAAGTAAAATTGTGGTGATTTGTTACATGTTACATAGTACATGTTAAAATAACGTAATAATGTTTAAGAATAGTCAAGATTCTAACATAGAATATGAGTAGAGCATGCTTGCCAATAGTTATATATGGAAGTTTTTCCGAAGGAAACACTAACTTAACCCAGGGATTAGGGTTTGGGGTTGATGGGTGTTTGTTCTAGTTTGTCATGTGAGATATGTATGTGTATGGTGTGAGTATATTTTTGTGGTTGTTTAATAATTAGTAGAACCCTAGAAAAGTGTTAAAACATTTAGATTTAGGTTTGGCTTGAAATTGGAGTTGTACTTGTACTTGAGGAAGTTGGCCTCTTATGGTCTATTCTAGACCACAAGTTGGCCGACTTGTTCAAGAGGTTGACCTGATAGTTGTTCAGTATCAACCTAAGTCAGTTAAGATTGACTTTTGGGTTAGTTCTAGATTTTTTCCCAGAATACCCAAAAGGTCAGTTTAACATTTTACAGTAAGTTTAATGTTTCGAGCTATGTCTCCATCATCATGTAACCTTTTACATTGTTCGGACCATACTGATTCAGCCCTATTTTAAGGCTTCAACTTGTATCATTTTGCATTTCAATCACATCTATACCTATTAGATTACATGTCATTTCCCCTAGTATGCATATTTGTGTAAAATGCACTTATGAACATTGTTTGCATGTTTTTCAGGCATTTGGACTACGCTTGATGGAAGTGAGAGAGAGAAGGAATGATTCTAAGGTCTCTCAACCCTTAGAGAGACCCAAAGTGAAGCTGTATGCTCCCTCAACCTACCCCTAGTGGCCAAAGATCCATTGAAGCAAAGATGTCTAAGAAAATCCAAAGAACATAAGTCAAAGTGTTGATTCAGAACCCAACACGGCCGTGGTACTACAGAACGGATGTTCTAGTTCACTTGCGGAGACATCCTCAATTGAAGTTGGAATGACCACAGTCATTCCACCCAAAATGGCCGTGGTGAACTGACCCAGAACGACCTTGCTACCCAGCACGGCTGTGCTACAACAGAGGTAGAATGATTGTGGAGCAGAGAATGACCTCAGCATTTTGAGCCACCATGACCGTGGTGACCACCACGACCGTGCTCACCCCTACCCACCACGACCGTGGTGAACCACCATGGTTTTGTTACTCACAAAACCAATTACTTTTTCCACTATTTTCCCCAAACTACCCCACTTGACCTAGTGCTTCCCCCACACCTATATATACCTAGGTGGCGGCTCTAGAATGAGGTTGAACACCCCTAGGTCACTCCTACCACCCCATTTCACCCCTTAGCCATTACACTCCATTTCCACCTCCATTTCACTCTATTTCACCATTTCCACCATCAAAACCCTACTTTCCTTCCATTTCCACCCATTTCTACCATCATTCCATGTCCCTACACCTTGGAGGAGAGAGAAGGATGCCCTACAGTAGCTGAAGTGGAGGACATCTTCATCTACACCAAGCTCCATGGCTTCTTCTATCTCCTTCTCCTTTCTTTTTGTATTATCCATTTCCATGAGTAGCTAGGCCTCTTTTGGTGGGCTATTTGGGGTGTAAAATGTTACTTTGATACCATGTCAGGGGAAAATGATATGTAAACTTTGTAATTCCATTTGTTAATGATTATGTTCTATTTCTATCTCATTCTCCATGAATTGCTTGTTGGTTCGTGTGTGAAATCACTTGGAAATGTAGGGAAATTGCTTATATGTGTGAATTTCAGGATTTGCCCCTAGGTCCAAGTCTTGGATTCCTAGGTGGCCTCCAATCTTCCTACATACTAATCAATCTCCCTAAGCCTAAGTGAGAGATCTAAGTAGCTAGATTAGGTGATTCTAGTGCAATTAGCATGGAGCCTTCTCAAGGCTAGAATGTGGGGGAATTGGGGTCCAAAACCCTAATTTCACCTCCACATTACTACCCTCGGCCCCTAATTGCCCTAGGAATTTCTAATCTAGAAACTTAGACTTGATTAGACTCTAATTGAATTGAACCTAATCCCTAACCCAATTGGGGCTCACAAGGGTAGTAGGAGGTGTTAGAGACTAGTTCCCCTATACACAACCTAGCATACCCATGGCTAGTTAGTAGCTTAGGTTAATTCATTAGACTCTAACTTGTTTTTTGGTTTGGATAATCTAAATGGAATCATAATGTTTATATATCACCCCCAACTTAAGTGATAAGTGCATCCCCTAAACATCCCACACCTCTCTATATTGCTTTAAACCCTAGTTTTCATCTTGCTTAGCTAGTGTTAGCTTAGTTAGCTCTTTTCTTGCCTAGATAAGCTTCTTGCCCTATCTTTGCCTTTTTCTTGCTAGCTTAGGTCTCTATTTGCTCTTTTGCTTTTCTCTTGCTTGCCTTAGTGTAAATTGCATTTTCATACCTAACTTAGTCTTTTCCTGCTTGCTTAGTCTTAATCTAATCTAGGGTTAACTTAGATTTCATTCTCGCCTTGAATTGCTTTCTTGCTCACCTGGTTTAACAATCAAACCCACCTTTAAACCCTTAACCCTAGTCTCCGCAGTAGGAACCCAACCAAATTAACCTATCTATAGTGCCCCTTTTCTCCCTATGGATTGACCCTATACTTACCACCCTCCTATACTACGACACGACCATGTGCGCTTGCGGGTGTAACTATTTTAGTAGAAGTAGGTGTGTTAGTTAGGTTTATAAATTTTGAAAGTGAATCCATTGTGTGTTCTAATCTCATGGGGTGCATCTAGTCGAGTCTAATCAGAAAGTGTGTAGCACCTCTGACGGATGCACCACATACCTCATATGGTCTTTAAAAAGAATGACCAGATTTGTGTTGGTTCTTCATCATCTAAGCCTCATTCCCAACTATGTTGGGGTCGGCTACATGGATCCTTCATTTCCATTCATCTATATCATGGGCCATATTCTGGTTAAGATGTAGAGATTCAAAATCTCTCTTTATAAGCTCATCCCATGTTAATTTAGGCCTTCATCTTCTTCTATATATTGTGCTTGACTCAATAGCATTATCTATATAGGCGCATTAGTCGGTCTGCATTGTACATGTCCATACCATCTGAGTCGGCCCTTGAACTTGTCCTCAATGCTCGCCACACCCACTTTATTCCTTATTTAGTCATTTCTCATGCGATCTTTCCTTGTCTTCCCACACATCCATCTCAACATACACATTTCAGCCACGTTCATCTTGTTGAGACCTTATTTCTTTACCACCCAACATTCACTCCCGTAGAGCATGGTTGGCCATATAGTTGTTCTATAAAACTTACTTTTTAACCTAAGAGGGATCTTCCATATAGTTGTTCAACTTTACCTAGTTATTATCTCTAAAACCTTACTTTACTTCTCATTTCTCTCTTTTATCTAAATTTTTACTAATTTGTACCTGCAGAAGTTGAAGGTGACTTAAAAATAAGTTAATGGTGGTTGAGTTGCAAATTAGATTGGAGTCTTACTGTCTTTTCGTTGGGGGATCTCGACCTTATCAGTTCTTCCTATAAGTGAGTCTGTATTTTGTATTTTTTGGTTGTCCTTCACAAAATTTGGATAGATTATATTGATCAAAGCGTGAATAAAAATGCCATGGAGCGAAATAACTAATTATTCAAAATTATCATATATTTTTCATATCTTTTGTGTTATCTATGTATGTTACTTGTGTTGGATCCTAGATGGGTGATTAGATGTTGTAGAGGGAGGGTGAATAGAGCTGAATGTACTTAAACAAAATTTATTAGACCTTCAAGATATATCACAAGATGAGGTTGCTAAATAGGAAGTTTGAGTGAAACTAAAACATGCATAGAAAGAGAGAGAGATAGAGAGATTAAACATACACCAATAGACAAGCTATTTAGAGTGGTTCCACACTTCAAACTAGAAGTGAGTCAGTCCACAATCTAGAGAGGTCAACCTCTAGGATTTCTTAACCATTGCACTCTTATATTCATTCATAAGACTTACAATATATGACCACCAAAGGACTTACCTATCCAATACAAAGAGTCTTCAAACTTACCAAGGACTTACCCACTTTGCAATGAGTCTTCGGCCTTCACCAAGGACTTACGCACTCTTACACAAGTCTTCAGCGATGTAGGGATTACCCACTCTTCTTGGATCTTCAGTCTTTGACTTCACCTTCTCTCGGAGAAGCTTCCACCAAGGACTTACCCACTTGAGAAAGGAATCTTCTACCTTCACCAAGGGCTTACCCACTCTTGCTCCAAGTCTTCATCCTTGATCTTCACCAAGGGACGCCTTCCCTTGTCCTTCTTCACATCTCTTAGCTAAGAGAGAGAACTTTCATCTTCATGGTTGAAATGATAGATAGGGAGCTGGTGGAAGTGAGAGCCTCACAAGATATACATGTAGGACTAGCTCTCTTACATATTTCCTACTCACTCTAATGAATATATCAAGTGATTAAGCTGAGAGAGAGAGAGAGAGGAGGCTCTAGGAAGCACTCAACTATAGAATAGGAACCTCACATAGAGTTTTGCATTGAATGCTCAACCTTGGAATGAAGCCCAAGGGGTCCTATTTATAGCTGGGGATGCCCCTTAGCCTCTGGGAACACTTAAGAATGAAAACTAGCCATTTTGTGGCTTACAACAAATATTTTTTCGATTGATGCAACTCCAAAATGGCTAGAAACACTTTTCTGCACTTTTCCGTACAGTGCAATCGGTCGAGTTTCTATAAAGGTAGCTCGACCAATCCCCCAAAAAGACAAGACCAATTTAGGCCATCGGTCGAGTTTGTCCTGGGGTAACTCGACCGATTCACTTAAATTAGTTTTGGTCAGTAGAGGGATCGGTCGAGTTCTGTGAAGTGTAAACTCGACCGATCAAAAGTCATTTTCAAGATCCAATCAGGATTGGTCGTGTGACGCACCGTTTGAACAAAACATCATTAACTAAGCGGAAGAGATCATTAGCAGTGGATTACTGAAAATCACTAAAATTTAAAACCATTTACAAAGAGATCCAAACACAGGAAAACTCTTTTATCAAGAACCAATGTATTTTATTTACATCCTGGTTCATAAGTACATATCATGTACCATCCCTTCTCGAGGATTACAAGCATCAACTATTCTATCAAAACTATACATAGGCAGCATAAGAACCTCGAGGCATCAAGCCAAAATCTCAGATCGATTCATTAAAAGTACTAACTACTAACTCTGAGGACCTGAGAGTACAGAGACGACACATATGACTTTCTATACAAAATATGACAGTCAGTGCCTCCACCTGGAATATCACTGTTGTCCCTATTGCTGCTGCTGCTGTTGCTCTTCCCCTGCTATAGGGTTTCTGCCTCTACTTCTGTGTCCACCTAAAAAGTGTTGGTGACCAACGGAGTGAGACCCAGTCCCAGCGAGAGATATAACTCCCTACCAAAAACATTATTATTGCAGTTTAATAGAATAAAACTGAGCAGAGGAATCATATATATTCAATAGTAGATAAATCAATGTCTAACAGATTAGAGCAATATTCCTATTCAAAGCAATTTAGCTATAGCTTGATAAAGCAACATGTCACTTATCCAATAAGGAATTGAAGAACATGTATAACATTTATCCATCTAGGATATGATAAGCAAGGTAAAATCAAATAATGATTCTCATATTTCAACCTTAAGCAAATACACTACACGGCTGATTACATTTTACAGTCATACTTAAGCTCTGAGGAGATGAGGTATACCACTCATACTCCAACTGACCATTGTGAAATTAAAATCGGTACTATACATAGGTCAAGGAAGAGCCAGATTCCCATGACCTCATACTCCTCAGTCATTGTGAGTATAAAATGCAGGACATCTTGTGTCTCTGCTAAATAGCTTTCCAGGGTATACTGGCAACTTCTCTATAGAGTTACAGTGGTGGCTGTACTCTCTTCGCAATCGAGAGAATTCATATTTATATCACATCGATCCGGCATTAACATTGTCGGGAGATTCGTGATACATTCATCCCGACACATATAATGAAGAATTGAGAGATTTAATGTTTATCTCACATCAATTCCACATTAGGGCATAAGGATATTCACGCCCATAACCCCTACATACTCAACAGTATGCCCTCCAAGTGATCCCATGGGAAAATCTGTTTCACCATCACCAACTATTGACGATGATGGATCTATCGTCAGGGCTCTACATGATAAGATTTCACTTGATTAATTAAGTACATTACCATATTCTTTTAGCATCAGTCGAGTTTTCAAACATAATTTATTATAACAAATGCTACAAAGAATGTGTAATACTTCTATTAAGTACTTTTCGAAGCTTTATAAAACATTGGGATCTCAATCCCTTGTCACATCATGGGCATTCTATCCCTTAACATCTCATCATATGGAATATGGGTATTCAAACTCTCAGTTCATCAAAGAACACTTGTTACCACTTATCAGGTAACTAATACCTTCAGGTCATCTGACCAAGGTAAACATGATACTTGCAACACAAGCATCTCACATGGCTCTCAAAGCCCATTTAATCTCTTGTTACCTCTTACTAGGAAACAAAACAATTTCAATAATAAAATGTCATAGCTCATACCTAGCTATGCCCAACATCTCATGATACATGCATGGTTAGTACACATGATAACAGTTATATCAATTACATATCAACACTATGCAATGAAAGGGTAGCATCATTATTCCCTCATTAGGGTTAGGGTTTCCCAATTCATGTCAATTAGGAATACTCATCCCATTACCCAAAATTAGGGTTATGGTTTATCATCATATATGTTGCCCAAGATTAGGGTTTCATGCACTATAACCCAGAATAAGGGTTTCACATACCTTCACCCTATATTAGGGTTAGGGTTTCATATAGCATTACATATCATCACCCTGGATTAGGGTTTCACATGGAATCACAAAATTAGAGTTTCACATGGCATCTCCCTAGATTAGGGTTTCACACATCATTATCTTGAATTAAGGTTCCTTATAACTTTTCCCCAAATTAGGGTTTCATATAACTTTACCCGAAATTAGGGTTTCATGAAGCATCCTCTTAAATTAGGGTTTTTCATTATCTTACCCTGAATTGGGATTTCTCATATCATCACCCTAGATTAGGGTTACACCATTCCCTAGATTAGGGTTTCACCTAGCATTGCACTAAATTAGGGTTAGGGCTCATCAATTTTCTCGATTAGGGTTTCATGATCTCTTCATCAAGGATCATACCCTAATTACATATTTTATTCATGTTGAAAATGTTGAGGCTTAACCACTACATGATTATTATACATGTAGGAATTCCTCTCTCTCTCATCCTCTCTAGGATGTTGATTATTTCAAGCTTGATTAGATTAGATCAACCCTTCATTCAAGCACATACATTTAGGGTTAGCATAGTGTATAGAGATATTGCTTCCATAAGCATCAAAGGTTAACCCCTCTAAGGGTACTAATCACCCTAGTACCTTAAAGGTACAACCATTGTAATTATCTTTGATAAACATCATTAACAATCATGGGGTTAATTGATCTTTCATCACATTAGGTCTTCAAACGATTTTGGTTTCATTGAACCTCCAAACGGTTTTGACCCCTCAACCTCCAAACGGTTTTGAGACCGTTTGCCCTACAAATAGTTTTGAAACTGTTTGGGCATATAGGGTTGAGACTGTTTGCCCTCCAAACGGTTTTGAAACTATTTGGGCATCTAACCCTTGAAACTGTTTGATCACATATATATTGAAACCGATTGGACCCATCAACATTTGAAACTGATTGAATAAATTAACATTGAAACCGATTGGACCTCCAAACGGTTGAGACCATTTGATCTCAAACGGTTTGAAGACTGTTTGATTCCAAATGGTTTCAAGACCGTTTGGACTTAAAATGGTTTCAAGACCGTTTGGTCCAAACTACCTTGAAACCGAGAGGATCATTTAGGGTTTTCTTCAACTAATCAATTAGGGTTTGCTTCATTGAATCATTCGTCAATTGGACCATTGAGAGTACATCAATTTATAACCCTTGGATCTCCAACCATCCATCACAACCCTTGACCTCCTAACGGTCTTGAGACCATTTGGCCTCAAACAGTCTTGAGACCATTTGGGCCTTTCAACATAGAAATCGACTCAATCAATTTAGGGTTTCAACCAATCAACCCGATTAGGGTTGTAATCAATGGATCGTCCATTCTTGAAACCATTATAATTAGACCAATTTGAACCATTGGATCTTCATCCATCCATACCAGCAATTGACCTCAAATGGTCTTGAGACCGTTTGACCTCAAATAGTCTTGAGACCATTTGCCCTCAAACGGTCTTGAGACCGTTTGGTCATCAAGTTGAAACTGTTTTCACATGATCTTTATTGAGGTTTGTGCTAAGATGACATCGTCATCTTCAAGCTTCAAACCTTCGAAAATTATTGTGATTCTTATGGTGATTTCATCAACTAATCAAAAGGAATTTTGGGAAAGAAGAAAGAATCAACATCTGATAAAGAGGGAAAATCAATAATAACATTTAAGGGTTCAAGTTATAGAACCTGCCTTCAAAGTTGAATCCAAGCTTCAAGATCCACGTCTTTAATGGTGATGAATCTTCCTCAACTTCCCAAGGTCCGTCCTCAAGTCTTTGAGTGAAAAGAATGACTAAAGTTGAAGATTGAATGGAGAAAAGAAGAAAATAAGCATTGAATTTCGATTTCCACCATGAAATCAAGGTTGAAGATGATTAAGGAGATCACCTACAGGTTGGGGTACGTCCTATTATTTCTCCTAATCTCCCTTGTGTTCAGTCAAAGCAAGGAAAGAAAGAAGAGTCGAAGAAGCCTTTCATGTGGGTGAAAAATGGAGTGCATATTAGGGAATTTCAAGAGAGAGAAAGTGTTATAAAAATCCTTCTTTTCCCTAAATTGGTGCCACTTATCCCCCTCACTTCCTTGCATACGAATCCATCATCCTCCCCTTCGAAATCCACTTCTTTATCCATGAATTAAAAGAAAACAAATTAAGCACCTTAATCAATATAATAATAATATCCAAAAATTAGTGGATATTACTTTTTCTTTAACTAATGTGAGTGGGCTCTCCACTCACTTTAGATATTTCGGTGCCATTGCAAGGCACAAGGACGCCCATACTTATATAAATTCAACCATCACATTTTTGGTTGAAGGGCAATTCCATTAATATATTTATTTTTGCATCAAATTGAATTAGGGTTTCAATTATGCTTAAATCTTGATTATTTTAATATCAAGATTCTCTCTCCCCCAAAATATTCGAATAAGACACCCCTTTGATTTTCTTGTCTCTAATAGATACCAAGAAACATTAGGGACTATCTAGAAGTGGTATTTTGCATATTAAACCCTAGGTTTTGGGTAAATTGCACATTACACCAAAACTAGGTTTTAATGCACGAACATTGCTTAATAAGCTCTTTCTTGGTGTTCAAGCTTGTGGAAGCCATACCTCAGCACCATTCTGATTAATATGATGCTTCAACACTTGAGGAACATTTTATCATGTAACATTTGCAAGTTAACCCCTCAACTTGGGTAATTTTCACTTTAGTCCAAAATGAGCAAAACATTGTTTTCAACATTATTCAAAAAGGACTAAAATTGAAACATAAGTTCCTCTTGAGCCTTAATTACTTTTCAAAAGATAAGATCAAGCATATAATTATCTTTCTTAATCAAAACATCTAGGGTTAAAGCATAACCCAGGCCAGGGATGTTACAAATTATCCACCCCTAACAGGGATTTCGTCCCCGAAATCATCAAGAGAAAAGAGAAGGGTACTTCCTCCTCATCTCTTCCTCTAGCTCCCACGTAGCTTCTTCAATGCCACGGTGATGCCAGAGAACTTTCACAAGACATATGTCTTTCTTTTTCAGCTTTTTACTTCTTTTATCAAGGATCATCACAGGTCCTTCAACATATGATATATCATCATTTAATTCTACCTCCACAGGTTACAAAACTAACTCTGTGTCAGGATGACACTTTCTCAGCATGGAGATATGGAACACTGGATGCAACTTATGCAGCTCAGGTGACAACTCCAGCTTATAGGCTACCTTTCCAATTTGTTCAATGATTGGATAAGGCCCCATAAATCTAGGAGCTAACTTTCCCTTCTTTCCAAATCTAAGGACACCTTTCCAAGGTGAGACCTTGAGGTATACTCTGTCTCCAACTTGGAATTCTAAAGGTCTTTTTCATTTTTCGGCGTACAACTTCTGTCTATCCTGTGTAGTCTTTAATTGTTGTTGTATTACTTTAATCTTCTCAGTTGTCTGCTGCACTAACTCAGGACCCAAAAGTTGATATTCTCCTGTTTCATACCAACATAAAGGAGATCTACAACGTATACCATATAATGCTTCATATGGTGCCATATCAATACTGTGCTGATAGCTATAATTGTAAGCAAATTCTATCAAGCTCAGGTGTAGATCCCAACTTCCTACTAACTGAAGGACACATGCCCTAAGCAAATCCTCCAAGGTTTGTATGGTCCTCTCAGATTGTCCATCTGTCTGTGGGTGAAAGGAAATACTAAACCTTAACTGTGTACCCAAAGCTTTATGGATTCGCTCCCAAAAATGACTCGTGAACTGGGGACCTCTATCAGAAACAATAGTAGCTGGTACCCCGTGCAACCGTACTATCTCATCTATATATATATGTGCAAGCTTCTCAGCAGTGTAGGTTGTTTTGATAGGAAGGAAATGTGTTGTCTTAATCAACCTATCAACTATCACCCATATGGAATCATGACCTTTGGTTGTTCTAGGCAAACCAACCACAAAGTCCATGGTCACATGATCCTATTTCCACTGTGGTATGGGAAAAGGTTGCATTGTTCCTGCGGGCTTTTGATGTTCAACTTTAACCTGCTGACACACCGGACACTGCATAACAAACTCAGCTACATCCTTCTTCAATCCTGGCCACCAATACATATCCTTCAAGTTACAATACATTTTGGTGCTCCCTGGATGCATTGTATACATAGATGAGTGAGCTTCCTCCAAGACTAACTTCCTTAAGTCATTGGCATCAGGTACTACCATCCTACCATGGTAACAGACTACATGATCCTCTGACTCATGAAAACCATCCCGTTTCTCACTACCATACTCTGACCTGATCTGCTGAACCACAATATCAACTTGTTGTACTTATTTAATCTGCTGTCTCAGAGTAGGTTTCACTTGCATCTCAGCTAACAGCCCGACTAACAACGATACCTTAAGTTGTATATTGTTTTGCCTCAAAGAGATAAGCATAACTCTTTTAAAGCACACTAAAGAGTTCAACTGTGCTTTATCTAAGGCTGGTGATGATGACTTCCTACTTAGTGCATCAACCACTACATTAGCCTTCCCTGGATGATATATTTTAGATTCTTATGGTCTGTGAAAATATGGAATGTTTCTCCATAGAGATAATGTCTCTAGATCTTCAAAGCATGGACCACAACAACTAGCTCTAGATCATGTATCAGATAATTCTCCTGGTATTTCTTAATTTGTTGAGAGGTAAAAGAAATCACTTGATTATCCTGCATCAACACACATCCTAGACCATTCTTAGATGCATCACAAAAAACTATGTACCCCTTCCCTTGCTCAGGTAACACCAGCACAGGTGCACTTGTTAACCTTTCTTTCAGTAACTGGAAAGAATGTTGACACTTGTCATTCCAGACAAAAGGAACCTCCTTCCTGGTCAACTTGGTTAGGGGTAAAGCTATAGAACTAAAGTTCTTAATGAACCTCCTATAATAGCCTGCCAGTCTTAGGAAACTACGTATCTCCGTTGGTGTCTTTGGCTGTTCCCATTGCAAGACAGATTCTACCTTCTTAGGATCAACACAGATACCTGAGGCAGATATTACGTATCCTAGAAAAGAAACTTCTGGCAACCAGAACTCGCATTTGCTAAACTTAGCATACAAATTATGCTCTCTTAGCAAAGTTAAAGCCTGACAATTGTGCTGCTCATGCTGTTGAGCATCTCTATTGTATATCAAGATGTCATCTATGAAGACTACTACGAATTGATCAAGAAAAGGCCAAAAGATTCTATTCATGAGTTCTATGAATGCAGCTGGTGCATTAATTAGTCCAAATGACATAACTATGAACTCATAGTGACCATACCTTGTCCTAAAGGTAGACTTAGGTATGTCACTCTCCTTGATACAAAACTGATGATATCCCGACCTCAGATCTATCTTAGAGAAGATTGTTGCGCCACACAACTGATCAAACAGGTCATCGATCCTAGGAAAAGGATACTTGTTCTTTATGGTTACTTTATTCAACTGTCTGTAATCAATGCATAACCGCATAGATCCATCCTTCTTCTTAACAAAGAGAATCGGAGCACCCCATGGTGAAGTACTCAGTCGGATAAAACCTTTCTCAAGCAACTCCTGTAGCTGTTTCTTGAGCTCTGCCATCTCAAAAGGTGCCATTCTATACGGTGTTTATGCTATTGGTTGCGTGCCCAGGATTAGATTAATCTCAAAATCAATTTCTCGGGGCAGAGGAACACCTGAAAGTTCCTCAGGGAACACATCTTCAAACTCCCTAACTATCAGAACTTCAAAAAGATTAGGGCTCTCCATTGTGGTGTCTACCACATGTACTAAGAGTACAAAGCATCCTTCTCTCATCAGCTTCTCAGCTACCATAGCCGACACTAGACAGGTTGGAAGAATCTTTCTGTCACCCTGAAAGATCCATGTGTCACCGTCATCTACGAACACAACTTGCTTGGAATCACAATCCAAGACAACCTTATACTTTTCTAGGGTGTCCATCCCAAGAATTATATCAAACCCGTGCATCTCAAGTGGTATAAGATCCACCTGAATGTGATGTTCAAAAAAGGAAAGAATGCAGGGAGAACATACCTCCCGTAACACCGCAGATCCAACTAATGGAGTTTCTAATAACAGACTATCTGTTCTATGACTGGCAGTTATATTGCAGTCAAGGATCACTTCTCGAGTGATAAAGGAATGTGTAGCACCCGGATCAATCAAAACAGATACAAAGCAGGATGAAGACATATCAGAATGAAATAGTTACATCTGACATGTCACAACTCGAGGGTTGACTACTGCTTCGGGTTGATTCATCGCATAGAATCTCATCGTTGCTTGTTGTTGACCCTGTGCTCGGTTGTTGGGTGCCGACGAACCAGCTTGGGATGCTTGTCCACACCCTCTAGTGCCACTCAGAAACTGTTGCCTCTGAGAGCCTTGCTGACTCTACCTCGGAGGTTGAGTCACACTTACATCTCTAACTCGACAATCTTTCATCAAATGCCCCATCTTTTTGCATATAAAACGACCTCTACTCTCCCTCTATGGCCTGGGTGGTCCTGTTACTGTTACTGATGCTGAGTTGTAGGCTCCCTCTGGTGGTAAACTACGGCCTCTACCCCTACTCGACGTCCATTGTGTCTGGGTATTGAATTTTGGTGGTGCTATTGGTGCATAAAATCTCAGTTTCTTGAAACTCTCAGACCTCTGTCCTTGAAACTGTATACACCTTCTTACTCTTAATCTGATGCTTCTCTATCACCGACCTTTCTATCCGTCTCACAGACTCCACAAAGGTGGTGAACCTCTCCATGTTCTCTAAGGCAGACACAGGAGTGGTCAATTCAGCGTTCAGCCCCTTCTCAAAATGTCGAATTCTCTCTTCATCACTAGCTGCCATATGCGGACAGAACTGCAAAATCTCCATGAACTTAGCTTCATACTCGCTAATGTTCGTTGGTCCTTGCCTTAACCTCTCAAACTGAGAGATCTTCTCATCTAGATACGTCTTGGGAAAGTATCTACTGATGAATTATTGTCGGAATTCTTCCCATCTAATATAAACATCTGGCCTCTTGCCCTCTTCTATTGTCCACCAGTGGCCATCACTCCCTTTTAGAAGGTACACTGCATGCCTCACCTTCTCTGCTTTAGGGATATTGAGGATACTAAATGCCTTCTCCAGCTCAGTCAGCCACAAGTCAGCATCTGTTGGGTCAGCTGTACCAGCATAATCTGTGGCTCCAACCCGGCGAAGTCGTTCGAAAGTCTTTCCGGCTCCCTGTCCTTCATTATGGGTTGGTGCCCTCAATGTAGATGGTGGCATCCTATCCGCCATATGCGTCATGGTTGCCATGAACTGCCCAAATAGATCATGGAAAGCTGGGCTTTCCAGTGCAGCTTGGTTAAGTTGGGGGTGTTCAGGTACTGGTTCTTCCCTATCATAATCCCTTACACCTCTTCCTAGTGCAGCAATGCTTCTCTCAGCAGCATGTTCTTCGTGTGATCCAGACATCTTTAAGTTCTTCTTCTCCTCCTATATGAGCAGAAGACACTATCAGATATATTGGAAGACACTAGAATAGACTCAACAACCTTAATTCTATGTCTCTATAGACTCAGTGAACCTAGAGCTCTGATACCAACTAAACTGTGACGCACCATTTGAACAAAATATCATTAACTAAGCGGAAGCGATCATTAGTAGTGGATTACTGAAAATCATTAAAATTTAAAACCATTTACAAAGAGATCCAAACACAGGAAAACTCTTTTATCAAGAACCAATGTATTTTGTTTACATCCTGGTTCATAAGTACATATCTTGTACCATCCCTTCTCGAGGATTATAAGCATCAACTATTTTATTAAAACTATACACAGGCAGCATAAGAACATCGAGGCATCAAGCCAAAATCTCATATCGATTTATTAAAAGTACTAACTACTAACTCTGAGGACCTGAGAGTACAGAGATGACACATAGGACTTTCTATACAAAATATGACAGCCAGTGCCTCCACCTGGAATATCACTGTTGTCTCTGTTGTTGCTGCTGCTGCTCTTCCCCTGCTATAGGGTTTCTGCCTCTACTTCCGCATCTACCTAAAAAGTGTTGGTGACCAACGGAGTGAGACCTGGTCCCAGTGAGAGATATAACTCTCCTCCAAAAACATTATTATTATAGTTTAATAGAATAAATTGAGCAGAGGAATCATATATATTCAACAACAGATAAATCAATGTCTAACAGATTAGAGCAATATTCCTATTCAAAGCAATTCAGCTATAGCTTGATCAAGCAGCATGTCACTTATCCAATAAGGAATTGAAGAACATGTATAACAGTTATACATCTAGGATATGCTAAGCAAGGTAACATCAACCAATGATTCTCATATTTCAACCTTAAGCAAATACGCTACACGGCTGATTACATTTTATAATCATACTTAAGCCCTGAGGAGATGAGGTATACCGCTCATACTCCAACCGACCATTGCGAAATCGAAATCGGTACCATACATAGGTCAAGGAAGAGCCGGATTCCCATGACATTATCCTCCTCACGCAGTGTGAGTACAAAATGCAGGACATCTTGTGTCTCTGCTAAATAGCTTTCCAGGGTATACTGGCAACTTCGCTATAGAGTTACAGTGGCGGTTGTACTCTCTTCACAATTGAGAGATTTTATGTTTATCTCACATCGATCCGGCATTAACATTATCGGGAGATTCGTGATACTGTTGGGTTTTGTGGAGAAAATATGTGCGGTGGATGCAACAAAAATCCACACAACCCAACACAGGATCTCGTCGACAACAACATATTCGGAAGGAGTGTTTGCGGGATATACCTTATCGTGGAGCAAGTCCGGCGATGTCCCGCTGCATAAAGGTGTGCAACGACGCTGGCTTACATGGACGGAACTTCTCTTCTATTCGCTGCCGCAGGAAGATCCGACGGTGCTCCTTTCGTACGATGATGTACGCCGCTCGTAACATGCACGGATGGTCGTTGATGTCCTCCGAACGCAGGCGTCTCAGCGTCTGCATCTCTACTTTGTCCACGCGGATGGACTGGAACTCCACGTCGTGCTTCCTAAGCCGACGGGAAGGAGTCGTGTCTGTGCGGCGGCGTGCTAGCGGCGTGTTGCTCTCCTTTCTCTCCTAAGGATAGTGACGGCTAGGGTTTACAAACGTGAACGTAAACCGAAAAGCCTCTCTCAATATCTTATATAGATATTGGCCGTCAACCTCCTTTAAATAGGATACGAAGGGAAGCATGGTTTCCTAAACACATCGGTAAATAGAAACACTGCGTTAATTAAAACGCTCGTGGATTAATTAGAATATTTTGGAATTCATTAATTAACCAAATAATCAATTAATTGATTAATTAATATCTGACTCCATGCAATCGCTTGGGATGGCTCTATGGGCATATATACCAACAGACTCTCACTTGCATTTAGAGCCAGTCACTCCAATATTATTCTAATCGATGACATAAACATTTTAGTAATCAATGTGATTCGGAGCAATTCCAATCAAATCCACAATCATACTCCTATTTCAACACATCCTATGTGTGTGACCCAGTAGGCTCCAAATTACGTTGGAAGTGATATCCATAATCATATTATGACTTCACAAGCAATGATTGGTATCTAGCAAGACTTCATTGCCACCCAAGTAATTGGAGAAGTTGGAGAACAACTTAACCTATCATTCATGATTGGTGTTACAGTGATTGTATAGTTCCTTTCTTGCTGATATCCGGATTGAACTCGAGTCATGAAATTGTTATCCTCTTCAATGTTCAATCCATGTTCCTTGAACTAGAGAAGACTGTCTGAGATATATGTAAGCTCAATATCACATATTGACTCACATCAGCATGGCCATGCATTTCTCTGTCTCTCTTATCAAGTGGTCGGAATATCAAACTCCCGTAGGAAGGACAAATTCCATCTACATCACTCACAGTCATCCCCATGTGTCAGAGTGCACCCAAGCACCATCTTTATGGCAATCCTTATTTAGGACCATGGTAGATGATGTCAAAGTACACTGAACGTCATGTGACAAGTGTAGTGACTTCATGTCTAAGAACCACAATCACCACCATCATTATGAGATGTGACTCTAACTACCAATCATGGTATCCATGTGTCACTCTCAAGGTGGGTCTATCTGATACACTGTTCTCTAATAAGTATCTATATTTGGTTTGATATCTACATATCATGGATAATGAGATTCTTTCATCAACCAGCATACATTCTAATCTTATGTGTTATTGATGTCTATGGATATTTCCACAATAATAATCGATTAGGGATCAAACAAGAATACATACTCTTAGCATACATATGATCTCACTGTTTAGGTCATCAACCCGAAGACATATGCCATTGAGTATATTATTCTATAGACATCTATAAGTTTTATGGTCATCTCACAATATAAAATAAAAACATATAGATTGGAAACTTGCCTTTATTGATATGATCAATGTAGTATTACAAATCAATTACATAGTATCCCATTACAATCATCGAATGATAGTATCTATGGGCATACATACCAACCAATTCCCACTTGCACTTATATCCAATCACTCATGAATCTGAATCCAAGTGATCGAACATATTCGTCATGTTTCTGCTCTGAAAGTGCTTTTGTGAGCGGGTCAGCCACATTGCTTTCTGTAGGTACTCTGCAAATCTTCACATCTCCTCGTTGTACGATCTCGTGTATGAGATGGAACCGGCTTAGAATATGTTTGGAACGTTGGTGCGATCTTAGTTCTTTAGCCTGTGCAATTGCTCCATTGTTGTCGCAAAATAACTCAATTGCATCACCATCGCTTGGAACCACTCCAAGTTCAGAAATGAACTTCTTAATCCATACAGCTTCCTTTGCAGCATTAGATGTGGAAATATAATCGACCTCTATTGTAGAATCTACAACCGTCTCTTTCTTGGAACTCTTCCAGCTCACAACTCCGTTGTTCAGGCAAAACACAAATCTAGATTGTGATCTGTAGTCATCTTTGTCAGTTTGGAAGCTAGCATCGGTGTAACCCTTTACCACGAGCTCTTCCTCACCACCGTATACCAAGAATTGATCCTTAGTCCTTCTCAAGTACTTTAGGATGTTCTTTACCGCTGTCCAGTGATGTTCACCTAGATCTGACTAATACCAGCTCGTCATGCTCAAAGCATACGACACATCAGGACGAGTACATAACATTGCATACATGATAGATCCAATTGTTGATGCATATGAAATCTTACTCATGTGTGCCCGTTCATCACATGAACTAGGACACTGGGCTTTAGAGATTGTAACCCCATGGGACATGGGTAAGTTACCTCTCTTAGAACCCTAAATGCTAAACCTCTTTAGCACCTTGTCAATGTATGTGCTCTGGCTTAGGCCTAGAAGCCTTCTAGATCTATTTCTATAAATCTTGATCCCTAGTATATAGGATGCTTCGCCTAAATCCTTCATAGAGAAGGTCTTCCCTAGCCAACCTTTTACTGTCTGAAGAGTAGGGATGTCATTTCCCATCAATAGTATGTCATCCACATACAATATGAGAAATACGATTGTGCTCCCATTAACCCTTTTGTAAACACAAGGTTCATCTTCATTTTGACTAAAGCCAAACTTTTTGACTACTTCATCAAGGCATAGATTCTAGCTCCTAGATGCTTGCTTCAATCCATAGATTGACCTTTGTAGCTTACAGACTTTATTAGCTTCCTTTGGATCGATAAAACCCTCAGGTTGTGTCATGTACACATCCTCGAGTAAATTCCCATTAAGGAATGCTATTTTAACATCCATCTTCCAAATCTCATAGTCATGATAAGCTGCAATGGCAAGCATGATCCTGATGGATTTAACCATGCCAACTGGTGAGAAGGTCTCTTCATAATCAACACCTTGAATTTTACAGAATCCTTTCGCAACCAATCTACCTTTATAGGTTTGAACATTTCCATCCATGTCAGTCTTCTTCTTGAAGACCCACTTGCACCCTATGGGTTTTACCCCTTTGGGTGGATCCACCAAGGTCCATACCTTGTTGGTGTACATGGATTCCATCTCAGATCTCATGGCTTCGAGCCATTTCCCATATTTTGGTCCCTTAGTCGCTTCTAGATAGGAATTTGGTTCATCTGCTATGCCCAATTCATCACTGTCTTGAGTCACAAGAAATCCAAATCTCTCAGGCTCAAGTCATGTCCTACTAGACCTATGAGGTTCCTGTGTTACATTTGGAACTTGAAATTCCACAACAATTTGTGAGTCTTCATGTTACTTATGTACCCCAGGTTCTCTTCTTTCTTGTTGGTCTCAAACTTCTTCGAGCTCTACATTCCTCTCACTAATTCCTTTGGAAATAAATTCCTTTTCAAGAAGTACAACAGTCCTAGCAACAAACACTTTGTTGTCAGTTGGTGTGTAGAAGTAGTATCCCCAAGTTTCCTTGGGGTATCCAACAAAATAGCATTTTTCTGATTTGGGTCCAAGCTTTTCAGGAAATTGTTTCCTAACATAAGCTTCACATCCCCAAATCTTTAACATAGACAAATTGAGATGATTCCCATTCCATATCTCATATGGTGTCTTTTGAACCGATTTGGAAGGTACACGGTTAAGTGTAAACGCTGCAGTTTCAAGAGCATATCCCCAGAATGATATTGGAAGTTCGGCTGAACTCATCATTGATTGTACCATGTCTAATAATGTACGATCCCTTCTTTCTAACACACCATTATTTTGTGGTGTACTAGGTGGAGTCCATTGTGATACAATACCACGGTCTCTCAGAAGATCCTCAAACTCTTGGCTTAAGTATTCTCCACCTCGATCTGAATAGAGTGCTTTAATAATCTTACCAAGTTGCTTCTCTATTTCATTCATGAAAGTCTTGAACATTTCAAGAGTTTCTGACTTGTGTTTCATAAGATATACATAGACATACCTACTGAGGTCATCAGTGAAGGTAATGAAGTATTGATAGCCTCCTCTAGCATTTGATCTAAAAGGTCCACATACATCAGTATGTATGAGCCCTAGCAGATCACTGGCTCTCTCACTATGTCCAGTGAAAGGATTCTTGGTCATCTTCCCTAATAAACATGCCTCACATGTCTCTAATGATTCAAAATCAAAAGAGTCTAGATAACCATCCTTATGGAGTCTAGATATGTGCTTCTCGTTTATGTGCCCAAGACGACAATGCCATAAGAATGTTTTGTTTGAGTTGTCAAGTTTTAACCTTTTAGTATTTACGTTGTATATGCTAGTCTCAAGTTCTAACAAGTAGATACCATAAGACATAGGGGCACTGCCATAAAAGATCTCATCTTTAGATATAGAAATAATTCCATTCTTAATGTGAAATTCAAATCCACTCTTATCCATATAAGATACAGAAATAAGATTTCTATTAATGGAAAGTACATAATAGCAATTCTCTAATTCTATTACAAGGCCCATAGGCAAAGATAAACTAATAACTCCAACTGTGGTGGCAGCAACTCTTGCTCCATTAGCAACCCGCAGCTCGACTTGGTCCTTTCATAAAGGCTTACTTCTTATCAGATCTTGCATATTAGAACATATGTGAGATCCCCATCTGGTATCCAGTACCCATGATGAAGAAGTATTTAAGTCTATCTCAATAACGTATATACCTGAAGTGGAGATCTCTATCCCCTACTTCGTCTTCCTCAGTTCCTCCAGGTAGAGAGGACAGTTTCTTTTCCAATGTCCATCCTGGTGACAATGGTGACAACTGCCTTCTTTGGAGATCCCACCTTTAGCTTTGAGCGCGGATGACTTTGGCTTCTTCCCGGCTTTAGAACTTTTCTTAGCCTTGCCTTTGCCTTTTGACTTTCCCTTTGTCTTGCCGATCATCATCACAGACTTGGGCTTGTCTTTCTTCAACTGTGCTTCAGCTGTCCTCAACATGCCCAACAATTCTGACAATGACTTGTCAAAATTGTTCATGTTGTAGTTCATGACAAAATGACTATATGATTCAAGCAACAATTGTAGAATCACATCAGTGGCCAACTCTTGACCTAGGGGAAATCCCATCTTGGATAGGCTTTCCACGTACCCAATTAAAGTGAGTATATGGGTGCCAACTGAGTCTCCCTCTTTCATCTTGCTTTTGAACAAAGCCTTTGAGACATCATATCTCTCCTGTCTTACTTGATGTTGATACATGTTCTTGAGATGTGTTACCATCTCCATGACATTCATGTTCTCATGCTGCTCTTGCAACTCATAGTTCATTGAGCACAACATCAGACACTTGACATCCACGACATCATCAAGGTGCTTCTTGTAAGCATCCTTTTCAGCCTTGGGCACATTTACGGCCGGTTCCGCTGGCTCTGGTGTTTCAAGGACATAGAGCTTACGCTCATGTGTGAGAACAATTCTCAGCATCCTAAACCAGTTTTGAAAGTTGGTTCCGGTAAGTTTGTCCTTCTCAAGGACCGATCACAATGAGAAAATGTGAGTGTTGTTTTCCATTTGATTGATACAAAAGAAAATTTTGCATTTAGTCCAAAACATTTTGACTTATAAAGATTTAATAAACGAGATTAATTAGGCCTTTAATTAATTACGCTCCCACTATTTTATTCAAATTGATAGCCCTCGCTATCAACTCAGAAGATTTCAATGCACAACCTTCTAGTGAGCCAAAACCCAAAATAATTGGATCAATGCCCAACCAACACCAGCGTCAAAGACCAAATACTAAGGTACGCAACTCTTGCCAATTGCATCATATGCGACTCTTGGATAGATGATCATGCACAACTCCTTGCCATGATGCATCTGTGTGCCTCTAGGTACTTGATCCTATCAAGGTTCCCTAGTTAAGTCCAACCCATAAGCCAACACAGTGAGTGTGCACCCTGCGGAGGCAGACCCACACACCCACCATCACACTTCCATGAGATAGACAGTGTACCACGCGGAGGTTTGCCCACACATAGTCGATCAAGCTTTTCATGTGTGTTGCTTTATGAAAGGCAACTAAAACTTAATATTACTAATTGAGGGGTTTATTAATACATATACATATCCAAACACCACATACTTATAGTATGTATCATATACTACTATATTCACAACCACAAACAATAGACATGCAATCACAAACACAAATACATCGGTTATGGCCATACTATTGTAATTCTTTGGAGCAATAAAGGATTACAGTCTACCTATGGTCTTATGCATCTCATGCAATACCTGTGAATCAACCTGTAAGCATGTAATGATCAACATTACAATGAACAACTTCATGGATGCTTCGTGAGATTGGAACTTCAAGTTGCTTCTTGGAATTGGATCTTCTTGTTGCTTCTCCATGGACGCTCCTTGGAGTTGGATCTTCAGGTTGCTTCTTGGAATTAGATCTTCAATTCAAAAGACAAGAAGAATATGAACTTTATACTTATGATCGTCACGAATTGAATTATTTTTATTACTATGAAATTCATAAATGAATTCATGGTGGGGTTACGTAGCTTTCTTCCTGCGCCCTTATTCCGCAAGAAAGTCTTAGTTTTTGACATAACTCTTAACCCCTCTTCTTTCTTCATTTTCTCCCTATATCAATAAAATAAACTCAATAAAATGCTTCTCCATGGACATTCGTTGGAGTTGGATCTTCAAGTGGCCTCCTTACATCAAGTTTACAAAAACTAAAACTAGTCCAATCTCTATTACATCATACGAGTACAAATATAAAGGGAAAGAATTTATTACACTTTGAAATAAGAGATGAGGCTCGGCATGCAAGCCAAATACTTTATATAAAGGATCCATATGCAACCATTGTACATCCATAGCATTTACAAACAAACATATCCACAAGATCGACATCCACATTCATTCACAACATTCACAAAAGGGGATACTAGGCCATAACCGTGCATGCATTCACCACATAAAACAGATTTTAAAGGTGACGTGTATGCTATCATAGGTATATCTACATATACGTATATACATATAAATATTGCAGCACTTGTAATGCGGGACATTCCCCATTAAATAAATTTTTGACTCCCACGTATACTATGTGGGGTACACAGGGGCAGTGTCCCTGTGCGGGGATCCCGTCGACCCCGTCCAAAACGTCAAAAACAGAAGTTTGTGGCGTATGTGGAATTAGGTTTAGATTTGTACATTAGCAGTTTTAATTTGCATCGTATGCAACATAAAAATAGTATACAACGATTCGATCATATCGAAATGAATCCAAATACGTCGTAGATCGAAGCTGCTCTGATACCACTGTTAGGTTTTGTGGAGAAAACATGTGCGGCGGGAGCAAAAAAAATCCCCACAACCCGACACAGGATCTCTTCGACAACAGTGTATTCGGAAGGAGTGTTTGCGGGATATACCTTATCGCAGAGCAAGTCCGATGATGTCCCGCTGCACAAAGGTTTGCACGGATGGTCGTTGATGTCCTCTGAACGTAGACATCTCAGCGTCTGCATCTCTACTTCGTCCACGCAGATGGACTGGAACTCCACGTCGCGCTTCCTAAGCCGGCGGGAAGGAGTCGTGTCTGTGTGGCGGTGTGCTAGCGGCACGTTGCTCTCCTTTCTCTCCTAAGGACGGTGACTGCTAGGGTTTACGTACGTGAGTGTAAACCGAAAAGCCTCTCTCAATATCTTATATAGATATCGGTCGTCAACCTTCTTTAAATAGGATACGAAGGGAAGAAGGGTTTCCTAAACCCATCGGTAAATAGAAACACTGCATTAATTAAAACGCTCATGGATTAATTAGAATATTTTGGAATTCATTAATTAACCAAATAATCGCATTAATTGATTAATTCATATCTGACTCTATGCAATCGCTTGGGATGGCTCTATGGGCATATATACTAACAGATACATCCATCCCGGACATATAATGAAGAACTGAGAGATTTAATGTTTATCTCACATCAATTCCACATTAGGGCATAAGGATATTCGTGCCCATAACCCCCACATACTCAACAGTATGCCCTTCAGGAGATCCCATGGGAAAACATGTTTCACCATCACCAACTACGGATGATGATGGATCTATAGTCAGGGCTCTACATGATAAGATTTCACTTGATTAATTAAGTACATTACCATATTCTTTTAGCATCAGTCAGGTTTTCAAACATAATTTATTATAACAAATGCTACAAAGAATGTGTAATACTTCTATCAAGTACTTTTCAAAGCTTTATAAAACATTGGGATCTCAATCCCTTGTCACATCATGGGCATTCTCATCCCTTAACATCTCATAATATGGAATATGGGTCTTCAAACTCTCAGTTCATAAAAGAACACTTGTTACCACTTATCAGGTAACTAATACCTTCAGGTCATCTGACCAAGGTAAACATGATACTTGCTACAAAAGCATCTCACATGGCTCTCAAAGCCCATTTAATCTCTTGTTACCTCTTACTAGGCAACAAAACAATTTCAATAATAAAATGTCATAGCTCATACTTGGCTATGCCCAACATCTCATGATACCTGCATGGTTAGTACACATGATAACAGTTATATCAATTACATATCAACACTATGCAATGAAAGGGTAGCATTATTATTCCCTCATTAGGGTTAGGGTTTCCCAATTCATGTCAATTAGGAATACTCATCCCATCACCCAAAATTAGGGTTATGGTTTATCATCATATATATTGCCCAAGATTAGGGTTTCATGCACTATAACCAGAATTAGGGTTTCACATACCTTCACCCTATATTAGGGTTAGGGTTTCATATAGCATTACATAGCATCACCCTAGATTAGGATTTCACATGGCATCACATCATTAGGGTTTCACATGGCATTTCCCTAGATTAGGGTTTCACACATCATTATCTTGAATTAAGGTTCCTTATAACTTTTCCCCAAATTAGGGTTTCATATAACTTTACCCGAAATTAGGGTTTCATGAAGCATCCTCTTAAATTAGGGTTTTTCATTATATTACCCCGAATTGGGATTTCTCATATCATCACCCTAGATCAGGGTTACATCATTCCCTAGATTAGGGTTTCACCTAGGATTTCCCTAAATTAGGGTTAGGGCTCATCAATTTTCTCGATTAGGGTTTCATGATCTCTTCATCAAGGATCATACCCTAATTACATATTTTATTCATGTTGAAAATGTTGAGGCTTAACCACTACATGATTATTATACATGTATGAATTCCTCTCTCTCATCCTCTCTTGGATGTTGAATATTTCAAGCTTGATTAGATTAGGTCAACCCTTCATTCAAGCACATACATTTAGGGTTAGCATAGTATATAGAGATATTGCTTCCATAAGCATCAAAGGTTAACCCCTCTAAGGGTACTAATCACCCTAGTACCTTAAAGGTACAACCATTGTAATTATCTTTGATAAACATCATTAACAATCATGGGTTTAATTGATCTTTCATCACATTAGGTCTTCAAATGGTTTTGGGTGCATTGAACCTCCAAACGGTTTTGACCCCTCAACCTCCAAACGGTTTTGAGACTGTTTGCCCTCCAAACGGTTTTGAAACCATTTGTGCATCTAGGGTTGAGACTGTTTTCCCTCCAAACGGTTTTGAAACTGTTTGGGCATCTAACCCTTGAAACCGTTTGATCACATATATATTGAAACCGATTGGACCCATCAACATTTGAAACTGATTGAATAAATTAACATTGAAACTGATTGAACCTCCAAACGGTTTGAGACCGTTTGATCTCAAACGATTTGAAGACCGTTTGATTCCAAACGGTTTCAAGACCGTTTGGACTCAAATGGTTTCAAGACCGTTTGGTCCAAACTACCTTGAAACTGAGAGGATCATTTAGGGTTTTCTTCAACCAATCAATTAGGGTTTGCTTCATTGAATCATTCGTCAATTGGACCATTGAGAGTACATCAATTTATAACCCTTGGATCTCCAACCATCCATCACATCCCTTGACCTCCTAACGGTCTTGAGACCGTTTGGCCTCAAACGGTCTTGAGACTGTTTGCCTCCAAATGGTCTTAAGACCATTTGGGCCTTTCAACATAGAAATCGACTCAATCAATTTAGGGTTTCAACCAATCAATCCGATTTGGGTTTGTAATCAATGGATCATCCATTCCTGAAACCATTATAATTAGATCAATTTGAACCATTGGATCTTCATCCATCCATACCAGCAATTGACCCCAAACGGTCTTGAGACTGTTTGACCTCAAACGGTCTTGAGACCGTTTGGTCATCAAGTTGAAACCGTTTGTACATGATCTTTATTGAGGTGTGTGCTAAGATGATATCATCATATTCAAGCTTCAAACCTTCGAAAATTACTGTGATTCTTATGGTGATTTCATCAATTAATCAAAAGGAATTTTGGGAAAGAAGAAAGAATCAACATCTGATAAAGAGGGAAAATCAATAATAACATTTAAGGGTTCAAGTTATATAACCCGCCTTCAAAGTTGAATCCAAGCTTCAAGCTCCATGTCTTTAGTGGTGAATGAAGCTTCCTCAACTTCCCAAGGTCCGTCCTCAAGTCTTTGAGTGAAAAGAATGACTAAAGTTGAAGATTGAATGGAGAAGAGAAGAAAATAAGCATTGAATTTCGATTTCCACCATGAAATCAAGGTTGAAGATGATTAAGGAGCTCACCTACAGGTTGAGGTATGTCCTCCTGTTGCTCCTAAGCTCCCTTGTGTTCGGTCAAATCAAGGAAAGAAAGAAGAGTCGAAAAAGCCTTTCATGTGGGTGAAAAATGGAGTGTACATAAGGGAATTTCAAGAGAGAGAAAGTGTTATAAAAATCCTTCTTTTCCCTAAATTGGTGCCACTTATCCCCCTCACTTCCTTGAATACGAAGCCATCATCCTCCCCTTAGAAATCCTCTTCTTTATCCATGAATTAAAAGAAAACAAATTAAGCACCTTAATCAATATAATAATAATATCTAAAAATTAGTGGATATTACTTTTTCTTTAACTAATGTGAGTGGGCTCTCCACTCACTTTAGATATTTTAGTGCCATTTCAAGGCACAAGGACGTCCATACTTATATAAATTCAACCATCACATTTTTGGTTGAAGGGCACTTCCATTAATATATTTATTTTTGCATCAAATTGAATTAGGGTTTCAATTATGCTTAAATCTTGGTTATTTTAATATCAAGATTCTCTCTCCCCCAAAGAGATTCAAATGAGATGCCCCTATAATTTTATTGTCTCTAATAGATACCAAGAAACATTAGAGACTCTCTAGAAGTGGTATTTTGCATATTGAACCCTAGGTTTAGGGTAAATTGCACATTACACCAACACTAGATTTTAATGCACGAACATTGCTTAATAAGCTCTTTCTTGGTGTTCAAGCTTGTGGAAGCCATACCTCAACACCATTCTGATTCTTATGATGCTTTAACACTTGAGGAACATTTATCATGTAACATTTGCAAGTTAACCCCTCAACTTGGGTAATTTGCACTTTAGTCCAAAACAGGCAAAACATTATTTTCAACATTATTCAAAAAGGACTAAAATTGAAAGATAAGTTCCTCTTGATCCTTAATTACTTTTCAAAATATAAGAGCAAGCATATAATTATCTTTCTTAATCAAAACATCTAGGGTTAAAGCATAACCCATGTCAGAGATGTTACAGGTCGAGTTTGCAACTCGACCAATGAACAACCTGATGTGAATTTTGGAAAATGGCTTTTGAGTGCTTAAACATTCAACCTAAGTGCTCTTGATTTTTTCTAAGCTTAATTACAAGTCATACAATCATTACAAGTGATTTACAACATGATTCTAATGAATTTACATCATATTCCAAAAACGTGCAATTGTATTGACTTTGACTTGTCTTTTCTCCAATTTGATATGCGCAAGTTAGGGCATTTGGAGTGTGTCTATACCTACTCTGAAATCACTCAAGTAGATACATTAGACACAATTAATTGGAATGGTTTATTCATCATCAAAACAAGGTTTTAGTCAATTTACACCTTGAGTCAACAACTTGAAGCTAATATTTTTTTGTTGATGCACTTCAAGTAACTATATATTCTAAATCAATCCTTATTGATAGTAATTGACGTGAAGTTTATTGATATAAATTATTTCTACACTACAATCTACAAACTAGGAAATTTTATATGTTCTTTCAGATAACATGTTGAATACCAATATGATGAGAATTTCTACTAAATTTATGACTTGTAGTAGTTAAATAGAATATGTTTCCCATATAGTTATATTACAAAAAATATCTTTGTTTATATGAAACCCTAACTAGTGCCTATTCCCTAATCATATGTAGTTATATAATGGTTCTTGATGGCATTTCATGAACTAAATTGCTCATTACATTCAACTAAGTGATTATTTGATATTGTCTTGCTTGCTAATATTCCATGTGCATGTTTTGATAAAACTTATTAAATACAAAAGTACTCAATTATACTATTATACTTGAGGTGACATGAATATGGAAATGACATACCTAATCAATTTGATGGTCTATTTTAACAAATTCATGATAAATTCCTAATAATGATCAAAGTATAGTGATGTTTTGAATTATGTGATGATAGGATAAATCCATGTTTTAATGCTTTAGTAAAAATGATGAGCTTATGGAAAACTTTGTGATGTGTTGGTGGTACATGTAAGAGATGATAGGCTCTATACATAGTTCTTGACCCCTAGGACCTAATCACAACTCCCAATTGGTTGGTAAGGGGCTTTGAGTCTTGGCTACAAATCCCCTAATGTGTTAGAGGTGTTTGGGCTTAGCACAACTCTTGTGTTTCTCATCTTTTGTTGTTTAGGGAAGGATAGTTAAGAAATGTCACAATCCTTTCCTAATTTGTGAAGTGATGACAATATGGGTAATCTATTGTAGGGTTTTTATGAGAGGTTAAAAATAACTAAGTAATGAATACAACTTGATCCTAAATATATGCATTAATGAAATGTTGTTAGAAATTAGTTTTCTCTTGGTGATATTAATTGAATGTCATTTATGATTTTTATTATGTTATTTTGATTTAAACGGGTTAATGTCGAAAATATTTCAATGACACTTAAATGTCTTAATTTTTTATCTACTGTCGAGTAGGAAGTCCCACTTACTTAGGCAACAAACTCATATGAACTAGTTAAAAATCTATATGTTTTTATGCAGATCTTAGACTATGTCAAATGTGAATTGGAGTAGTTTGTGTTTAGATAGATAATTCACTCAGGTTCCACATTGTGTTTTCATGTTGTAATTCTCTCATGTAATATAATTATGTTATGTTGTTGTATTGCTTAGTTGTAATGTGAACATGTAATATAAATATCATATGTTGAATTTGAGTAAAATACTACTTGTACAATTTTTTTATGATAAGCAATCTTATGTGTTGTGAATCAAATTCATACACGAAATAAGAAGAATGATGCATCAAATCTGTGCATGCTTAATCATGAAAATGAAAATGTCACATTGATGGTTGTTTATATGATGTTTGATACCACCTTTGAGTTTTACTGAGGTTTATCCATTGTGTGTTGATCATTCTTGTAGTGATCACAAGCTGGGTCATGCTAAGTGATAACTCTTGTGTTGGTCATCACAAAATTGAGCTTTAATAGGTGGTATTTAATAATTAGTCATAGTCTTAAATCAGCTCAAGCCATCTATGGTGTATCAAATAAATCCCCTTCTTAAAAGCATGTATTTTAGGCCCTAGTACATGTATACACCTAGAATGGTTCTTTGTAATGTCGATATTATTGAAAGCTAAGAATACATATGTGGGACAATACTTTGTGTGTCTCTTGAGTTTTATAGAATCATAAACTCTTGTCATTTATCCTAGACAAGGACATTATTCGTCCATTTTCCTGATGCATCTCATTTTCCACCCCCAGAAAGGATGAAATAGGATTTGGTATCAATTTCCCTTTTAGTGTCTAAAAACAATACACATGTTGATTGGACTACATGATTCTTTTCTAGTCAGAGTAGTCAATGGTACTGCATACTAAGTTCTAAATTTGATCAATACAAATTCCCTAACCAAAAATCATGTGACCTAGAAATATCACTTTAAATAACCAAAATCCATATTGAGTTTTACAATTTTGGTTGCCTAAATAGTTGCAATGCTAAATGAAAAGTGTTTTACGATATGATCTATGTACAAAGTGTATCAAAATGTCATCAATGAAAACTATAATGAAGTGGTTAAAAATAGAGAAAGATTTGATTCTTCAAATCCATAGAAGCTAGAATTGTATTGGTTAGTCCAAATAACAAACAAAAAACTCACATTGATCGTATGGAGTCTTGAACATTGCCTTAAAGGTTCCACGTGCATGGTCAGGTGGTAAAGTAGTAAGAAACTCAACTTTGATCATGTCATAGGTAGAATAGTATGTTTTGATAGCATGATGTGATGGAAAGCCCCAATAATACCACTATCTTTGCCAAAGTGAGTCTCTAATATGTGCACTTATTGTCCCACTACACTGAGAAAGAATAGTGGTGATCGATTCACTTTAAAATGTGTGCTAGCACTTGATCTACTCCACTCTTTCCTAGATAACTTGAAAGTATTAAACTCCTACCTAAGCTAAGAAGCATTCTCTATGCACCTTGTTGCATCTAAGAACACGTATAAGTTTGATCTAGCTTTCAACATTTTTATTTCTCATGTTATCCATAGTTTGGGCCATCCCCAAACCCCCCAATCATGTCCTCGTCAATAACACACAACTTAGGTCAAGATAGCAACTGTAACATCTCACCAAGATTTGAGGTCTCGGATAAAATGATCTTATAAGGAATGATTGGACTACCCATACCACCAAGGTACACCTCCTTTTCCAGGAGCCCATCACTAAAGAACTCCATAGTTAAGCGTGCTCAGCTTGGAGTAGTACTAGGATGGGTGACCAGTCAGAAAGTTGATCCTGACTTGTGCGTCAGTAAGGACAAAGTGCGCAGTTAAGGCTAGTGGTGGTCTGTGGGGCCAGTCGTCATTCCTGAAACTCTGCTAGAGCCTAGGGCAGTGGGCCCGGGCGTTACAAATGGTATCAGAGCCATAACCCCACATGGGCATGGCATGCCAGTCTTGAGTTGTGCGGTCCAGGCATGTAGGAAAGGGTTGTCCATGGTTGACGTAGCCACCCTTGTGCTGGTATTCCGTGATCGGGAGCTGGGTGTCCATGCGTCATTGTGTGTCTGCACTGAAATGGGGTCAGATTATGAGGTCATATAGTTGAGCCTTGACGAGGACGTCAAGAGTCTAAGTAGGGGAGATTGTAACATCTCAGGATTTGAGGCCTCGGATAAAATAATCTTATAAGGAATGATTGAACTACCCATATCACCAAGGTGCACCTTCTTTTCTGGGAGCCCATCACTAAAGAACTCCATAGTTAAGCGTGCTCATCTTGGAGTAATACTAGGATGGGTGACCAGTCGGGAAGTTGATCCTGGCTTGTGCGTCAGTGAGGACAAAGTGCGCAGTTAAGGCTAGTAGTGGTCTGTGGGGCCAGTCGTCATTCCTAAAACTCTACTAGAGCCTAGGGCAGTGGGCCCGGGCGTTACAGCAACTTCATTATGCAATCTCTTAGTATCTACTTTAGCATTATGTTAATTGATGAATCAAAAGATGATTATTATAAGCTATAGAGAAGTGTCTCGGAGTAGTAGCATAATAACGTTAGATTTGACTCCGTATTTAATTTCAACACATCTAGAAGCTTAGGGGGAGGTCAAGTCAGTTGAAGTCATGCCCTAAAGGAAAATAATTTCTATTACATGGGGTCAATTATCTATGTGACAGTGTAAGTACTAGAGTATGTCTCTCATAGTATAAAGGCATACCGGATAAAATGTAATATGATTGGAATGCTACATAACCACAAGCTTCCACTTAGAATAACTTTCCACTAGTCCTTATATGGTAGTGAATGTTATGATGTATGTACAAAGAAAAGGTACGTACGAGATCAACGTGAGAAATGACAAATTTTGAGTCGGAGACATTAAGGCATAGGAAAAATTGTGTTAGAAATGATTATATAAGAAATAAAGTGAGAGTTCTTTATATGTAAACATAACAAGAGGGTATCAGAGATGGTTGGACATGTGCAACAAAGACCAATTTGATGCACCAATGAGGAGTGATTCTATTGAGTTAGACAGAGCTAAAGGAGAAAAAGAATACTTCAATTAACTTGGGTAGAGTTGAGAGATATGGATTTGTTACGTGTACAATAACGTATGACTCAGAACAAAGTAGAATGGAGAAGTCTCTATGCAACCTACCCCAACATGCTTTGTGATTAAGACTTCAATTAAATGACATAAGGTGGCTGGCAAAATCATATAAAGCACATACGGATGTCCTTGACAACTTTATTAGAGAATTCATCCGGGATTCTAGCAATAGGAAGTGCAGTCCGTTTGCATTCTTCGAACTGTCAGGATGAGATTGACATTGCTCATGTACTTCGAATTGAAGTAATCTGAATTAATAACTACATGCAGTAAAGCACGGGCATAGATAAGATAACTATACTTTACAGTTGAAGTTGCTGCTTCTGGTGTTAGCTCTGTCCGCCAGATCTCTTATACTCTCCCCATGTCGTCAACTGAGATACGTCACAAATTGACGTACATATTCCATGTCTTCTTGGCATGAATACTTGAAGACACTTGTGAAGGCACGAAATCAAGCAAATTGGTTAAGTTAGTCGTTGCCTGATCTCTTCTTTTTCTGAGATAGCCGCTTGATTGAAGGGTCTTATCATTCCACGTTTTTACACCCGAGCTGTTTTGCACCTGAAATACCTTACATAATTGATACAATTTAGATTCGTTCACTTGACACCATTTCAAGTAAATTCTCTGAATTGGATTTCACCGGTCCACAACATTCGTACTGCTCTATACACCTTATGCCGCTCTTATTTTTACAAATTGAATCACAATAGAATAACGATATTGCTCTGATTATTCACCTAAAAGATACATCTTTACAAGAGTTCAATCAATCATTTTATATCTCCGATACATACCAGCAGATGACATCGTACAAGGCAGGCAGGGTTTATTCTGCAGCTTCCTTGAGAGAAACGCAATGACAGGCTCTCCACGGTGGACGTCGCCAACACATTGAAGCTGCACTGCCAGCAGTTCACATGTATGGTCCATCAGAGGATAGGGTATTTCTCAAAGAACGAAGTTACCTTGAGGAAGCAATGGGATGTAAAAAGACCCAAAACTTAACCTCTAGGCAAATTTGATGTTGGCAACTCGTGCTTTATAGTTGAGGGTCAGGGCTACATCTTACAAATCAATTGCTGGCGGGGGGATTTTCCAGTAATTCCAAGAATTGTAATCTTCCTGTAGAAAAGGAACAAAAGGAAAAAATCACATCCATAAACACAACGGTTGCTGACATTGTCACATTGATAGAAATTAAAATACAAGTACTATTGATGCTTCAATTTCACCACAGCGAAAAACTCATTTTACAAGCTCGGCATCAATGGCGGTCATAAATTAAAAGATTAATGCTTCCACGAATAATTATAATAGTTCAAACCAGTTACAAACAGATCAATCTAAGTGAATAAAGCTTCAGAAATTCTTCCCAGAGAAGCCACAAAAATATAAATTAAGATCAATGAAGTGAATAAAGCTTTAGATATTCTTCGCAGAGAAGCCATTAAAATATAAATTAACTACCCAGGACTAAATGGCATCTACTTTGGGAGGGCCTGCTTTGAATTTCTTGTTTGAAACCAATTTACTGAGCTAAGGGGAGAGCACAAAGCTAAGCTGGCACTAGAGATTTTTTTTCTTTCTCATTGTCAGTGGCAGCAATTCAAGTAAAATGTACAACCTGCTTGTGGATTATTGTCATTTATGTTATAGCTACATGGCTTCCCCGGCACAGTTTCTAACCAAAATACTGAAGCTCGAAAGGCTGCAGATAATGGGAAACAGAATTCTACTCTAGTTTCGACACTACATACATCAGCCTCGAGAGAGCACGGAGCCTTCACATCAAATTAACAATATTTTCACAAACAGAATACTAAGTTCCAAACAAAGTGGCTGTGTGTAGAGTTTATAGGGATCTGCTGGGATATAGCTAGACTACTAGAGCTTCTATGCTGTTTCTTTTCAAGTGTGTCCACTGTTACATGTTATAGGAAAAAACATGATACTCCATTCAAGTGATAACACAACAGAGATTATCTTCAGTAAAATGTATAGTTCAATAAAGTGAGGGCTGTGACCTGCTCAGCCAATGATGTTGGCGGGAACATATCGTTGACAAGCGTATGAAGCGACGTATATGACTTGACATCGACACTATGATTGATGGCCACTTCTCCCTATCACCATAGAAAAAATCCTTAGAAACAACTGTGAGTTTTCTTTGATGTTTCAAAATGAAAGAATAATACCTTTGGATTGATAATGAATATTTTTCCCTTGGGGATGCCAATTTTTCTGTAGCTAAGTTCGTCTGTCTCCCTATTGCCAAAGCCCGCATAAAACGGATTATAATCAGAAGGAAAAAGTGCTCTGATGTCCTGTACCATCAAACATTGATTGTGCATAAGAACAGTTATACTTGGACCATCTATGATTATATGATTCGAAGCAGCTAATTTAAAACCTATAGAGATATGTGTTTCTGTTTTCTTGAGCGTCATGTGCTTAGCATGCGACTCACTTACTCTATTTCTTATGTTGTTTAGTCCCATATGGGTAGCATCTAAGTCTGTCTCTTTTTCTGTTTGCTATATAAGAGACTACTATGTACACTTTTAGATTCATTCAATAAACAACAATTTCCCGTCTTAACATGGCATCAAGAGCAGGCCTCTACTTTCTCCCACCCTAATTTCCCACCCATGACCTAACCCCCGCCCCCCCCCAGCAGCCGCCGCCCCGCCCCCTGCCGGCGGCAGCCCTGCCCCTGCACTCTCCACCTCTCCTCCCCTCTCCTCCCTTCCCTAACCCTCACCCTACCTAGCCGCCCCCCCAGCAGCCGCCGCCCGCCCCCCCCCTGCCGCCGCTGCATACAGCAGCCACCACCACACGCCACCACCACCGCAGGCCACCACCAACACCCCACGTCCTCCCCTCCTCTCCTCCTCTATCAAATCTACCCATCCATACCCTCTTCCACCATATCTGCCATCACAAACATTTTCTAATTTCCTACGTAAGGCTGGATCACTTTCTAATTTTTTACGTCTACGTCCGGGCGTACGTCAGTTCTCGTTCGGGTATCCGCTGGCCATCTAAGTTGAGAGTCTTCTTTGTCCGTTAGCGTTTCTGCCTGCGCCTCATGGTGGAACGTTAAGTTTCTCCTCATGCAGGCGTAGGTTTCTATGCACCATCTGCCCGTTTCGGGTTCTTCTGATCTGCTACGTCAGATCCCTGCTGCCTCTGCCCGTTTCGGGTTCTTCTGCTCTGCCCATTAAGGGTCTCTACTGCTACCTCTACGGCGTTGACGTCTACTGCTGCCATGGCCTACTCTGAGCCCCCCAGATCTCTGTGTGTCACCACAGTGAAACTCGACGGCGGCTCCAACTACCATCTCTGGTCGGCGTCGTTTGTTCTCTATGTCAAGGCACAAGGTCGGTATCACCATCTTACGGCCAATCCTCCTGCTACTCCTGCGGCTGATTCTGATGACAAGACTACACAAAGCTACATCCAGCGGTCCAAGGATGATTTGGGCGTCATGTCTTGGATCCTCAACAACACTGAGCCCCGGATCAGTCAGTCCCTTCTCTGCCACCATGATGCCAAGGCGATGTGGGATCAATTGGCACATGTTTACTCTCATCAGGAGAATCCAAAGCGGGTCTTCGAAATCTTCAAACAGCTCGCCAAGAAGTTCTCCACTGACATGTCTATCGACGATTTCTATAATCAATGCTCCGCTTTGTGGAATGAATATGAAATGTATCACCCTCTGACTGATGATATCAAGATTGCCCAGAAGCAAAGAAATGAGCTTCAACTTGCGCATTTTCTGGCTGCCCTTCCTGCCTCCTTCTCGGGGGTTGTTGATCAAATTCTGTCAAGCGATCCGCTGTCCACAGTTCGCGATGTCCTCAAAAGAGTTCAGAGACTGCCTTCTCTGACTCCCATACCTGCTCCTGAGCATCCTGCACTAGTTGCGCGCTCTACTGACTCTAGTCGTGGCCGTGGCTGTGGCCGCGGTCGCGGTGGACGACCTCCTGCTTCTGGCGGCCGCGGATCTGCTACACCAGGTCGGGGTACTTCTCCAGGCCCACGTCACTGCAACTGGTGTGGTCGAGACAATCACACTGAGGAACGATGTTGGATCAAGCACGGTAAACCTACTTGGGCTAACCAAACTACTGATGATGCTGTTGTTGCTGACTCTCCTGCTGAAATATCACCTGCACCAACCAACACTGAGTGGCTACGATTGGAGTTCGAGAAAATGTTCTAAGAGCGTCTTGCACAGCTACCCTCTACATCAGGCTCCTCTGCCATGCTCACCTCATCATCTTCTGGTAACAAACAGTGGTGCATCGACTCAGGTGCTTCCACTCATATGACTGGTGCTCTTCATTTATTTTCACAACTTACTACAACAACTCCGATATCATCTGTCACTATTGCAAATGGATCTAAAACTGCTGTTCACGGCACCGGCACAGTTCCTCTTTCACAAAAATTGCATCTGAATTCAGTTTTATACATTCCGAAATTTCCTGTTAATTTACTTTCAGTCAGCAAAATGATTAAACAACTGAACTGCTCTGTCAAATTTGACCCCTATGGTTGTATTGTGAAGGATCTCCGCACGAAGACGAGGATTGGTTCGGGCCGTGAAGGACCTGAGGGGCTGTATTACTTGGATGGACCACCTGCTCCTAAGGCGATGATCTCTACCTCTGTGACAGGACTACAGTTGCATGTTCGGCTTGGCCATCCATCTGTGGCAAAATTGAAGCATCTATTTCCTTACTTATCTGGCGATAGTTTTTCCTGTGAAACATGTGTTATGGGCAAACATTCTAGATCTGTTTTTCCTGCTAAAAAAGTTATTTCTTCTAAAGAAACTTTTGCTAGTGCATGCGGATATTTGGGGACCATGTTCTGTGCCCAGTCATTCTGGTGTGAAATACTTTCTGACTTTCATTGATGATTATTCCCGTACCACTTGGTTGTTTCTGCTCAAAGGTCGAAATACTGTGTTAGATTGCATTCGCACTTTCTTTGCTGAAATTAAAACCCAATTTGATCGACCTATTAAAACCCTTCGCACAGACAATGCACTTGAATTTATGCAACAAGCTGTTACTTCTTTTTGTATGTCCCATGGAACTATCCACCAGACTACTTGCCCACACACCCCACAACAAAATGGCGTAGCGGAACGAAAAAACCGACACCTTCTTGAGGTTGCTCGCACCCTCCTCATTCATTATAAAGTACCTCATTGTTTTTGGCCTGAAGCTATTTCCACAGCGTGCTACCTTATCAATCGCATGCCTTCTTCTGTCTTGAAAAATGAAGTTCTGTACGCCCTTTTATTTCCTGAAAAACCTCTGTACTCTGTGCCGCCTCGCATCTTTGGGTGTACATGTTTTGTGAAAAATCTTCGCCCCGGTCTCACCAAGTTAGATGCTCGTTCTGTGAAATGTGTGTTTTTAAGGTACTCTCGCACTCAGAAAGGCTACCGCTGTTTTGATCCAGTTACGAAACATTGGTATGTTAGTGCGGATGCGATATTCTTTGAACATATGCCTTATTACTCTGGTACCGGGGAACAATTGACTACTGATATTTTGGCTACCACTCCACTACCGTTAGTCGAAGATTTGCCTCCTGCTACTATGCCTCAGGAACGACCTCTACAAGTATACAAGCGAAGACCGAAGCCCATCACTGCCCCGGCCGAACCAACTCCTCCATCTGCAGATGATCCACCACCGGCTGAGGTATTTTCTGACTTGGATATTCCTATTAGTTTACGGAAGGGTGTTCGTTCTTGTACTCAGCATCCTATTGGTCGTTTCTGCTCATCTAACAATCTCAGTGATAGCTTTGCCTGTTTTACATCTGCTTTATCTGCTGTGACTATTCCTAAAACCGCCGATGAGGCGCTTCGCCATCCTGCCTGGAAACATGCTATGGAACAGGAAATGCAAGCTCTGAATGAACAACATACCTGGGATCTGGTCGACAGACCATCTTCCTGCCACTCTGTTGGTTGTCGCTGGATCTTCACCATTAAATATCAGCCAGATGGTACCATTGAACGTCTGAAAGTTCGTCTCGTGGCAAAAGGATATACCCAAACCTACGACGTTGATTATTTTGAAACATTTTCTCCAGTAGCTCGTCTCAATTCTGTTCGCATTCTGATATCTGTTGCGGTAAATAAAGACTGGCCTCTTTTCCAACTTGATGTGAAAAACGCCTTTTTATATGGCGATCTGCAGGAGGATGTCTACATGGAGCAACCCCCGGATTTGTTGCTCAGGGGGAGTCTGCTTCAAAAATCTGTAAACTTCGCAAGGCAATATATGGCTTAAAACAAAGCCCACGAGCATGGTTTGACAAACTCAGTAAAATCTTACTCTCTTTTGGCTTTCGACGGTCGCAGGCTGATCACTCTGTTTTTATACGAAACACTACTGCAGGGCTTGTTATTCTCATTGTGTACGTTGATGACATTATCTTATCTGGCAGCGATAATGCAGGGATTCAAGCAACCAAAAACTATCTAGCACAACATTTTATCACAAAAGATCTTGGTAAATTACGATACTTTCTGGGAATTGAGGTTGCTAGATCTTCTGCCGGATTGTGTCTATCACAGCGGAAATATGTTCTGGATTTGTTGCAAGAGACAGGCATGTTAGGCTGCAAGCCAGCCAACACACCTCTGGATCCCAATATGGATTGGGATAGTGACTCTTCTCCTCCATATGCTGACCGCCACCAGTTCAGGAGACTAGTAGGCAAACTTATCTACCTGACTGTCACTAGAGCTGATTTAGTTGCTGATGTTGGGTTTGTTAGTCGGTATCTTGATAAACCACGGCAATGTCACTGGGATGCTATCTGTCACATTCTTCGATATCTCAAAAGTGCTCCTGGGAAAGGTCTATTATACAAGAAACATGGCCACTGTGATCTATCTGGTTTTTCTGACTCTGATTATGCAGGAAGTCGATCTGACAGAAAATCCACATCTGGATATTGTACTTTTGTGGGGGGGAATCTGGTTACATGGCGCAGTAAAAAGCAAACGGTTGTAGCACGATCTAGAGCTGAGGCAGAATATAGAGCGATGGCTCATACTACATGTGAGCTCCTATGGGTCCGCAGTCTTCTGAAGGAGTTTGACATCTCTCCGTCTAGCCCCATCCCTATGTTCTGTGACAATAAGGCATCTATTTTTATTGCGAGCAACCCTACATTTCATGAAAGAACTAAACACATTGAGGTCGACTGCCACTTTGTACGAGAAAAGGTTATGTCTGGCCAGATCCACACCCCATATATCAGCACGGAGAAACAACTTGCAGATATCTTCACCAAGGTGCTACCCAAGAATCGCTTTCAGACGCTGATTGACAAGCTGGGCCTCTTCGACATCTACGCTCCAGCTTGAGGGGGAGTACAGAGATATGTGTTTCTGTTTTCTTGAGCGTCATGTGCTTAGCATGTGACTCACTTACTCTATTTCTTATGTTGTTTAGTACCATATGGGTAGCATCTAAGTCTGTCTCTTTTTCTGTTTGCTATATAAGAGACTACTATGTACACTTTTAGATTCATTCAATAAACAACAATTTCCCGTCTTAGCAAAACCATTATGCACTGTTTAGCTTGCTCACCCAGGTGATGCACTATTGTATTGTTTATGTTTACATGTTTATGTTTCACTGAGTGACATGTGCCTAGCATGTGCCTCACTTATGTTTTTACTTATGTGGTTTAGTCTCATATTGTTCATCTATATTTTTGTTTCTCCTCTCCTTATCCTATATAAGAGAATGCAGTGTAAACCTTTTCAATCATCCAATACATTTCTCTTCAATATTCTATATGGTATCAGAGCAGGTTCCCCCCCGGTACAATTTCCCACCCTAACCCTCATGACTTAAGCCTCCCCCCCCCGCCGCCGCCCCCCCTCGCCCGCCGATGCAGCCCTCCTCTCCTCTCCCGCAGCCACCAGCCCCTTCCCCCCCTCTCTCTTCCGCCGCCCTCCCCCCTCCCACCTGCCACCACCACACCCCCCACCCGCCTAGCATGTGCCTCACTTATGTTTTTACTTATGTGGTTTAGTCCCATATTGCTCATCTATATTTTCGTTTATCCTCTCTAATCCTATATAAGAGAATGCACTGTAAACCTTTTCAATCATCCAATACATTTCTCTTCAATATTCTATATGGTATCAGAGCAGGTTCTCCCCCCCCCCGTGCAATTTCCCACCCTAACCCTCATGACCTAAGCCTCCCCCCCCCGCCCGCTGCTGCAGCCCTCCTCTCTTCTCCCGCCGCCACCAGCCCCTTCCCCCCCTCTTTCTTCCGCCACCACCCCCTCCCCCCACCCGCCGCGACCACCGCCTCCCACCCGCCGCCACCCCCCTATCAGCCGCCACCAACCCCTCCCCCTTTCCCAAACCGCTGCCCTCCCCTACCCGGCGCTGCCCTCTCCTCAACGTAGGTTCCTTTATCAGCTACTCTGCCTATAGTGGGACTCTTTTGATCTGATGTTTCAGATCTATAGTGTTGTTTCATTGCCCGTAGCGGGATCCTGTGGATCTGATCTCTGTTACTGAGTTCTACTGTTGTTGTTGCACCAACTATCTCTCCTACCGCTGCTTCGGCTCTGTTCACCATGGCCTCTGTCGAGCCGCCCCATTCCTTGTGTGTTACCACAGTTAAACTCAACGGCTCCAACTATTATCTCTGGTCAGCGTCCTTTGTCCTGTACATCAAACCACAAGGTCGTTATTCTCCTCTCACTATTGAACCTCCTGCTGCTCCTGCTGCTACTGCGGATGACAAAAGTAAGCAAGTTTATGCACAATGGTCCAAAGACGACTCCGGTGTCATGTCCTGGCTTCTTAATAGCACCGAGCCGCGGGTTAGCCAGTCATTGTTGTGTCTTCGTGATGCTAAGGCCATGTGGGATCAGCTATCTCACATCTATTCTCATCTAACAGAATCCCAAGCGTGTTTTTGAAGCTTTTAAAACTTTGGTCAAGAAGGAATTTTCCTCTGACATTCTTGTTGAAGACTTCTACAATCAGTGCTCTGCCCTCTGGAATGAGCAAGAAATTTATCACCCCTTGACTGCCAAATCAAAGAAGCCCAAAAGCAGCGCAATGAACTACAATTAGTCCAATTTATGGCTGCTCTCCCTGCTTTGTTCTCTGGAGTGATCGACCAGATTCTGTCCAGTGACCCACTGCCTACTCTCCGTGACGTCCTTAAACGAGTTCAAAGACTTCCATCTATGACCTCCACTCCTTCCATCGAACATCCTGCTCTGGCTGTTCGCATTCTGAATTTGGTCGTGGCCGACGTCGCGGACGTGGTCGTGGAGGACGTCTCCCTCCTGACGGTGGACGCACATCTTCTACTGCTCTTGGTCGAGTACAATATGTTGGCCCTCGCTTCTACAACTTTTGTGGTCGTGACAATCACAACGAAGACCGGCGCTGGATCAAGCACGGTAAACCTGCTTGGGCAAACCAAGCATCTGCGGAGACTTCCACTGATACTGCACCTGAACAGCCATCTGCTACGCCTTCCACTAGTGGCTTCACTCGGAGTTCGATAATTTTTTCAAGAACGCATGACTCAGCTTCCCTCTATGTCTACTGTTGGTTCCTCCGCTCGCCTCTCCTTATGCTGGTAATAATAAATGGTGCATTGACTCTGGTGTGTCGGTTCATATGGTTGGCGACATCAACTTATTTTCGCCCTTACTAAAACCACACATATTCTGCCTGTTACTGTCGATGATGGCTCTAAAACTTCTATTCACGGGCATCGGCATTGTTCCCTTGCCTTGGAAGTTGCATCTGAAATCTGTTTTATATATCCCGAAATTTCCTATTAACTTGCTTTCTGTTAGTAAAACTGTAAAAAATCTTCAGTGCTCCAATAAATTTGATCCTTCTAGTTATGTTTTGAAGGATCTCCGCACGAAGACGAGGATTGGTTCGGGCCATGGAGGACCAGACAGACTCTACTATCTAGATGGACCACCAGCACTGTCTGCTCTTCTGTGTACATCAGTCACAGGACTCCAGTGGAACTACTGGGGTGGTCATCCCTCTGCGGCAAAGTTGAAACATTTATTTCCATCATTATCTAAAAAAATATTTTCTTGTGAATCTTGTCAGTTGGGTAAACAAACACGCTCTATGTCTCCCGCTAAGAAAGAAATTGGTTCTCAAGCACTTTTTGATATTGTTCATGCGGATATCTGGGGCCCTTGTTCTATTCCTAGTCTATCTGGGGTTAAATATTTTCTGACCTTTATTGATGATTACTCCCGTGCTACTTGGTTGTTTTTACTGAAAAATTAGTAACATCTTTTTGTTCTGTCCGTGGCACCATCTTCCAAACTGCTTATCCCTACACTCTACAACAGAATGGCATTGGTGAACGTAAAAATCGCCATTTGTTAGAGGTTGCTTGCACTTTACTTCTTCATTATAAAGTACTTCACCGTTTCTAGCCTGAGGCTGTTTCTACGACATGTTATCTTATCAATCGCATGTCATCCTTTGTTTTACACAATAACATACCTTACACCATTCTCTTTCCTGATGCTCAACTGTTCTCTGTTACCCCTCGTATTTTTGGGTGTACCTGTTCTGTCAAAAACCTACGCCCGGGGCTAACAAAACTGGATCCTCGCTCCACCAAGTGTATCTTTTTGGGATATTCTAGAACCCAAAAAGGTTATCGTTGTTTAGATCCTATTCTGAAGCAATGGTTTGTGAGTGCGGATGTAGTATTTTTTGAACATATGCCATATTTCTCTGATGATGGAGCATCACTCTCCAATGATATGTTGGCACCAACGTTGTTGCCTGATGTTGTTGAGATTTTGCCATCTTCTGAACTGCCTGAAGCCCGCCCTATGCAAGCATACAAGCAAAGGAACAAGACCAGTACTCCTTCCATGGCCCCTCCACAATTAATTTCTCCTTCTGCGGATGATCATACAACCGCTGAGGTAACTTCTGACTTACACCTGCCTATCAACCAGCGCAAAGGTGTTCGTTCCTGCACAAAACATCCTATTAGTCATTTCTGCTCATCCGCTAATCTGAATAACAGTTTTGCATGCTTCACTTCTACTATCTCTGTTGTCACTATTTCCAAGACTGTTGCAGAAGCTCTTCTTATTCCTGCATGCAAACAGGTGATGGAACATGAAATGCAGACACTCTCTGATTGCAAGACATGTGAACTTGTGGATCGTCCTCCTTCCTACCCTGTTATTGGATGGCGATGGGTCTTCACAATTAAGTATCAACCTGACGGTACAATGAGCGACTGAAAGCTCGTCTTGTAGCAAAATGATATACACAAACATATGGTGTGGACTACTTTGAAACCTTTTCTCCTGTACCACGTTTAAATTCAGTTCGCATTCTGATTTCTGTTGCTGTAAACAAAGAATGACCCCTATTTCAGTTGGATGTCAAAAATGTGTTTCTTTATGGAGACTTGGAGGAAGAAGCTTACATGGAGCAACCACCGGGGTTTGTTGCTCAGGGGGAGTCCTGCTCGTAGGTTTGTAAGCTGAGGAAAGCCATTTATGGTCTCAAACAGAGCCCTCGTGCTTGGTTCGACAAATTTCGTCAGATCTTAGTAACTTTTGACTTTCGTCGTCCCATTCAGATCATTCTGTTTTTATCTGCAAAACTGTGACAGGGCTAGTCATTCTTATTGTCTATGTTGACAATATTATCTTATCTGGCAGTGATACCTTGGGCATTCGGACAACTAAAACTTACTTAGAAAAACACTTTGTCACCAAACATCTCAGGAAGTTGAGATATTTTTTAGGCATCGAGGTATCCAGATCGTCTGCAGGATTGTGCCTCTCCCAACGAAAATATGTCCTTGATCTCTTGCAGGAAACTGGTATACTTGGTTGTAAACCAGCCAACACCCCTCTAGACCTAAATATGGATTGGGGCGATGAAACCTCTCCCCCTTATGTTGATTACCACCAGTTCAGAAGGCAGTTGGCAAGCTTATTTATCTTACTGTCACAAGAGCTAACCTCACTGCCGTTGTAGGATTCATCAGCATGTATCTTAACAAACCACGACAGTGTCATTGGGACGTTGTATGTCACATCCTGTGTTATCTCAAAAGCTCTCCAGGCAAAGGCTTGTTATATAAGAAGCACAACCACTGCAATCTCCCTGGTTTTTCAAATTCTGACTATGCAGGAAGTCGCTCTGATCGTAAATCTACATCGGGTTATTGCACATTTGTGGGTGGCAATCTACTTACCTGGCGAAGCAAAAAGCAGACTGTCGTAGCCAGGTCCAGTGCAGAGGCAGAATATCAAGCCATGGCTCATACTGCATGTGAACTTTTGTGGGTCCAGAGTCTCCTCAAGGAGTTTGACATATCCTATTCCAGCTCTATATCGATGTTTTGTGACAACAAGGCTTCTATTTTTATTGGGAACAACCCAACATTTCATGAAAGGACAAAACATATCGAGGTCGACTGTCACTTTGTTCGCGAGACTGTTCTTTCTGGTCGTATTTACACTCCGTATCTCAGCACTGAGCAGCAAGTAGCAGACATCTTCACCAGAATTCTTGCAAAAGCTCGTTTCCAGACTCTAGTGGACAAGCTGAGCATGTTCGACATCTACGCTCTAGCTTGAGGGGAGTATAGAGATATATTTATGTTTCACTGAGCGACATGTGTCAGTGCCTCACTTATGTTTTTACTTATGTGGTTTAGTCCCATATTGCTCATCTCTGTTTTCGTTTCTCCTCTCTTATCCTATATAAGAGAATGCACTGTAAACCTTTTCAACAATCCAATACATTTCTCTTTAATATTCTATAAGTTTGTCTGTCTCCCTATTGCCAAAGCCCGCATAAAACGGATTATAATCAGAAGGAAAAAGTGCTCTGATGTCCTGTACCATCAAACACTGATTGTGCATAAGAACAGTTATACTTGGACAATCTATGATTCAAAGCAGCTAATTTAAAACCATCATGCACTGTTTAGCTTGCTCACCCAGGTGATGCACTATTGTATTGTGTTCCCTTGACACTAAAAAATCTCATGCAAACGTGGTAAAAGCTGGATTTAAAATTCACAAAACTAATCCATCTCAGGGATGTCTATGTTGTCAATGTCTCTATTAGAGTTTTTCATAAATGGTATTAGTTATGTTTAGTTCCATATTGGAGAATCAGCTACAGAGATACCTTTCATCGTAATTTTTTTATTGGTAGATACCTTTCATTGTTCAGCCTTTGTTTATGCTACATCTTCACTAAGTTGTAAAATAACCTTGGACCAAAAAAAATTGGATAACAGCTCAATCATTCTTGATCATTATTATTGTATATTTCGGATCTACCATTTCAACCATGTTACCCGTTCCAACAGGTGTTACATGACAAAATTTGAAATCTTAACTCATAAGGCCTAGCCATAATATTTTGATCACAAAAACTAACGTTGCATGAGAAACTTACCTCTAGGCAGGCAATCTTAAACTCATGAGGAGCTCTTCGTATCACTGCCAGCCACCAGAAACAAAAGACATAGTAAAAACGAAGATAATAAACAAAGATAATAAAGCATTGATGGCTGAATCATAGCCATCAAAGCTTCAAAACAAAATCACCTTGCATCATAGTGGTAGGTATGACAAAAGAAATAGCATGTTGCCACACCACACTATATACTAAAAACTAAACAAAATGTGGAACTTAAAAATTAAATCAGAACAAAAGAACTAAGAGAGAGAAAAGACCATCGCATCAACGAGGTTCATTTTATGGACAAATCACTAGAGGCATTCGTCATATCAACATATGATAGGGCACCTCTCCATGAGATGGGCTGTTCATTAATCTATGCATTTGTTAATTTGTTTTTACATGTCATTAGAAACTGACAACTGCATGGCTAAGGTACATGACATTAGTTGTAGGCTTCTACTTGACAATGGTATGTAACGTGACTATGTTCATTTGTTTCTATGGGAGTATCTGTCGTTGATACTAACTCTAGACTTTAGTAAGCCTTCTAGGACTAGTATGAGAAGCCCAGACTCCTCACTATTTAAAAGGGTAGTTGGAAATTATGATATCCATCAAATCTATAAGCATAAATGTACCTAGATATTACTTATGCTGTCTTTATAAACCACAGTTCGAGAGTGTGATTATCTTGCCATAAACGGTTAAACAAGTTAGAGGGGGACTTTTAGCATACATGATTTAACACATATATCACGGAAGTGTTGATGTAGGACAGGCTGTTCATCTTGGCTAGGATTTGGCGCATCTTGGTTAGCGTGAATCATAGTTGTCTTTTATTTGTGTCTTCTGATTAGTTGTCTTTTATTTTCTTTTTGGTGTTTATTTGCAACTATTTCAGTATTAGGAGTTGGATGTAATAGTTGGGGACCTGTTTGAAAGTTCTCAAATAGTTCGTTTATGTTTCTTAATTTGGTAGGTGTTATGAGTGGAAATAAGCCGATTAGGGCTTCCCAATTACCCATGCCCGGTGTTACTATCCGACAAAATAGAATCAAATGAATGAATTTGTCGAGTTTGCATCAAGTGCATAATACAATAGAGACAAACTAGCAAGGACTTGGTAGTTATTTTGACATGACGCTTGTCCAAATAAAATCCCTTATTAACACATGTACATTTTTTAAGATGGTCCCAAGCTCAAGATTTTTTGGGAGGGTATGATGAAGTGGAATTTCACTAATTGTTACTCAATTTACTTTTATGCCCTTCTATGTGTCTAATCTTACTTGATCTGATCACACTTCATCATTGAATGAATACTACATCGTTTGTGACACTCAAATCGAATATATGATGTACAAATTGGATAATGTGCGCTTTATGACATCAAAACCTAACGTAATTAGGTTTATTATTCAAGTTGATCAATCCAAGATCTCATGACATTATTTGACTCTCAAACTTTGTTTACGCATTCTACTCACTATTGGGAGCCTATAGTCCAAATTTGAGCTAAAATAGACACTCCATAATTTCTTATGAATTTTCAAAGAAATAAACTAAAAATACCCCTTTTCCCCCTCTTATTCCCGGCCCAACCTCCTGACCCGGTTGCTTTTTCCCCTTGAACCTAACTTTCGTGCCCCAGACCACGCGTGAGGGAAGTAGCTTGGACAGCGACCCAATGGCCATTTGATCTTGATCCAACGATGTTGGGTTCAATTTCTACCCCTCGCCAAATCAAGAAAGTAGGGAACAATATCCTCGTGAGATTTTTGCCCACTCCCCGCCACCTAGACCTAATTGTCATTCTCGGGTCCTCTCCCAATCACTCTCTCTCACCAAACCGAACCGACCATAGGCGATTTGCAGCAAACAACGCCCTGCCCACCAAGAAAGAACCCCCCCTTCCTGGCTCTCACTACTTCTAACACCACGAATGAAACCCTAAACCTAACCCTCATATCCTATTAAGACCCTCTTCCATTGACCTCGTCTCAGCTCCCTCGATCCTAAACCTAACCCTCATATCATATTGAAACCCTCCCATTGACCCCGTCTCAGCTCCCTCGATCCTCCCCACATGCTTTCGTGCAAAAACACAACCATCGAGCACCCTCCCCTTGTCATCTCACCTCACTGTCCTTCGACTTTGCCGCCTCTTCTCTCTCTTCTCGATCCTCCCAGACATGAGCAGATACCGCAGTTAAATTTGTGAGGTCTCGCCGAGACTGGTCAGTCCATGTGTGGCCCTCACCGAGCCCCCTGGCTCTGAACCATCCCGGCTTTGCCAATGAGCGCCAACGCGGTCGTTGCTCTCTGTCATGGACTAATCATGATAGGTAACATACTCCAGAACCATTGGATTGTGGTCAGAATCAACTGTAGACAAGATGCCACCGCCCACAGACCTCCTGCCTATCCTCTCTCATAATCAGTTGTGTGGAGGAAAGCAACTAGAGCCACAAGGTCTCACCTGGTTCATCATGAACCCCTCATCCATGACTCCATATTTTCACAAAATTGTATACATCTCTCCCTTTGCCCAAAATTCTAAAAATTTACCCTAATCTTCAAAAAACCCTAGAAAATGCATATGTTGTCCAATTATTACACACAAGCAGTCAAAATTGATCGCAAAATTCAATGAACACATGAAAAATAATTGCAAGACCTAAATCTAACTTGCTTGCTACTGATATCTCTAATACCATCATCACTTTAGTTATATCAAAATTGTAAATTGTAAGACCTTTAACCTGTGTTTTGGGCTAACCCCGTTTGCTTTGGCTTGATGGTGTTTAGAACCTTGCTCTAATCCTTTGAGATGATCTTAGAGCTTGTAGAGAGCTTAAGTTTCCAGTTTGAGCTTGTTTGGATGATGTTTGTGCTTTTTGTGCTTGTTTTGGGTTAAATTGCAATTTACCCATTTGTGAGGGTTATCTTGCAATTTACCACCTCTAGAGTGTTCCCTCTCTCTCTCTTGGCTTCATGAGAGATAGAGTGTGGTGCTTTAGAGCGCCTTGTTTGAGCTTTGGTTGAGTAGTGACATCACTAAGAGGTGATTAGGGTTTCTAGGGTTTGATGTGCTTTGGTTGTGTACCTTGTTGAAGGTGGTGACCTTGTCTCAAACTTGAGAGGGCATCTTGAGGGGGTGTCGCAGTCGAGACACCTCCCTTGCATGGCTTTGTCTCGACCATGGTGGTTGAGTGTCTTGGGTTGAGACAGTTGCCTTCTTGTGGGATGTCTCGACCTAGCTTGTTGGTGACCCCTTTTGTCGCGACCATGTTGTATTTTGGTGTTTGTCTCGACCATGTGTTGGGAGACCCAAGTGGTCGAGACCCAACATAGTTTTTATCACCATCTCATGCTTGTGTGTTTTAAGTGGTTGCATGTTAGTTTCTTGGGTAGACAAGTGTCCCTTTGGAGCCCTATCTTGTTGACACCTCATCTCTCACCCTACTTCTCTCCTTTGCTTTATAAACCATCTTCTCTCCATGCAAACAACTCTTTTCAGCCATCCTTTTTCTCCTTCCTTGCTTGATAGTCCTTGGAGCCTTAAGGAGCTAGAAGGGTTGATCCTTGGAGCTTTGGTGATCGGATCCCTTGCATGTGGTGATTCGTGGTCATCTTCAACCTTGGTAAGTGTTTGTCTTTCCTTGATGGTGTTTCTTTTTTATCCTCTACCCCATCTTCTTCTCTTTTCTCGGCCTTAGACCATGTTTTGACATGGTGGTTGTTTTTGAGAGTAAGCTCCTCATCACAAGGGTCATAGGTCATGTTTTGACAAGTGACAGCCAAGTGAGAAGAAGCTTCTTCTCTCTTTCCCCCTTCATTCCTTTGGTTCGGCCTAGGGTTCTTTTATGCCCTTTTTCTTGAGCTACCTTTGACCAAGATGTTCTTTTTTGGAAGTGATCTTGTGGCCGAAGTGGTGATCTTTGTTGGAGCTTCCTTCCCTCTTTTGGAGCTTGAGCTTGGAGCTTGTTCTCCCTCTAAAACATGTGGGTTACATAACACTTTGCCCTCTCTATTATTTGCACCTTTCATACATGCATGTTGCCATTTTCTCTCTCTCTCTCTCTAAAACGTACCTCTAATGTGCTAAGAGATAATGCCATGCTCTAGATCTTGTTTGATGATAGTTAGCATGCTTGGTTAGCTTGGAATCTGAAACCCTAATTGATGGGACCCGATTTTAGTGATTATAGTGTCATGGTGGCTTTCTCCCATCCTTTGACCTTGGTTTTGTTTGCATGCATGGTACTTGTGTACTTTGATGCCCTATGGAGTATAGGTTCTATTTTGGAGGTGTTAAACGCGGTTTTATCCCTCTTGCATGAGGTGTTTTCATGGTGGTTTCGTGATATATACTCTAGGGTTTTGGTGACCGTTTGGTATGAGGTTTTTCTCCATGCACATGATGGTTTTCCTTAGTTTCGCTTTCTATTTGGCCATGGAAATTTTCTATTATGATCACGGTTAATCCCACTTTTGGTGTTGTTCTCTTGCTTTGGTGGTGGCTTGACCTATGTGGTTGTTGTACCGTGATATAGTGCAGGTGGCGACGTCCTTTGTGCTTGGTGTTTTGGGTCGAGACATCACCCTAGTGATGGTCGCCACACCTAGCTTCAGGTTGATTGGGACCTAGGCCTGGTTTCGGTCAAGATGTTCTTGGTTTGAGGTCGAGATGGGTCCTTGTTTTCTTGAGGCCACAACTTGTTCTTCCATGGGTGGTCGAAACCTTAGTGGAACGAGACAAGTCTTCCCTTGGTGTGTCGCAGTCGTGACATCAGTGTTGGTCGCTGTCGAGACACCATGGGTGATGGTGGTCGTGACACCTTGAAGAGTGGGTGATCGTGACACATGTATGGTGGGTGGTTGCGACATGTACTTGAACACATCATGAACACACGTATATTAGCCATGTTTAGTGCTATTTGGGTGGTTGCTTAATCAACCCTAATCATGTCCCCAAACCCTAATATACTGCAAGAAAGTGGGAAGTTATCTACCTAGGGTTTGGTAGTTGGATACAACTCTAAAACCCTAATCGGCTAGGAATGGGAACCTTAACCCTAAATATGGACAATATGATATGTTTACTTATCTTCCATGGAGTGGCTATTATGTTATGTTGTTTTCTTTCTCCTGTATATAAATCCTAAACTTGCAGGTGATAAGTATGCCATGGCTTGTGTATGTTGTAGTGGTGATCATACGATACAACATTGTGATTATGCACATTGTTGAGACATAATGTGGTAAAGTACATGCAGGGTTTATGTGATTGGGTCCTATGACCTGGTGATGGCTTAATGCCTTTTTGTGAGGTGGTAACCTCCAGTGATGTGAATGAGGGATCCATGTCCCACAGTGATGTGACATTGGTGTTGGCCTTGTGAGTGGCAGCGTTACAAGTATCATGTGGTGATAGTGTGACAAGTTCACACCTTATATGTTTTATATCTTCTAGAGTTGTACTTTTTCCCTTATTCTTGTAGAGTTAGTTATGGTTTTATACATTGTAACTTGATTGATGCTAAAAGTTACCCAATTGGTTAATTAATCAAGTGGAACCCTAATCACGTAGATGCCTTGTGTCATAGATCCTTTCTAGTGTCAGCTTTAATTGTTGGATTGGTGAAACAAGTATAACTCAGAGCGCATATATTTGAATATGTGTGGGGTGCAAATCGAGGTATCTCCTTGCGTCCACAAGTACAGGTTGTGTGAGACGGCCATGCGTGAGCCGATCTCCTTGCGATATGGATGGCCATGCGTGAACCAATCCTTTTTTTAAGAACGGCCATGTGTGAGATTGTTCTTCTAGCATTATTACAGGTACCAAGGTGGGCTAGGTGTTTATGTATAGGGGCGGCCATGCGTGAGCCGATCCTTCTGATATATGTCACTTTTTTTGCAGTTGATTGATATGTCTCTGCGGTGTTTTCTCATGTTGATCAAGAGGTGTGGAGAGGTTGTGGATTCCAGCTCATCCATAGACCTTGTATGGCACCAATTTCAACTTAGCAGTGGTCGGTTGGATTTGGGTGGTACGACTCAAATCCTCGGGGTAATAATAAAATATGTAACACAGCCGTGTAGTGTATCTTTCCTAGGGTCAAATACGAATAACATTGGTTGAACCCATTGCCTTATCCTGTTACTGATTTCTTGAATTATAAGACGGTAAGAGAAGTCAACTGTTATACATGTTCTTCATAATTCTTTATAGAATATAACTTGATCTACAGTTTAGTGGTAATTGCCTAGTCTTGCTTAATTTGCTTTGTCTGTTGAATTCATATCATTTAGCTGAATCATCTCAACCTGCTTAGTATGTTATATGTTGCTTAGCTTATCTGTGCTTTAATAGACGTTGACAGAGAGTTATATCTCTCGCTGGGACGTTTGGTCTCACCCCGTGGGTTTCCACGTCTTTTAGGTGGTCGAGCACGAGGAAGTAGAGATCGTGCCGCTGGTGCTGAGCAGCAAGAGGACCAGTAGTTGTTGAAAGGTTGGACATGCTGCTTGTGTATAGAAGTAGAGTCCTACTTGTCGTCCCTGTACACTCAAGTCCTTGGGGAGGTTTTTGTTGTTTGTATCGATACGAGGTTTTGGCTTTAAGCCTGTTGTTGTATAGAGATGACATATATGTATATGAACATGTTATGCTACAAATATGTATATATATTTATTTATATATTTTTCGTGTCCAATGTCGTGTTTGTGTCCTATATTTTTGGAAATCATTGTGTCCCATGTCCGTGTCTACGTCCGTACCCGTGTTCGTGCTTCCTAGCTCAAAACCCTTATAATGGCAAGTTGACCTTTTGATAATGATTCAAGGTTAAGTCCTAATATGAACTAGTTGTTAGACCATCCCTTCAATTTGATACTGAAAAATGATTGACAAAGCATGATGCTAGTCTCGAATACTTGAAAGTAAGAAATTTTGATCATGGATGTGATACCACACCCAAGTTCAATAATGAGCATTAAAAACCCTAATCTTAGTCCTTGCCCAAAATGTTGATATCCCTATTTTGATGCATGTGTACAATTTTCATGTCAGGACACTGATTTATCTTGATTTGGTATTCTAAGATCTACTCATATTCACACTTTTATCCTCCTGTTGGCCTTGATTAGGATAATGTTGTTTGTACTTCATATGTATGAGTCCCTAAGCTTGTCTATGATGATTTTGAGGTACTTTGTTGCCTACTAATTAGTCTTTGGTTTTTCTTATAATTAAATTGACAAAACCTGAAAACATAAACTATAATTCAATCATACATATCTCATTCTTGTGTGCACCTGCTTGTATCTTGGGGTAAACACAACCTTATTGCACCTACCTATATCTTGGGGTAAGGGCGCAAGTCTCGGTGCATTTTCCCGTATCTTGGCGTAAGGCCACATTCTGGAGGGTGCCTTGGTACTCTTCAAGTAGTCATAGTTCTTTTGGACCCATCGTGTGGAATGTAGGCCCTGGTGTTGGCCCTTGTGGCAATGTTTTCTCGAGTATAATGGAATTTGTAATAAAAGATACTTGTTGACAATAATAATGTTGAGAATTGTTTTGTTTCTTGTTATTATATTGTTTTGTCAAGCATTGTATTCTCTTAGACCTGCGAATTTATATATTTTTACAGCTTACTTATGTGTTTGCATTGATTATATCCGCTTTATGAGTTTTAGGTTGCAACATATATATAAGAGAATTGCCAAGATCTTCCTTCCGCTCTATTGATATTTGTTGAGAACTCTGAACAAGTTTCACTAAACTAGAACTCTATGGGGAATGAGAATGTAATTGGGATGTAGTAGCTAATCAGTTACTTTCTCTTCTCGTATCTTTTATATCATATTGCCTACATACCCCTTTGTAAAATCTTATCGTTCAATTTTAATAAAAAAGAAAATTTGTTTCAATTATTACATATGCTTTGTGAAATCTTCGGGCCACTCAGAGACGCGTGCTCTAATCCTTTAACATTGTTTACCCAACAAGTGGAATCGGCATTGGGATAATACGATTTTGTGACAGGGGTGTACCACTGGGAGTGGTTAGCCAATTTAAAGCTATTTGTTACAAACCTTTTACAATTCTCATGACGGTTAAAAGGAAATAGATATAAATTGACATAAAGGCTAATAAAACCAAAATTAACTTGGGGAGAGCTATAAGGAAAGTTTTGAGTCTCATTACATCTGAATGAGATTATAACAAAATGAATTGAATGGAAACAAAACCAGCACAATAGGATGACAATGATGATGACAATGACAATAACAAACAATAATGGCAATGATTACGACAACGACAATGTGATGGTGGTCATTGATGAAGATGATGATGTCTCTGGCAATACAATGATAACAACATGATCATTGACAAGAATTTATAATATGTTGTTCTAACTGTCTCCACAATTCGTTGGTAGGCTTTTAGGTGACTAGTAAAAGGGTAGTGATCAATGGAAGAATTCTTTTTCAATGGTATCAATTTTTAACATTTAAAAATCTTTTATCCAAATTCATCTTAAAGAGTTTGTATAAAACATGAACCGCCAGCAATGTGTGTGTGTATAATTAGCAACAAAAAGGAAAAAGAAGATCTAGAATATCCTTTATAGAATTATTTTGAAACATGCACAATCTGTGAGGAAATTAGGGATATGAACGGGTACGGACCTACGGTAGGGTAGGGTAAAGGCTAGGAAGCACGGACATGGGACACAACAATTTTCAAAAATATAGGACACGGACACGACGTTGGACACGACATACACACATACACATACATAATACATATACATACATATATATAATTATACATATACATATACATAAATACATATATGTATAAGTATAAATATAGTTATATACATATATAGACAAATATACACGTATACATATACATGTACACAAACATACATATAAATATACATAACCTGGAGTTAATACATAATATTCGTCTATCCAAATCTGTAAAGCAACTGATTACATGAGATTTAAAGAAATAAAATTAAAAGAAATATAAATCAAACCCAAAATTCACTTACGATATGAATGCAAGCTTTATAAGAAAGCACTAGTATGTTTTCATTATGAGATAATAAATGATCAATGTCTAGATTAATCTAGAATACATTTGCAATGTGAAATCAAGTAAGTATGAATGAAGAATGACGAATATAATGAATTTGTATGTCAAATTCCTAGAACACTCGTTATATAATGATGAATTATATATATAAGTATGATGTATAATAGATAAATATGTAATAATCATTGGGAAAAGGATGGAGAGGAGAGATATGGTAGTGTATTGGAATAAGAGGAGGGAGAGAGAAGATATATAATTTATATTTCTTTTATATAGGGAATTAGTTTGAGCCTGCCGTGTCCACAGCGTGTCCAAGCCGTGTCCAAGCTGTCCATGTCGTGTCCACGCCGTGTCCAAGCCGTATCCATGCCATGTCCGGGCTTTAAAAAAAAGTGGACACTTCTGATCCGTGTCCACCGCGTGTCCAGCCGTGTCCACGCCGTGTTCGTGTCCGTGTCCGACACGTGTCCAGGACGGCCACGGCTGCCCCGGGGAAGTGTTTGTGCTTCCAAGGGTAAAAGCTTACCCATACCCTTAACGGCATGAAAGTTGTGGGTAACAAGTAGGGCAATTACTCTTTTCCTGAATACATTTACCCTACCCTTTCTCGTAGATGTTTATCGACAGGGTAAACATGTAGGATAAGGGGTGAAACGGGCAAAACAACACAAAGATACACATACGGTATTTTCAATTATCATTTCATATGATACTCTATAGATCAAACACAATACGCTCCTAAAACTAATTGATCTAGTAATATGTTATGTTTCGAGTGATATAAATCCAAAATATTAATATTTAACTCAAACATTTATTTTTACAAACAAGGTCTAACCTTTTAAGTATACCATTTCCTACTGAGTACTTATTTCTCTCCAATATATTATTAATCAAGTTCTTGGAATCAAATAATACTACAGATTAAGCAAGTAGCAGTGAGGCTTGTTGGGGTTTTTAGCACGAATTTGTAAATGTGTTAGAACACAAACTATTAATTTAACCTCATGCTAATACTTCTCCCTTTAGGCCTTTACCCTATGCTTTTTAGGTGTGGGTAAAGCGGGTAAAAGGTAAACGTATGGTGATAAAACAGATGCTTGCCCTTATCCTTACCCTCAACCTACCCTATGGGTAGTCGGTAAATGGCTAATACACTACCCACTAAAATTGTTAGAAGGAATTTGTTGTCATACAAGCTTCTCTCAATATATTTTTATTATAAATCTCACCTTCACGATACAATGAAGGAAACAGTCCGTCGGGGGAAATGACAACGGGGCCGGTTGGTAAAGTTTTTCCATCCTGCATTTATAAAGAACGAAGGAACAAAAACTTTGAAGTCAATATTTTGATAATAAAATAGTAAGCACATATTTCTTAAGAATCTAAAAACCTGGACTTTACACAACCAAAGCGCAGCAAAGTACCTGCTTAAGATTAAGGAGGAAACTTCTAGTGAGATATGCTTGAACAATGGCCCTAGCACTGAGAAAGAGTAGCTGATATCCATTTTCCTGAAAATTAACATATTATCATAAGGAAATTGTGCCAGGTTTTCTAGATGAGAATATTTCTTTGTGAAGAAAATAATGTGCATCCAAATGAAAACTGCATATGATAGTGAGCGAGGTATGCACTACATAGTTGATATATCATATACGTGATACCACTGAAATATATGCTCGTTTATGGAGCCAATAAATTCCATAAAACAAAATCGAACTTGATACTAATTGACATACATGATTGACTGAGCAGTTCTGGTAATAACTGAAAGTTTATTCATGATCATCTTACTAATAGTGGCTCATCAAGCCCCCAATAAAAGAGCATAGTAAAACTACCTTCATGCTAGAACAACAAACAGATAGCATTCTTGCTTGCTTTTAGCTTGCCCAAGTGATTGCTAACAGGTGGAGAATTACTAGAATTTGTGTATACTAACTAAAAAGTTGGAATACAGCTTGTAGGCAGTGTAAGTAGGAGGCACACATTACTGGTAGTGGCTCATCAAGCCCCCAATAAAAGAGCATGGCAAAACTACCTTCATGCTAGAACAACAAACAGGTAGCATTCTTGCTTGCTTGTAGCTTGCCCGAGTGATTACCAACAGGTTGAACAATAAATAGAATTTGTGTATACTATGTAAGAAGTTGGAATGCAGCTTGTAGGCAGTATAGGAAATTAGGGACATAACTAAAGTAAGAGTGACAGCAGCGGCATTTGAAAAGCAGTAATATTAAGATGAGACATGTCATGCAACATCATCAAAATGAAGAACACTGTTAACTTGTATCACAAAATATCTTGGCCGTGGAAATTCTTCCTCAAATTGATGTAGTGTATGTTTCCCTTAGTAGTTTATAGACATTAGAATTGGTCACATTGCCAGTGGTGAGATGCAAATACCACTTTTTCAAAATTATCCACAAACTTTCCATCATGAAAAAGTAGAGTTTAAATGCCAAATAGTGGATATTGAAAATTGACTGCTACGGTTATTTGGACGGCTCTGGCAATTGAGAGGCAAATGTGAGGGTGACAGCGGCAGCAGAGGGGAACCAAGCATGATCGATGGTGGGATACGACGCGACAGAACCAACGGATAGACTGGGATTTCAGTTCGTCTAAGACAGCTGGTTGGGAATCAAACGAGTAACACGTCATCGGAGCAAAATGAAGATAATTACAACATGCTTGCTGAAAACATGGATCCTAAGGAATACCTCACGCTAGGGAACCATGGAGGCAGCACAGCCGGTATCCATGCCGGACACAAGAAACACAGGTGACAAAGACACCAACATGTCTTACAAGCACGTGTGCATGAACCAAGAATTGCTGCCAACTGGTGGCATGATCCCTGTTGGAAATGACGGAGGAAGAAGATGAGAACACCAATTACATGTTGATTGCTAGGTGCAGCAAACGTGAGTAGGGTTTGAGCCTACACACTTGTATTTATATATTAGGGTAGAATACATGAGATACAAGAAGAGAAAACACATAGAAATAACATTTTATAACAAAAATAGGTCAGCCGCCGGTTTACTGTTCCGCCGCTGTGCCGGTGTCGATACCATCGACTTGTGTCGATGGTATCGACGGAGTATTTTCTTTGCGCCTGAACCAATCTCGATACTATCGACATGTGTGTCGATAGTATCGACCAAGATGCCGCTTGCTCCAATATGAACCTGAACAGATCTCGATACTATCGACAGAGTGTCGATAGTATCGACCAAGATGCAGGTTGCTTCACACTCCCCCTCAAGCTGGAGTGTACACATTGTGAATGCCCAGCTTGCCACATAAATTTTGGAACACTGTTGGACCCAATGGCTTTGTTAAGATGTCAGCTAATTGATCCTCAGACTTGACATATGGTGTCACAATATTGCCATTCTTTATCTGATCTCTGACGAAGTGACAGTCAACTTCTATATGCTTTGTACGTTCATGAAAGACAGGATTCCTGGCAATATGTATAGCAGATTGATTGTCACACTTGAGTATCATGGGAGATTGGATCGAAATCTTCAACTCAGATAGGATAGATTTAACCCATTGTAATTCACAGCATGCATGTGCCATAGCACGGTACTCAGCTTCAGTACTAGATCGCGCTACCACATGTTGTTTCTTGCTTTTCCAAGTGATCAAATGGTCACCAAGAAAGGTGCAGTAGCCAGAAGTAGATCTTCTATCAATTTGATTTCCAGCCCAATCTGCATCTGCATAACCTGTAAGAGCCAAAGGTGATGAGGAACTCTTTGGTTTATAGTAAGTGATTGTGAAGCAACCTGCATCTTGGTCGATACTATCGACACTCTGTCGATAGTATCGAGATCTGTTCAGGTTCATATTGGAGCAAGCGGCATCTTGGTCGATACTATCGACACACATGTCGATAGTATCGAGATTGGTTCAGGCGCAAAGAAAATACTCCGTCGATACCATCGACACAAGTCGATGGTATCGACACCGGCACAGCGGCGGAACAGTAAACCGGCGGCTGACCTATTTTTGTTATAAAATGTTATTTCTATGTGTTTTCTCTTCTTGTATCTCATGTATTCTACCCTAATATATAAATACAAGTGTGTAGGCTCAAACCCTACTCACGTTTGCTGCACCTAGCAGTCAACATGTAATTGGTGTTCTCATCTTCTTCCTCCGTCATTTCCAACATGGTATCAGAGCAGTAACTTCGACCGGTCCATCGCCTCAACTCCAAGCGCCGCCGATCCTTCTTCTTCTCCACAGGGCGCCGCCACACCTTCTCTCCACAAGGCGCCGCAGCAACAATTTCTAACCGCCGTCGGGCGGCAGGACAAGGAACCGGTAGAGCTGCTGTTCTCCGGTTTGAAGATCTTCGGTTGATCAAACGGCCATCTAAAGCCCAAACTGGAGGTCTCGTCTCTCCCAAAGTGTCTTCCTAATCACATCTCCTTCATGTGTGATTAGGAACCTCTCTCTTGAAGGCTGTTGATGCGTCAGTAACGCATCCTCTATCTTGTTTCAATTGTGACGTGTATCTCTCCGTCACTTCAGCCTTCTCTGTGACGTGTATCACTCTGTCACTTATCCTCGTTGCATTATGGAGAATAAGCCGTCTATCTATTATAGTGAGGTCTCGCCTATTCCCATCAAACTCAACGGGAAGAATTTTCTGCTATGGATGAATGTCGTTCATACTGTCTTGGAATCCCGAGACAGGGCAAAGTTCGTTGATTCTGCACCCCTAGCTATAACTGACAAAGACTATGCCGAGTGGAAACGTCTTGACAGTCTAGTGAAAACTTGGTTATGGGGCAGCATGGAACCTACAATTGCATCTAGGTTCATGTTTTACTCTACAGCTAAGGAGATATGGGATGCTGTAAAACAACACTATGCGCAAGAAAAGAATGCTCTTCGCCGGTTCATGATTTGTGACCGACTTTTTGCAGAAAGACAGGGTGATAAGTCACTTCAAGAATATTTTGGTGTGATTCAGGCGATTTCTCAAGAACTGAGTTACTATCACCCTGTGACAGTTGCTGAGCAGATTAAAGATAGGGATGACTTAGTCACTACTAAATTTCTATCTGGTCTCAGTTCCTCCTTAAATTCAGCCAGAAGTGTGATCCTTGCTTCAGATAAATTACCTAGTCTTGCAGAAGCTTATTCTAGGATTCAGCAGTCCACCTTTGAGTCTACTGATTCTATGTCTATTGCTTCTTCTGGGAATTCTCATGCTTCTATTGCAGCGGCAGTAAAAGGAGGACGACCTGCGACATCTGATAGACCTGGTATAGGCAGAGGACGTGGGACTCGTCCTCAATGCACATTCTGTAACAAACCTGGGCACACTGTAGATAAATGCTGGAAGAAACATGGGAGACCGTCTGCCCCACCTGTTGGAGCTGCGAACTGTGCCACTACGGAATCTCCAGCTGTGGTTTCTAGTGCTCCTGGCATTACTCTTACTCAGGAGGAATACGACAAATTTATTCTGGCAACTCAGCACTGGAACATGGGAACATCGTCTTCTTCTTCGGTAGCCAACCTTGCATCCACTGCGGGTAATCAGTCTACATCACTTATAGCTTCCGGATCTTCACATTCTTGGGTGGTTGATTCTGGCGCATCCCAGCACATGACTGGTATGAGAAGATTGCTCCACTCTCTTGACTCACATATCCCTCACCCGTGTGTTACCTTGGCAGATGGTTCAGTGAGGAAGGTGTTAGCGAGTGGATCTGTGTCTCTTTCACCAGATATTGATTTAAAATCTGTTCACTTTGTGCCTGAATTTCCATTTAATTTACTTTCTGTTGCCAAGCTAATTGACATTGTACAATGCACAATAACATTCGGGCCATCTTGTTTTGTCTTACAGGATCTCAAGAGTATGAAGATGATTGGTGGGGGGCCTAGGAAAGGTGATCTCTACCTCTTCCCTGGTGATTGTCTACCTCGCCATCCACCTCCTGCTCCAGTTTCAGCTGTCATGATGAGTGGTTCCCCCTTGTTGTGGCATTGCAGATATGGACATCCATCCTTAGAAAGCCTGAAGAAGTTGGAACCAGATCTGACCTATTTATCTTCTTTAGAGTGTCAATCGTGTCAGTTGGGCAAACATCATAGATTGTCATATCCTAGTCGTGTCAATAATCGAGCTTCTAGCCCGTTTGAGTTAGTCCATAGTGATGTGTGGGGTCCTGTTAAAAACCAAAGTTATAATGGTTTTAGCTATTTTATTTCCTTTGTAGATGATTACTCTCGCATGACTTGGATTTATTTGTTGAAAAGTCGTGAGTCTGTGCTTCCTATCATTAAACATTTTTATAAAGAAATTCAAGTTCAATTTGATTGCAATATCAAGACTTTTCAATCTGATAATGCTCTCGAATATGTTCAAAAGGCAATGATTGAATTTTGTAGTACGGTTGGAATGATTCATCATACTTCTTGTCCTCATACCCCTATGCAGAATGGGGTTGCTGAGAGAAAGAATCGTCATCTTTTAGATATTACTAGATCCCTCATGTTTGAATCGAATGTGCCTAAACGGTTCTGGTCTGAAGCCCTTCTCACCGCCTGTTTTTTGATTAACAAACAACCTTCCTCTGTCTTGCAAGGACGCACTCCCTTCTCTGTCTTACGCCCTATGGATCAACCCTTTCATGTTCCTCTTCGAGTGTTTGGTTGTACATCCTTCGTTCATAATTTTGATCCTAAAAACGACAAACTTTCACCTAGGTCTATCAAAACCTTGTTCCTTGGTTACTCCAATACGAGTAAGGGTTACAAGTGTTATTGTCCTAGCTTGCGTCGTATGTTTGTTTCTAAGGATGTCACCTTCCATGAAACCACTCCATATTTTGCTAATTCTATGAGCAAGGGGGAGCAACTGAGTGAGAGAGTGCCACCTCCTATTCAGAGTGAGCGAGTGCCACCTATTATTCCTGACTACACTGTTATTCAGGAAGAGCAGCATGACGATGAGAATGTCATTCAGCCATATCCACATGTTTATAGCAGGCGAGGTAGACAGAATCCAGAAGACGTAGCGGCACCAGTCTCTGAGCTTCCTCCATCGTCCTCTACTCAAGAGACTCCTGCAGCAACATCTGACCTTGATGTTCCTATTGCTGTCCGGAAAGGTATTCGGTCATGTACTATTAGACATCCCATATCAAATGTATGTTGTTTGTCCCACTTATCTACACAGGCCCGTGCTTTTGCTGTTGGGATGGACTCAGTTCAGATACCACGAAATCATTTAGATGCTATGAAGGACAGTGGTTGGAAACAGGCAATGCAACTGGAAATTTCTGCTCTGTTGGACAATGGCACATGGGATCTAGTTGACTTACCTGTAGGGAAGAAAATTGTGGGCTGTAGATGGGTTTTCACAGTCAAACACAACCCTGATGGATCTGTTGAAAGGCTGAAGGCCAGATTAGTTGCAAAAGGATACACACAGACATATGGAGTAGATTTCTTTGAGACATTTTCTCCAGTTGCTCGTTTGAATTCTGTGCGGATTCTTATATCTCTTGCTACTACCTTTGACTGGCCTCTTTTTCAGCTGGATGTCAAGAATGCCTTTCTTCATGGAGATCTCCAAGAGGAGGTGTATATGGAGCAACCACATGGTTTTGTTGCTCAGGGGGAGTGTCAGAAAGTGTGCAAACTGAAGAAAGCCATATATGGGCTAAAGCAATCTCCTAGAGCTTGGTTTGACAAGTTCAGTGATGTTGTTATACAGATGGGTTTCTCTCGTTCCATGACTGATCCCCTTGGACACCCGCAGTTTGTAGCTAAACGATGATGACTTCATGATAGTCAATGATGCAAAGATGGAGCCCTTGAACAGCTTCTGAAGCCCTAGAAATACATTGCGGTGGTGAAAGTTAAAGCAAGAACCATTGGCCACATGAACCCGAAGGAGAAGATAAGGCTGATGTGAAGACCTCGAGGATCATTCAGAATTATAGATCTAGACAGCGGCTACTACTTAATTCAGTTGAGTATGGAGGATGACTACATCAAAACATGGACGAGGTCCTTGAACCATATTTGTGGCATACCTCACAGTTCAAAGATGGAGCCTATAGTTTTTACCAGAGAACGTACTGCCACCAACTATGACAGTACGGGCTACGTTACCCGGCTTGCCATCCTGCATGTATGAGGAACAGATACTAGAGAGAGAGAGCAACCTCTTTGGGGAGATTGTTAAAGTCGACACCAACACATGGAAGAAGAGGAGCAGACATTTTGCGGGATTAGCCATGGAGATCAAAACAAATACACTTCTGAAGCCTTGTTTAATTATCAAGTAAAGGAGTATAAAGTCGAGGACGAGAAGTACATGTTCTATGCACGAAATGGGGCACAATATGGCACAAAGGGGAAGAGTTTATGTATGTAAGGAGGGACAAGGAAATAAAAGATCATCAAAAACAGGAGATTATCAAGGAAGCTCCTGCAAAAGAGATGTGTGAAAAAATAAAAGACGACTATTCAATATATTTGATATGAGGAATCCCCCTCCTTTATATAGGAGAACGGGGAAGCATATAAACTCAAGATAAACCCTAATGGGCCATGACACACTTGGACCCATGGAACTAAATATCGTCAACATGGGATGAAAATCGCTGATATTGTCGATGTCGACGGCTGGCGATGTCGAATCCACGTAAACATCCTCATTCCACAATATCCTCGACATTTCGTTGAAGTTGACGACATTTCCCCATATGTCGACGAAGTTGACCCAAGTCCATTCAAAAATTCCACAATGTCCTCGACATCTGTAGAAGTCGTCGAAGTTGGCGACATTCTTCTGGTGTTTTGCGAAGTTTGTTGTGTGAAGGGGAAAAAGTGTTGGAGCTTGAGGTAAGATGATTTTGATGTTACTTTTTACTATTCTAAGCTAATAGTAATAGACTGACCCCCTCTCTGCTAGATTTACACCATTTTTATGTAGTTTGTTTATTATCACAAACTTTATATATGGAAGAACTATGTAATTCTGAGACGACTGTATGTAATCGTGCAATGTTCAAAATTTTGAAAAAATTGTTGAAATTCCGGCCGAAATTTCTGTTTATGTGGCAATCGGACATCGAAATTGATTGACAAAACTCTCGAAATAGACAGATCATCGGTTTTTTTCTACGTTTTCATATACTATGTACTACCTAGAGCATATTTTTTGCACAGTTTTGTGTTTTTAAGTCTAGATATTGTGCTTGCAAACTATAATGACTTTATTCATTGATTTCACCATTGAAAATTAACATCAAAAATCCCCATCAAAATGCCCATCAAAATAGTTCAGGGTCATTCACTAAAAAATGATGAGACCCCACCCCCCACATATCCAATATGAAATATTATTACATATTTGAGTAGATCTACACTAGTAGATCATTCTGGTTAAATTTCATAAATTAATTCGTTTAATTTGCCGTCGAAACGCCAGGAACGCATTTATCAAAATTTCTGTCGAAATTTATGTTTATGTGGCCACCGAAACGGCATTGAAATCGGACATTCCTTGAATCGTGTATTTATCTACATATGTAAACCTATATGGATGGCTATATGTAAACATATATTGTGTCTTTTAGCTAGATTTGATGAAATCTGTTGATTTTCATCACAAAATGACTATTTTTAGCTTAATTTTTTCGAAGTTGCATCGAAGTTTGGTTGTAAAAATCCTCGACATTTCCACAAACTTCCATGTCCACAACTGTCGAAGTCGGCTCGAAGTCTAAGTCATGTTCCATGCTTGGACCCATATACAATTAGACTCAAATAACTTAATTAACGAAATTAACCATACTCTCTAATACTCCCCCTCAAGCTGAAGCTTGGGAGAATCCCAAGTCAGCTTGCAAATAGACAGACAAATATAAAGAAACAAAATAAAAAGATAAACCAAGCCCTTACAAGAATCCCCCCCTCAAGATTACAATAAAACACTCATTCCTCATATACTCCCCCCTCTAGTAGATAACCCAAAGCAGGTCAAATCTGAAGTATGTCGCAAGTCGCGGGTGCAGGTCGCAGAAGCTTCTTGATCAAAAGGATGTGGTATCTGGAGCAGTATTAAACAGCAGCAAGGCGTCAAAGTCTTCATCACAGTCGCTATCATTGCAGTCCAAAGAGTGTTGGTTCACAGTAGAATAGGCCAAAGAGTGCTGGTTCACGATAGAATAGGCCAGAGAGTGTTGGTTCATAGTCACAATAGTAGTCAACATGCAAAAAAGCATGGACAAGTAAAAAGTCAACATGCAAAAGGCACGGACAAGCCAGAGAATGTTGGTTCACAGAAGTAGAAAGTCAACGTGTGCAAGACACAGACAATGTCAACATGCAAATAAAGCACTGATAAAAGATAGAAAATAGAGTCGACGCAGCCGGATAGAAGACCATCAGCTTAAATAAGAAAGCAGTAGACATAGAAACTCTAGGCAATAAGGTCTCCAAGAAGCATATAGCAGGAAGAGACTTTCATATTCAAATATCAACAGTAGAAGTTTGCAAGTTCTTCAAGAAGTGCATAAAGATCCGCAAATATGTAGTGCAGCAGAATGTAATCTTTCTCGCTTCCATCTCATCTCATCTATTTCTCCCCCACACACCAACCACGGATCGGATCATGAGAGTGGTTGGGTGGACAACGATAAAGAAACGCCCCCAAAAATTAAGCCATAGCACTGTTAGGGGGTTTGGGGGGCGCGGCCCCCCAGTTAGGGGGTCCTGCAACCCCTCAGCGGGTAGGGTTCAAGGGGAGGCCGCCCCTCATGGGGGATCGGGGGAAGAGCCCCCAAAAAAAAGGTCTACAATGTATTTTCAGAGGAGAAATCAAACAAAAATCTTCGTACAGACCATTGAATAGATAGAAAAAGTAAGCCAAAACCATATTGTATGGATATACCGGTCACAGTCGTTATCCAGAAGCATAACAACCTTGTACACGCCGTCTATGATGTCCAGCCGAAAGCCGTTGTCGGCGGCATGGTTGTATAGGCGTCCAGGCGTTCCATATGGACGCCCAGGCGGAGGCCCAGGCATTTTTATATATATCTTGTTTTAATATATATATATATTAATAGTATATATATAATCTTGTTTTAATATATATATATATATATATATTATATATATATATATATATATTAGTAGATATATCTAAATTGCTTATATAGTAGAGATAGTACATTCAAAAATCTGAATTTGTAGCATTTTTTTAGAAGATATTTGCCATTTTCCTTTATTGGGTTTTTGTAAAGCCGATTTGAGTTAATCACAAAATTGATTACTCGTAATCAGAAATCAGAAATGTCAACTATATTTATATTTCTATTCATGTGGCTATACATTTATAAAACAAAACAGTAGATTAATAAAGTCAAACAGTAGACAAGTTAAAACAGTACATTAATACTAATCAGTAGATAAATTAATAAAAAAAGTAGATAATAAATACAAATCAGTAGATAAGTAAATACTAATCAGTAGATAAATAAATACAAATCAACAGATAAGTAAATACAAATCAGTAGATAGAAAATTCAATACATTAGATAAGTAAATACAAATCAGTCATAAATAAATACAAACATTAGATAAGTAAATACAAATCAGTATATAAAAAATCAAAGCGTTAGATAAGTGAACTCAAAGCATTAGATCAGATCAGTAGATAAAAAAGTTCAAAAGTTCAAAGCGTTAGATAAGTAAACTCAAAGCACTAGATGAATAAATATAATCAGTAGATAAACAAATACAAAGCATTAGATAAAAAAAGTACAGCTCAGTTGATAAACAAATATAAATCAGTAGATGATTAAATAATTTGAAAAAGTAGATTAACAAATACAAAGCCCTAAATTTAAATAATGTGATGAATAAAAAATCATTCGATGAACAAATCAGTAGATAAGTAAATATAAATCAGCACATAAGTAAATACAAATCAGTAGACAAGTAAATACAAATCAGTAGATACATAAATACAAAACAGTAGATATATAAATTCAAATCATTAGATAAGTAAATACAAATCAGTAGATAAGTAAATACAAATCAATACATAAGTAAATACTAATCAGTTGATGGAAATCAGTAAAATACAAAACTTTGTTACATGTATTACTTCTGGGCGCCCAGGTTGAGGCGGGCCTTGGGCCGCTTGGGCCACCTAGGCGCACCTGGGCGCCCGCCTGTACAACACAGGTCGGCGGCCATTTGTACTGGCAGTATTTCAAGATCATGTTGTTACTCCCTAAGTCAATCACGAACAAGTGTGGATCCTCATGGTTGCCTCTTCCTCCCCAAGCATGAGGAAAAACCTTCTACTGTTGTCTCAGAAGTTTTCCATGTGGCGGTACACATGCTAGATGACGTTCTAGAAGTTGCGGCTAATTGTTTTATTATTGAGATGATTAAAAAAGGAGTACAGGGTTCTCTTTTATAAGACAAGAGAAAACCACAGGGTTTAGATATAACCCATGTGGGATAAAACGAGACATAAGAATAACAAAGAAAAGAGAAAAAATAGACTAAGTAAAAACGCAGGAAAGTCTATATACTAATACTCCCCCTCAAGCTGGAGCGTAGATGTCTATCATGCCCAGCTTGGATGTCATAGCAGTGAACCTCATCTTTGGTAGAATCTTTGTGAAGATGTCAGCCACCTGATCAGACGTATGAATGTAGGGAGTAGAGATTTGGCCCGATAGAACAGCTTCACGGACGAAATGACAATCCACCTCAATGTGCTTGGTCCGCTCATGGAAAGTAGGGTTACTAGCAATGAAAGTAGCTGCATTGTTGTCACAATACATTGGAATAGGAGACGTATCAGAAATACCAAAGTCTTTCAGCAAGCTCCTAATCCAGAATAGTTCACAGGTAGTGTGCGCCATGGCACGATACTCAGCTTCAGCACTAGAGCGAGCAACAACAGACTGCTTTTTGCTTCGGCAAGTGACAAGGTTGCCTCCCACAAAGGTACAGTAGCCAGAAGTAGAGCGACGGTCAACTTTGCTGCCAGCATAATCAGAGTCAGAATAGCCAAGAAGTTTGCAGTGCCCATGTTTCTTGTACAGCAGGCCTTTTCCAGGAGAACTTTTCAAATATTTCAGAATATGGCAGACAGCATCCCAATGGCATTGTCGAGGTTTATCCAAGTAACGACTAACCAGTCCAACCGCAGCAGTAATATCAGCCCGTGTAACAGTAAGATAGATGAGTTTACCAACCATTCTTCGATACTGATGATTGTCAGGATAAGCAGGAGAATTCTCATCATCCCAGTCGGTGTTCGGATCCAGAGGTGTGCTAGCAGGTTTAGCACCTAGAAGACCAGTTTCAGATAGTAGGTCCAGAACATACTTCCGCTGAGATAAGCAGAGACCAGAAGAAGACCGGGACACCTCTATCCCAAGAAAATACCGTAGCGAGCCGAGATCCTTGGTGACGAAGTGTTTCTCCATATAGCACTTTGTTGACTAAATACCAGCAAGATCACTTCCGGAAAGAATAATGTCGTCAACATAAACAATAAGGACAACAATGCCAGCAGAAGTATTTTTCACAAAAACAGAATGATCTGACTGGGAGCGTCGGAAAGAGAATTTCTGAAGAATAGTGCTTAGCTTGTCAAACCAAGCTCTGGGGCTCTGTTTCAAGCCATAAATTGTCTTTTTCAACCTGCAAACTTTAGAGGACTCCCCCTGACATACAAAACTGGGGGGTTGTGACATGTATACTTCTTCATGAAGATCACCATACAGGAAAGCATTCTTGACATCAAGCTGATACAGAGGCCAGTCAGAATTTATAGCAACAGAAATCAGAATTCTCACAGAGTTCAGGCGCCACTGGAGAAAAAGTCTCGAAGTAGTCGACCCCATAGGTCTGTGTATACCCCTTTGTCACAAGTCTCGCCTTAAGCCGTTAGTACCGTCTGGCTGGTATTTGACTGTGAAGACCCAGCGGCAACCAACTGGAGAGCAATCAGCAGGTGGATCAACAAGGGTCCATGTATTACGTTCTGTAAGGGCCTTCATTTCTTCTTCCATAGCCTGACGCCATGCAGGATGTCTAAGAGCCTGAGTAGCATTTGTATAGGAACAGATATAACAGAAAGAGCCATAGTGAAGTTAGCAAAATTAGCACCCAAATTATCAGTAGAGCAAAAATTGCCAATCGGATGCATAGTACAAGTTCTTGTCCCTTTCCTCAAACTGATAGGAATATCAAGATCAGAAAATACCTGCGGAGGTGTTTGATCTGGCACAGAGGATAAGGACGATGGAGAGGCCACAGAGGGAGCTGTCGGCTTCGGTCTTCTGTGATAAACTTTCAGAGGTGGCTTTTCAATCGGAGCATCAGAAGTATCAGTCAGATCATCCACCATAGGTAAAGGCGTGTCCACTGTCGGCTTCGGTCTTCTCTGATACCATCTAGAAGTTGCGGCTAATTGTCTTATTATTGAGATGATTAAAAAAGGAGTACATGGTTCTCTTTTATAAGACGAGAAAACCACAGGGTTTAGATATAACCCATGTGGGATAAAACAAGACATAAGAATAACAAAGAAAAGAGAAAAATAGACTAAGTAAAAACGCAGGAAAGTCTATATACTAATAGACGTCATGTCGTTGAGTCCCGACCCGTTGCAAGGTTGATGCGTCCTTGATCCGCAGGTAGGATGCCAGAAAGTCCGTCACAAGCTCATAAGCTTCCAGTTGAGAAACGACCAGTGGCCATGTGGTGCGGGAAGTTGATACCCGTAGGGCAGGTGGTCTGCACGGACAAATTTTGGGAAGATGTTGCCCGAGTTCGGGGTAGACTCTCCGAAAGCCAAGATTGCAAAAATGTCATGTGGTGGAGCAGTGTAGAGCGAACTAGATGTTGCGTGTGGTAGATTGATGTTTTTTTAATCGATACCTTTGAATCCTTGATTACAAAAGCGGATATGTATAGGTGGATGGCAATCGAATCAGATCAGAGGATCAATCGGGGTACAGCAAGCAGATCTAGCAATTGGAAGTGGGGGCATGGGCAACAAAGAGACGACAGGTAAAGATAATAGCGTAAGTTTTTTTTTCATATAGTTGTTGAAAAAGAAGACATTTCGCCCGATAATGTTGACTGGTAGCAGCAGGCTATATTGGGATGGGGCTTGCACTAGCGGAGGGTCAAGCTATCGTTGGTTTTATGTCTTGCCATTTTCAATCGAGCGACGGTGGCAGACGAGAAGATATATGGGGGCAGATGGCAGTATGGCAGCGGCAACAGGATTGCAATGACGGGCACTTGTTTTGCAATGGGTTGCGGCAACATAGGTTTAGGGATGATGAATAATGGGGTCAGTAGACAGCGGCAACCAAGAGAAGTAGAGATCGCATTTGCAGTAGACAATAAGGGTGGGAGAAGGGATTTGGTGGTTGATGGGTCGGCGGCATAGGAGCAAACATCAATGAGAAGAAGAGGGAAACATATGACCATGGAGATCGAATAGTCGCCTGGCGGGCAGCCAGCCAGGAAGAGATGGTGGCCGCCCGCAGGCGAAGGCAACTCCTCTTTTCTCTCCTTTCTAGGCTAGGGTTTTGGATCCTACTTACCATGTGAAAAAGTAAAAGACGGCTATTCAATATATTTGATAAGAGGAATCCCCCTCCTTTATGTTGGAGAAGGGGGAAGCATACAATCTCAAGATAAACTCTAATGGGCCAAGACACACTTGAACCCATATACAATTAGACACAAATAACTTAATTAACTAGATCAACCAGACTCTTTAGTAAGAAGAATTATACACAGAGGCCATGCATGTAAAAAAAAATCACCAAGAACAAAGGAGAGTCTCCCATCAGGCACAACCCAATGAGAGAAGAAGCAACAACAAGTACCGCATACTTAGAGGATGAGATGGAACATGAACAAGAAGAAGCTAACACTAAAAAGAACAATGTCATTGATAATAGGCATGAAGGAGGAAGGCAATCAAACTAGAAAAAAAAGGAGAAAGGAAAATGACAAAAGAACAAACAACAAGAAGAATACGGAGAGGAACAATCAAACTAATGGGTCGAATAGAGATACAAGAGACCCTCAAGGACACCATGAATACAAAGAGTGATAAAGAGAAAAGCACAAAGCAGCAGAGAGAGAGGGAGGCAATGGAGGAAACAAAGAGAACCATAAAGTCGTCAATGTGGAGGGTGATGAAGTTGTAGAGGATCAAGTCATCTTCATATAACGAATTCCAACCCAGTTTAAATTTCAACTTCAGTGGAGGAGGATCAACACCGCCCATCTAAGAAAGGGAGGGGGAAAGTGCAAGCTTACACCTGAGACACAAAATTACAACAGGTAGCTCCTCGTTGAAGCAAGGCAAACAATCACTTTTGGAGGAGCTACATATTGAGACCAATAAAGAGAACATAGATTTAGGTGGAGAGGTATAAGGAGGAGCCATGTTAGGCTTTGTTGCTCAACCAATTGAAATTCCTTTTTATGTTTTCAATATGGAATGTGCAAGGTATTGGCAATGACCACACCCAAAAGACATTGACTCATTTTGTCACCAAATATAAACCAGGAGTTGTGGCAATCCAGGTGGTAGAATTAATATAGTTAACGGGCCTATTGTTAAACCCATTATTGATGGTTTAGTTTATCTTATGTTATTTCACATGTACAACTTATCTCGATCCTTTGTTGTATATAAGACATACTCTCAAGTTGATTTATAGAAACTCTCTTATTATGACATGGTATCAAAGCATTTCTTCTAAAACCCTAAACACCAGCCCCTATGTCCACCTTTTCTAGTTGTTGACTTGTCGGCTATCGCCTATCACTTCAGCCCAATGTCTCTACCAAAGGGGAGCCATCGGCCACCCTTCAGCATGTTGCCGCCCTTCCCTCTTCCCTTTAAGTCGTCACCAGCAAAAGGGGATGGGGGTGTAGCCACAACTGGCGGCACCTGTGACATGCCCATCCAATCTCCACTACCACCGATGAGGGGGTCAGCGGCCCTCGACACCAGCCAAAGGCTAACAAACGGTCACTACGTCGGGCAACCAAGCAGCCTCCACAACCCTTGAGAGGTGTAGCACCTCATGCTAATGTTACTAGTGGGCAACACGAGGGGGGGAGTTTCGTAACTTCCCGTGCTCCCCTCTCCTACACTCGATTTGTAGAACTACCAGGTCACTTCTTCATTACCTGCCCATGTGCCTTCCATACCCACCTTGATGAGTGCTTTTGAATTAAGGAATTGTAACTCTACCTAGCATAGTCTATTTTACATTTGATAATGATTTTCCAATGAGCTTCTCGCCAACGCTTCTACTTCTCAGTATGCATCTTATCTATGATTCACCGTTACTTGCTTCATCATGCTTCTTACCGATGATTCGCATCACTTGCTATGGCTAACAACATGGCTCCTCAAACCATTGTCTACAACGATAGTAAACCTACCACCGTCATAAAATTAAATGGAGACATTTACTTCCTCTAAATGAATTTGACCTATACAATTACTAATCCAGCAACAAGTTAAAGTTCATTGAGAAGTTGGTTGAGGATACCCCCTGACTGGAAATGGGAGAACAACCAAGTCAAAAAATTGGTTGTGAAACAGTATGGAATCGCCGATTACTTCCACATACATGTTCCACAAAAATGCCAAAGATACGTGGGACGTCGTTCAGAGCCACTTAATCCAAAAAAAGAACGCCATGTGTATCTACAAGTTCTAGGATCAATAGTTTACTGTACACCAGGGAGATAAATGTTTGGATGATTACTATGACTCTATCGTTGCTTTATCACAACAGCTTGATCTCTTCCAGCTTGTCACCTCTAATGCACATACAAAAGAACGGGTTGGCCTAATCACTACAAAATTTCTATACGGTCTTCATCCAACATTTTTCCCCATTTGCAACATCATCTTGGATGGAGACCAGTTTCCCGCTCTAGAGAATGCATACTCTCGTCTGCAGCAATCTGATGTGCGACCACAACTTAGTTAGGTTGTTCTACTTGAACCACAGCTTGCCATGGTTGTTGTTGCTCGTAGGCAAGGATGTAAATGTGACCCGGACAAAGATTTACCTTTTGCAACCATACTTGTTACAACGGCCCAGGGGTGCATTTTTCCTCAATTTCCGTCGTGAATTGTTTTTGTGAGTCCCATGGCATACATAGGATTGAATGATTGATGTGATTATCCTAATGTTCAAAGCAGATATTGTTGTCTATGTTATGTGTTAACCATTATTTTTTTATAGAAATATTACTCTTAATAGCCATATCTCGATTTTTCTTATCTTGTACCTTTAGTTCAGTTTCTTCCGGTGGCTATGTTATGAAGGAAAGTCATTAATTTGTTGATGAATGAAGACTTGGGGCTATGACATCAAATTTATGTTAATTTGTTGGCATGCCTCTTAAATTGTTTAGGTTAATTATTTTCTTTTTTTATTAGAATCTTAATTTGAATATATTAGAAACGTAATTGGTTATGTATTAATACCATGAAATATGTCTCCTCAGAGACATCTGACAAAATTGGAATGATACTGAGAAGATTGGCATGGCCCCTGCGCAAGGATGACACACATTGAGAAATAAAATGAAAAAATACCATGTAATATGTATATGAGGGGAATAACCATAACTATATGTATATACGTATGATTTAAATATAAAATGTGTATATGAGGGGGGGAGAACTAATAAGTATGTAAAATTTGTATAAGACATGTACATATACATGGAAAATGTGTCAACATCATAACTTTTGGAAGTCGTCTAGGTGTGACAGCCAGCTCGGACGCCTTAGCGCCTTGTCGACTTGACAAGTATATCATCATCATCTAAGCCTCAATCTTAACTGTATTGGGGCACCTTGACAAGTATGTCTGCAATGCAATGAAGTTGGTCATCTGGAGGAGAAGCGTTGCCATAAGCACAAACATCCACACGAGCGATGTTGCTGAGTCAACACTGCTCATGTTGCCCAGACAACAGCTACTGCAAACATCTTAAACCGTCAAGGGTCTGGGGGCTCAATGACTTTGCAGCTTGTTGCAACATCTTCAACACGTCTAGCCTCCAACCAAGGTAATGTGGGGTCCTCCATCATAGCCTTTCAGTTTCCTGGATTGTTATCTCTGAGGCCACACAACACATTATAAGTATGAAACGCCTCTTTGTCACCCTAGAATCCCACATTCCTCGTCCTTCTCCTAACCTAGCTATCACATCCATAAAATGTTTAAAACCCAGTTTCAAACTTTTAATAAAATGGCTAAACCTCAGTTTAGTATCTACATCAAAGCCTTCTTCACTAAAAATGCTTTGAAATATATCTCAAGATTCTATGTCAAAGTTGTGTCTCGACAACATGATGATTCATTAAAGGTCGTTGTGTACACTCTGAACAAAACGTAGTTGTTGAGCGCAAGAATTGTCATTTGTTGGACTTCACTAGAGCTCTTCTCCTTTCATGAACAAATGCCCAAATCTTTTCCCATTGTCTGGCACCTCATCAATTGCTAACCTTCTTCACTCTTCAAATAACCATACATTGTCTATTGTCTTTCCGAAAGACATTCTTTCATCTTCCTCACGAAAACTTTTGGTTGAAATGCATTTGTTCACAATTTTAACCCTAAGGCAGACAAACATTATCCACGCTTCATTAAAACTATTTTTTCTCAACTATTCCGCCTTTCAAAAAGTTCACAAATGCTACCAAAAAATGTATGTCTATGTTGATGTTACCTTTTATGAATCTCACATATTCATTACACCAGTATCACACTTCCCTCCGTCATGTAATGAGTTTTTCAAATTGGATATTTCCAATCTTGTTGATCCCCTCATTGCCTTATCTCTGACATGTACACCATTGCCTCTATCGCTACCAAAGCCTCCCACCATTCAACAATATACTCATGTCTGTCACATTGGCCAAAGGTGGCTTCCTAGCTCCAAGATCCAGCACCTTTGTCAAACTTTGAGGATTCTGCATGTCCTATGGCACTCAAAAAAGGTACACTTACTTGCACATACGCCATTAGATGTTGCACGTCCTATGGCGCTCCAACAAGGTTCACTTACCAGCACATACACCATCCCATCTCATATACATGTTTTCTTTCCAAGCTTTTTAAAAATGCTAAAACTATTGCTAAGCACTTAGATGACATCCAGATTCCCAAAACCTATGGTGAGGCCTTCTAACAGCTCAGTTAAAAAGTTGTTATACTTGAACAGATAATATCTTTGCATGACAATTGGACAAGGGATCTTGTACCGATGCCTTAAGACAAAATATTGTTGGATATCTTTAGGTCACCTCCAACAAATTCAATTTTTATGGATCAGTCAAACGCCTCAAAGCCGGCCTTTGTTGCCGAAGGCTTCACTCAGACCTTTGGTGTGGATTTCTTTGAAACTATTTCTCTGGTAACATGTATAGCTTTGATTAGGATTATTATTTTGCTTGCAGTCCATCTAGACTGACCCCTTTTCCAGCTCACAATAAGAATGTATTTCCTCCCAGGTCATCTAAAGGAAGTCTACATGCAACAACCTCCAGGGTTCATCTTTCAGGGGAGTCTTCCCGAGTCTGCAAAAACTTGAACGATCTCTTTATAGCCTCGAGTAATCACCAAGTGTGTGTTTCAATAGACTTAGTGGTGTGCTCGATACTCTGGAGTTTCCACATTATCCAGTAACCACGGTCTTTTCTTCTTCAAGACGCACTATCATCTTGGTAGTCTATGTTGACAATATCATTAACACTAGAAGTGATGTAGCTGAGAATCTTGCACTGAAGAACTCTTTCAAATTGTGTTTCCATACGAAAGACCTTGGGCAGCTACGCTAGTTCCTGGGAATCAAATTTCTTCAATCCACCGGTGGTATCTATCTCTCAACGAAGATACATCCTGGATATCATACGTGAATCTGGCATATTTAATTCCAAACATGTATCTTCTCTAATGGAGTAACACATCAAAGCCTTTTTGGGGGGAGTCCTTTAGGGATCTTGAGCAATACCAGCAGATAGTTGGAAAGTTCATTTATCTGACTATTATTCGTCCTGAAATCTCTTTTACAATCAATGTGGTTAGTCAACTTATGCAAAATTTCTCGTGTCATTGGACTCAAGTGTCACGAATTCTTTGTTGCCTGAAAAGTGCACCAGGTAGAGCCTCCTCTATAAAAGCCCATACTAAAGAGATCATTTTGACTAGCTACACTAACAATGATCGGGAAGGGGATGTTTATGGCAAAAGATCAACATCCATGCTATGTATATTCTTGAGAGATCATTTTATCAGCTGGAGAAGCAAGAAACGCATTATAGTTGCTTGCTCAAGCATTGAAACAGAATGGCAAGCAATGGCTCATGTATGTCGCCATATCTAATGGGTAACATTTGTTCTCCAAGAATCGGATCTTCCTACTACCACTCCATCCACTCTCAAATGTGACAATCAAGTTGCAATACATATTGCAAAAATGCTGTTGTTCATGAAGGCACCAAACAAATCGAGGTTGGTTTTCATTTTGTACGGGATATTATTCGTGGCAAGTAGATCATCACCCTGTATGTGAAGACTACAAATTGCGGGCATCTCCAGCAAAACTCTTGCTCCTTCCTCTTTCAATTATATGTTAATTTGATCTTTGATTGGTTTAGATTTGAACTAAGGAAATTCAGGTTATTATGTTTAATTTAGGGCAATTGAGCTACAATTTGATGTAGACAAAGTAATGATACAAATTTAGTAAAGTGTTAAAACTACACGTTATATATATATCTATATATAGGTGGCTGGATGGCTCAGTCTATTTGATCTTAGAGCAAGTTGAAGACTAAAAATTGCACAAAGATCATCAGTATTTATATACCCCTAAACAGACAATTGGTCTATTGAAATTTTCGTACAAGAGAAAGTTACTCCTCCTGCAAGTACCTTCTACTTTTCAGGAGCACAAACGATTCGTGATAGATAATTTAAGTACCTTTTATTTTTTGGTGGCATAAATGAGTCGTGGTACATATTTCTGGAGACCGGTGCCAGATTATTGTCAAGTATTACCACAATGTTGGCCTGAATTAATGAGAACGGCAAGCGTTTTTATGCTCTTACTAGATAAAGCCAGAGCAATGTTTTAAAAAGCACAAAGCAGGAGGCGTGCGGACAGCACCTTGTAGCCGATTAATCGCCAGGCGGCGATTATGCGGGCGCTTTTGAAAAAGCAGGATCGTAAATTCTGATATATTTTTATATAAAATTACACATTTGTATCTAAATATATTTCTATGGAACTTTTATACATATCTAATCAGTAAATCAGTAATTAAAACAAAATATTAATCAATACTTTACTATTAATCAATATTTCTAATCACCGAAATCAGCAAACAAAACAATAATTGTAAATAACCAACTATGAATTTATTATTAAACTCTAAACGACTAATCATTAATACTAATAGGTATCATAAGCAAGCGTATTAGTAAATCAGTATTTCATTAAGCATTTATCAATACTTACCACCAAACAATATTTCTAATCATTAAATTCAGCAAGAAATCAGTAATTGTAAATAACCAACTATGAATTAATTACTAAGAACTTTACTACTAATCTGTAATATTAATTGAGTAATCACTATTGTGCCAGAAAAAGTATATTAATCAGTAATACCAATCAGTAATCAGTGAAAGCAACAAGGAAATCAATAAAACTAATCATTCAGTAGAAGTATGATAGAGTAATATCCATTCAAGTAAAAAATCAGCAAAGAAAGTCCAATATCATGGCTCTAGGAGCCGATTTTTACTAAAGCGGGTCAAAGCGGCCGCCTAAAATAGTTATTGAAGCGGGCACTCAGGCGGGCTGAGCGGCCCAAAATCGGGCGCTTAATGGCCCAAGCGCCAGGCAGGTGCCTAAGGCTGGATATCACGGCCAGGACCCGTCAACGCATAAGAGGCCGCCTGGGCTGTAATACAGTGAGCCAGAGTCTTTACTGCACATGCATGTATGTAAAAGATGGGGTATTAAACATTAGGCTTAGGAAGACATCTTAGGTAAAATTATAGCAAAATAACTGAAAGAGACAAAATCTCCAGTTTAGGCAAATTGTAAAATCAGTTAAATTAAGTCTGATTTTACCATATAAAAATATTTAGTGACAGGTGACACTTCCGTTTATACTAGTGATACATTTCTGCAACATGTAGAATCTGTCATTAACAAGCCTAACTATTTTGTGTAGAAATGTATGACATCTAATTTATCAAAGCTGGATAGGAGCTCACTGAAACGTGAAGCGAATGTATAATCATAAATCATTTACCTTGATTGCAGAAAATAAACCTGCTACTCCAGACTGACTCCAATCTCTACCCACCAAAGGCATAAATTGGCCGAGTACATCAGACCTGTGCTAAGAATAAGGCAAAACTAAGTGGAATTGTTTGCAGTCAGAAGAAAAATATTTTCTACGAATCACAGCAAAATTTATTAACATCTCAGCCAAATACCAAGTGTGGTAGAATTGAAACATCACTATATTTAATTTGTAGTATATAGCAAGAAATTATAAAATTTCCTCAAATTTATCAAAGTTGTATCACCAAGGAACAGTGGATAAAGAAATAGTAATAATGATGATGATGCTAATATATGGAAATTAATAGTTCTATCATTTGTTTATTACTAAAAATATTGTTGTTGTTGTTGTTGTTGTTGTTGTTGTTGTTGGAGTAAGTGATACCAATTGAAGAAATAAAAAGTCATTTTCCATGCGTTCTTTTGTTGTTAATATCCATAAAAATCATACAAAGTGACGAAAAATTGTTTGAATTTCAAGAAAAGGGAAAAGTGATCCTAGTCATTTGACTTATATCCATGTTGCATAGGCATCCAGATTTATGCAAAATTGGCCAACCCATATCATACATGAAATTGATTTTTCGAAAATGCTAAATTGGACCAGGTTTTATTGTATATAGCCCGAACCAAAACCATATTCTATAACTTTGTATACTTCTTCAAATAGTTATTTATATGAATATATATAAAGATGCATAAGTATTCAATTTTTTTTATCGTATAGTATATTATGATATTTTAGAGTGTTATACAATTATATATTAGCATCAAATAATTAATACTCAAAATAGATATTGCTTTACACCTTCACCTGAAAGCAAATTGTTCGAATTTGACAAACCCAGAACCGTCTCAATTTTAATCGGATATCAACCAACTTTCAAATCCAGAAGCAACCCAACTTGACAGAATCCAAACCCGAACCCAACTTTTTTCTAGGTCATATAGGTCGGGTGTAACTTCTATAGTCCCTATAGGTCCCAGTCCAAGAACAATTGTTTTGAAATATTGAAGCTTATAAAGGTACTTGAACATCCCATGAAAACCCAAATGTTTCTCGAATCTCTAGGTACACCAAAAGTATATTACAATTCATCAATCTAGGTGATTCTTATATTACAATTCATCAATCTAGGTGACTCGTCAAGTTAGTAGTCTCACATTTTTGTGAAGATACCAAACTAGAAGTCACAGTCGATTGTTGCACAACATGACCGGCACTTCAAGCTTTATCATTGATTGGATAACATCATGAAGTGTTTATATGTTGCTGCAAACTCAAAAAAAAAGACGTCGTAGCTTGGCCGAAGCAAGCAACCAGCCTCGTTCAGATAGTCACCTGAGCAGAGAGGCACAACAAGATCCAGTCTTGTTTCCAGCTAAGCGGATCAAACACAATGTTATACACTTCTTTAAGATTCAGCAAAAGAATGATGTAGATTCTGAGTTTGCCCCAAAACTATATCCCTTATTCTACGTATTAAATGTAGTCTGGGATGAAAATGGTCTGGATGCCATGTTTCAATAGGGAATTCAACGACGAGAAATATGGATATAGCTGCCACTCGCTAAGTCAGTTCAACGTGAAGGTCAAATTGCTTATTAAAACAAAGAGTTACAAAATTGGAAGAAAAAAAGTCACGGTAGCATGATGCAGCCAAATAAGCACACCATGACTACATTTCTTCCTCTGAAAACACCATTGCCAAAACCAGATTGTGATTCCCCTATTAAAGCTTTGTGCGTCATTTTTTGTGCTAAAACCAAAATCGTCTTACAGTTAGGTCAAGCTCATAGCAAGAGGAAGAATATGTACATGTTGACTCGATCCGCAAACCTAGTTAATGGGACAGGAAAAAAGAGTGGCCACAAAGCTCTAACAAACAAGACTCTAGGGAAAGACAAATGATGCAGTGAAGTTTTCATGATAAAGGTCAATATGTTGAGCATATTATCTCCGTAGAACATCGCTCCACCAACCTTGTCTCCCCATCTGCAGTTTTAGTGCTATGGCTATGCATTGAACCCAACCCATATTGCTATAAACATCCTAATGTTTTATGATTGTCCAGGTAGATTCGCGGTGATTTGACATGATTCCCATTCGTGAGGTGCACATTGTACTTGGCTGGCCATGGCCATGTGATCATCAGTCTGAGCACATTTTTACCAACAATACTCTTTCTACATCCTCTGTAGGGTGTTTAAATTAGTGTTTCAAAAAGTGATTGCATATGTGGCCACTTAATCTATTCGGCCAAGGGGTCATGCTATATATGGCCAGGATGCCCCCCCTAGAAGCACGGACACTTGCCCGGGGCAGCCGTGGCCGTCCTGGACACGTGTCGAACACGGACACGGCTGGACACACAGTGGACACGGCTCGGAAGTGTCCATTTTTTTTAAAGCCCGGACATGGCATGGACACGGCTTGGACACGGCATGGACAGCTTGGACACAGTTTGGACACGGAGACCGTAGATGGCCTTTTTCAGTTTACAGACTTTCAAGGGCAAACTTCCCCTGAGCAACAAAACCGGGTGGTTGCTCCATGTATACTTCCTCCAATAAATCTCCATAGAGAAATGCATTTTTTACATCTAACTGAAAGAGAGACCAGTCTTTATTAACAGCAACAGAAATCAAAATTCGAACAGAATTTAATCGTGCAACACGAGAGGTCTCAAAATAGTCGATACCATATGTCTACGTGTGGCCTTTTGCAACAAGTCGAGCTTTCAGGCGTGCAATTGTCCCATCAGGTTGATACTTAATCGTGAAAACCCTGCGGCAGCCAACAGTAGGGCATGAAGGAGGGCGATCCACAAGTTCCCATGTGTTGCGATCACAGAGCGCCTGCATTTCCTTATCCATTGCATGTTTCCATGCAGGAATAACTAGAGCCTCTGCAGCAGTCTTCGGAATAGTGACAGCAAAAAGCACAGAAGTAAAGCATACAAAGTTGTTATGCAGATTAGCAGAAGAGCAGAAATGACAGATAGGATGTTTAGTGCAGGAGCGAACACCTTTGCGCAGGCTGATACGAAGGTGCAAGTCAGAAGTTACCTCAGTGTCTGTTTGATCTTCCGCAGACAAAGGAATTGGTTGCGGAGGGGCCATGGAAGGAACGCTTGTCTTTGGCCGGCGTTTCTATACTTGGAAGGGGCGACCTTCAAGCTGGTTAGAAGAAGGCAAGTCTTCAACAAAATCTGGTAGAGGTGTGGGTGACAACATAACATTGGATAGCGTTGCTCCATCATCAGAAAAATAGGGCATATGCTCAAAGAAGATCACATCCGCACTGACAAACCATTGTTTGAGTATCGGATCAAAGCAACGGTAACCTTTCTAGGTTCTAGAATATCCCAAAAAGATGCATTTAGTGGAGCGAGGATCAAGTTTTGTCATTCATGGGCATAAATTTTTAACAAAGCAGGTACACCCAAAAATACGAGGGACGGAGAACAGGGGTGCATCAGGAAACAGAATGGAGTAAGGGATACGATTTTGTAAAACAGAGGATGGCATACGGTTTATAAGATAGCATGCAGTAGAAACCGCCTCAGGCCAAAAGCGATGAGGGACTTTATAATGAAAAAGAAGGGTGCGAGCGACCTCTAATAAGTGGTGATTTTTCCGTTCAGCAACACCATTCTGTTACGGAGTATAAGGGCAGGTGGTTTGATGGATAGTGCCACGATCAGAACAAAAAGATGTGACAGGCTTTTGCATAAATTCTAGGGCATTATCAATGCGGAAAATTTTAATGGGTTTATTGAACAAGGTCTGTATTTCAGAAAAGAAGACACAGATATTGTCCAAAGCAGTGCACGATCTTTGAGCAAAAACAGCCAAGTAGTACGGGAATAATCATCAATAAAATTCAGAAAATATTTAACACCTGAGTGACTCGAAACAGAGCATGGACCCCAGATGTCCGCATGAACAATATCAAAAGGTGCCTTAGAACCAATTTCCTTTTTAGCGGGAAATACAGACCGCGTTTGTTTTCCCAAAACACAAGATGCACAAGAAAAAGTGTTTTCAGATAATGCAGGAAATAAATGCTTTAATTGTGTAGCAGACGGATGACCTAGCCAGAAGTGCCACTGAAGTCCTGTAACGATGTAGACAGAAGAGTAGATGTTGCAGGCGGTCCATCCAAGTAGTATAGTCCATCTGGTCCTTCATGGCCCGAACCAATCCTCGTCTTTGTGCGGAGATCCTTCAAAACACAACCAAAGGGATCAAATTTAATGGAGCACTGAAGTTGCTTTACAGTTTTACTGACAGATAATCAATTAACAGGAAATTGTGGTATGTATAAAACAGATTGAAGATGCAGCTTTCGAGATAGAGGAACAGTGCCAATGCCATGAACATGAGTCTTAGAGCCATCTGCAACAGTGACAAATGGAATGGTAGAGGTTTCAGTCAAAGTAGAAAATAATTGGATGCCGCCGGCCATATGGACAGACGCACCAGAATCAATGCACCATTTATTGTTACCAGCAGAAGGAGAGGCAAGCATGGCGGAGGAACTAGCAGCAGATGTCGAAGGTAGCTGAGTCATGCGCTCCTGGAAAAACTTCTTGAATTTTGAGCAAAGCCATTCAGTAGATGGCGGAGCAGATGGTTGGTCGGATGCAGTATCACTGGTGGTTTCTGTAGAGGCCTGGTTAGCCCAGGCTGGCTTACCGTGCTTGATCCAGCACATATCTTCATTGTGATTATCACGACCACACCAGTTGCAGAAGTGAGGGCCAATAGCTTGACCTCGTCCAGAAGCAGTAGAGGAGCCGCGTCCACCAGTGGGAGGTAGACGTCCGTCACGACCGCGGCCACGTTCAGAGTCAACAGTGCGAACAGTTAGGGCAGGATGCTCAATAACAGGATTGGAGGTCACCGATGGTAGTCTTTAAATTCGCTTAAAGACGTCTCGAAGAGTGGGCAGAGGGTCACTCGACAGAATCGGATCGACCACGGCGGAGAAGGAAGCAGGAAGGGCAGTCAGAAATCAGACCAATTGTAGTTCATTGCGCTGCTTTTGGGCTTCGTTTATGTCGGTTGTCAAAGGATGGTAGATTTCATACTCATTCCAAAGAGCAGAGCACTTGTAGAAGTCCTCGATGGAAGAATCAGAAGAAAACTCCTTCTTGGCCAGATTTTTGAAAATTTCACAAACACGTTTAGGATTTTGCTGATGGGAGTAGACATGGGCGACCTGGTCCCACATTGCCTTAGTATCATAAAGGCATAATAGGGACTGATTGATCCGCAGCTCGGTGCTATTCAGAAGCCAGGACATAACACCAGAGTCGTCTTTCGACCATTGTGCATAAGTTTGCTTGCTTTTTTACTCAGCCGTAGCAGCAGGGGCAGCAGGAGGATCTGTAGTAAGAATGTGAGTACCGGCCTTGGGACTTGACAAAAGGACGAAGGACGCCGACCACAAATGGTAATTAGAGCCATCGAGTTTGACGGTGGTAACACAGAGAGTGAGGAGGCTCAACCGAAGCCATGATGAGCAGTGGCAGGGCAGTAGTGAAGAGGATGCGCAACAGTAATAGGCAGTGGATAAAGAACTCGCTATGGGGCAGTAGCAGCAGCAGAGATCTGACGTGTCAGATCAGAAGGGACCTGTGTCGGGTAGATGGACTGATAAAGGAACCTACGCCGTCATGAGGAAGATCAATATTCCATCATGAGGCGCAGGCAGAAAAACAACCGGCGAGATAGGAGACTCTCAACGTGTAATAGCTATGGCTATCCGAAAGGTTGCACGTGCAGAAATGAACTGGAGGGAAAAAAAGAGGACAGCATGAGGAGAAGAGGGCAGGAGCAGGTAAGCGGTGGCGGGTGGAGGGAGGAGGGGTGGAGGGTGGTGGAGGGAGGGGCGGTGGCGGGTGGAGGTGGTGGGTGGGAGGCGGCAGCAGGTGAAGGGAGAAGGAGGGGCGGCGGCGGGTGGAGGTGATGGGGTGGGAGGCGGCGGCGGGGGAAGGGGAGGGGAGGGGAGGCGGCAGGTCGGGGAGGGGGGCGTCGGGCGAGGGGGATGAAGGCCTAGGGCATAGGGGCAGGGTGGGAAAATGACACTCGGGGAATCGGACTTGCTCTTGATACCATATAGATAAACTGGGAATTGCTTATTGAGTGAATAAACCAGTGTACAATACAGTCTCTTATATAACAGAAGGGATTAGAGACTAAACTAGAGATGAACAATATGGGACTAAACTACAGAAGTAAAGCTTAAGTGAGGCACATGCTATGCACATGACACTCAACAAAACACAACATATCTCTATAGTTCCCTTACTCCCCTCTGTTCCACATCAATTTTTAATGAAGGATGGAGAGAGGCCAAATCAGTTCAATCACTGAAAGGTATTGATCCTAAATACAACTAGCAATGTGGTTCAGCCAAACTTCTTCATGTCTAGTGGTTGCTTAGTCAGCATGCATTCCCATGATACTTGAGGAACTAGATATGCAGTTTTACCAGTAATAGGAAACCCAAGCAGGCGTTGCTTTTTCACTTTCCTTAATAATCAGGTTTGACACTTCAAGTATATCCAAATTGGCTTTAGCACTTAAAAACACTGATTAGCAAGGAAGCATAGAACTGGATGAGAGATGACACGGGCACAGCCTACAAAGCTAAATCATCAATTCAGACAAGTCTTATATATCAACCCTTATTTTCTCTTTGATTGTGCAGACCAATGCTCCATGATGCACGGCATGCTAAGATATAGCAGAACCAACATATTGTTTGATACTTTTATGTTTTCCTCAGTATCATTTTTGCTACTATCGAATCTGATGTATCATTATTTTGCTCATATAATATATGGGAGCATGAGGTCTATCCTATGTATTTCAAGAAAAGCAATGTGAAAGTGAGTTCAGGTGGGTATGAAACAAAGTCTGCGAGTTTCACATTAATTATAAGGGGCAAGATGTGAAGAATGCCCTTTCCTGTGTCCTCTTCCCATAAACTAGCTCCACGCCTGACTGTGGGAGAGTACGCTTGCCCTTGATAGTTCCCTTTATAAAGCCATATAAGGGGTAAGGAGTGAAGAATGCCCTTTCTCGTGTCCTCTTCTAGTAAACTAGCTCCACACCTGACTGTGGGAGAGTACTCCTCCCCTTAAAAGTTCACTTTTTAAAGCCATTAACACCTAGCCTCATATTAGAATTGTCTCATTTAGTCTAAGACCATTGTAAAACTAAATGGTAGTATCTTTTTGAGGCATGAAGACTGAACCGAATTTATACTCTATTTTTCACATTGAAACATAAACAAAGTCCCATGAATCTGTCATTTTTAAGGTCATGTGTACTTGTGTAGTGACAGGAGTTGAAAAGCAGGTAAACCATTGTTATATTATATTGCTAAGAAATATGCAACCAAACATATAAGAGAGCAGAAATCGGTTCCACTAGGATGTTCAGATAGCATGTATTCATCACCTAACCCTTCTACATGCTGCCACATCCCATAACCAGGACAACAAGCCAGAAGAAACACAGATCAAGAAGAAAAAAAATTGAGTGACGTAAATATCAGCAGTATACCAAATACTAAGAACAAAAATGTTTGACTGCACGTTTGCAGAACAAAATTGACTGTGAACCATTGCAGATAATTTAAAAGCATATAGTAAATTTTGTCATGAAGCAATATAATCAGAGACTACAATTATTTTCATGGTGAGAGTTGAGAGAAAAGCAAACTCATTGTTCTGACATCTCAAAACTCTAGAAGTTGTGGCTAATAATCCTATTATTGAGATGATAAAAAAAGGAGTACAGGGTTCTCTTCTATAAGATAAGAGAAGATCACAGGATTTAGAGATAACCCATGTGGGATAAAACTAAACACAAGAATAACACAGTAAAGAGAAAAATAGACTAAGTAAAAAGCACAGGAAAGTCTATATACTAATACTCCCCCTCAAGCTGGAGCGTAGATGTCTATCATGCCCAGCTTGGATGTCATAGCAGTGAACCTTGTCTTTGGTAGAATCTTTGTGAAGATGTCAGCCACCTGATCAGTCGTATGAATGTAGGGAGTAGAGACCTGGCCAGAGAGAACAGCTTCGCGGACAAAATGACAATCCACCTCAATGTGCTTGGTCCGCTCATGGAAAGTAGGGTTACTGGCAATGAATGTAGCTGCTTTGTTGTCACAATACATTGGAATAGGAGACGAGTCAGAGATACCAAAGTCCTTCAGTAAGCTCCTAATCCAGAATAGTTCACAGGTAGTGTGCGCCATGGCACGATATTCAGCTTCAATACTTGAGCGAGCAACTACAGGCTGCTTCTTGCTTCGCCAAGTGACAAGGTTGCCTCCCACAAACATGCAGTAGCCAGAAGTAGAGCGACGGTCAACCTTGCTGCCAGCGTAATCGGAATCAGAATAGCCAAGAAGTTTGCAGTGTCCATGTTTCTTGTAAAGCAGGCCTTTTCCTGGAGAACTTTTCAGATATTTCAGAATATGACAGACAGCGTCCCAATGACATTGTCGAGGCTTATCTAGGTAACGACTAACCAATCCAACAGCAGCAGTAATATCGGCCCGTGTAATAGTAAGATAGATGAGTTTACCGACCATTCTTCGATATTGATGATTGTCCGGATAGGCAGGAGAATTCTCATCATCCCAGTCGGTGTTCGGATCCAGAGGTGTGCTAGCAGGCTTAGCACCTAGAAGACCAGTTTCAGATAGTAGATCCAGAACATACTTGCGCTGAGATAAGCAGAGGCCAGAAGAAGACCGGGACACCTCTATCCCAAGAAAATACCTGAGAGACCCAAGATCTTTAGTGACGAAATTTTTTTCCAGATAGTGCTTGGTGGACTGAATACCAGCAGGATCACTTCCTGAGAGGATAATATCATCAACATAAACAATGAGAATAATAATGCCAACAGGAGTATTCTTGACAAAGACTGAGTGATCGGACTGGGAGCGCTTGAATGAAAAATTCTGAAGAATAGTGCTTAATTTATCGAACCAAGCTCTGGGACTCTGTTTCAAGCCATAGATCGCCTTTTTCAGACCGCATACTTTAGAGGACTCCCCCTGAGCAACAAAACCAGGGGGTTGTGACATGTAGACTTCTTCATGAAGGTCACCATACAAGAAAGCATTCTTGACATCAAGCTGATACAGAGGCCAGTCAGAATTAATAGCAACAGAAATAAGAATTCTCACAGAGTTCAACCGTGCCACCGGAGAGAAAGTCTCAAAGTAGTCGACCCCATAGGTCTGTGTATAGCCTTTAGCCACTAGTCTCGCCTTAAGTCGTTCAACAGTTCCATCCGGTTAATACTTGACCGTGAAGACCCAGCCAGTGTTTTAAAAATCGCCCTAGGCGGCCGCTTAAGCGGCCGCTTATGCACCACAAGGTGTTGTACGATTAAAATGTGCTATAAGTGGCGCTTAAGTAAATTTGAGAAAAGTGGCCACTTTTTGCCCGCTTAACCCGCTTTTTCCCGCTTTTTTCCCGCTTTTTGCCCGCTTTTTTCCCGCATTTTGCCCGCTTTTTTCAGAAAAACTGCTGTAAGTATATAACATTAAGTACATTATATGCCATGTTTAGTATTGACTATAATATATTAAATTAGCATACATTAAATGTTCTATGACATACTTAGTTCTAATTTAGAATGCGTACTTTGTATGTAAGCTGTAATGATATGGTACTTTTGTGATGTATCCAAGTGAATTATAGGTAACTATTATCTAATTTAGAATGCATACTTTGATTAAATGTACTGTTGTAATGTATGACTATTTGATGATGTGCAAATGTAACAATATGTTTGTTAGCTAGCTATGATAGGTCTATTATTTACTGTTTAGCTATGTAAACATGATACAAAATTGTTGTTTCATCTTGTATATACACTTATTATTTTATGTGTAGGCTGCTTTATCTATGACAAGTATATTGTTTACTATATTATATAAGATACAATCGTTGTTTTATAGTTGTATTCTAAACTATTTGGGTGTTTTATATTGTCTTGTACAATGTTTAGATATGTATAAACATTTCAAAAATATAGTATTTATATACATATGTATGTAATTTTGCATAAAAGTTTATAGGAATTGGAAATCCGCTTTTCTAAAAAGCGCCCGCTTAATCGCCCGCCTGGCGATTAATCAGCTACAAGGTCCCATCCGCACGCTTCCCGCTTCGCGCATTTTAAAACCTTGGACCCAGCGACAACCAACAGGAGAGCAATCAGCAGGTGGATCAACAAGTTGCCATGTATTACGCTCAGTGAGCGCCTGCATTTCGGTTTCCATAGCCTGACGCCATGCAGGATTTTTAATGGCCTGAGCAGCAGTTTTAGGAACAGATATAGCAGAAAGGGCCATCGTAAAATTAGCAAAATTAGCACCCAGATTATCAGTAGAACAAAAATTCCCAATGAGATGCTTAGTACAAGTCTGTGTCCCTTTTCTCAGGCTAATAGGGAAATCAAGGTCAGAAAATACCTGCGGAGGTGTTTGATCCGGCACAGAGGATGAAGACGATGGAGAGGCCATAGAGGGAGCTGTCGACTTCTATCTTCTGTGATACACTTTCAGAGGTGGCATTTCAGGTGAGGAGGCAGCATCAGAATTATCAGTCAAATCATCCACAACAGGTAAAGGCGTATCAACCAATAAATCCGATGTGAGTGCAGAACCAGCCGGAGAATAGAAAGGCATGTGCTCAAAGAATACTACATCCGCAGAGACAAACCACCCTTTAGAAACAGGATTGTAGCATCGATACCCTTTTTGAGTGCGAGAGTATCCCAAGAAAACACACTTAGTTGCTCTAGGATCCAATTTGGTAAGGCCAGGCCGGAGATTTTTAACAAAGCACGTGCTCCCAAAGATACGAGGAGGCACAGAGAAAGGAGGTGCATCAGGAAACAAGACCTGATATGAAATCTTATTGCCGAGCACAGAGGATGGCATACGATTAATGAGGTAGCAAGCAGTAGATATCGCCTCGGGCCAAAAAGACTGAGGAACATGGTAGTGAAAAAGAAGGGTACGCGCAACTTCAAGGAGATGACGGTTTTTGCGTTCAGCGACACCGTTTTGTTGCAGGGTATAGGCACAGGAAGTTTGGTGGATGGTGCCCTGGCGACGACAAAAACTACTAACAGAGGCTTGCATAAACTCCAAAGCATTGTCAGTGCGCAAAATTTTAATGGGCTTAGCAAACTGGGTACGGATTTCAGCAAAGAAGTCAGTAATTTTCTCAAGAATGGTAGATCTATCTTTCAGTAAAAACAGCCAGGTTGCTCTAGAGAAATCATCAATGAAGCTCAGAAAATATTTAAAACCAGTACTCGTCACAGCACATGGACCCCAAACATCAGCATGTATAATATCGAAGATAGCTTTAGAACTAATGCAAAATTTTGGTGAAAAAGTAGCACGAGTTTGTTTGCCAAGCTGGCATGTCTCACAATGAAAAACAGAACTAACTACATCAGGTAATAAAGCTTTTAATTTTGCAGCAGAGGGATGTCCCAATCTATAATGCCACTGAATGTCGGCCACAGATGATGTCAAATATGCAGCTGGCTTCGGATCGTCCAAGTAGTAGAGTCCATCCGGTCCCTCATGGCCTGAACCAATCGTCATCCTCGTGCGCAGATCCTGAAACAGAACACCATCCGGATCAAACGTAATTGAGCAACGAAGGCTCTTCACAGCTTTACTGACATATAGTAAATTAAGGGGAAACTTAGGGACATAAAGAGTGGACTGCAGTGGCGGACTACCAATAGAACTTATATCACCAATTCCAGTAACCGGTGATTTAGAGCCATCAGCTAAAGTAACAGGCGGTATAAAAGATGTCTTGTGCAATTTAGAGAATAAAGTAGGATTGCCAGAAATATGAGAGGTCGCACCAGAGTCAATCACCCATGAAGGTTTACCAGTCTTGGTCAGAAGGGCAGCGCAGTAGAGGAAGCCAGGCGAGCTTGAAGCAGTTTTTCAAATTCTGAGCGGATCCAGTCAGCTGTTGGTGGAGCAGGTTCAGTCTGGTCATAAGCACTTTATTGGCCCAGTCAGGTTTGTCGTATTTGATCCAGCAACGATCTTCAGTATGGTTGGTGCGCTTGCAGTGAGTGCAGTAGCGGGACTCCATAGGATCAGCTCCAGAGCCACGGCCAGGAGCAGAAGAACGTCCTCCGCGGCCACGACCTCTGCCACGACCGCGACCACGAAAGGAATCACCAGAGCGGACAGCGAGGGCTGCCCCATCAGAAGAGTCAGGCACGGACTGGGACACAGAAGGTAAGCGTTGGACCCTTTTGAGCACATCGCGGAGAGTGGGTAAAGGGTCGCTGGAGAGAATTTGGTCTACAACACCAGCAAAGGAAGCAGGTAGGCCCGCGAGGAACTGAACTAACATAAGTTTGTTCCATTGTCGATGAACCTCATCGATGTCAGTAGAAAGAGGATGATACACCTAAAACTCATCCCAGAGGGCACAGCAGGAGTTGTAGTAATCCTCGACGGAGTCAGTAGCAGAATACTCATGTTTGGCAAGTTGCTTGAAGATCTCAAAGACCTTCTTAGGATTTTGTTGGTGCGAGTAAACATGGGAGAGTTGCTCCCAAATTTCTTTGGCAGTTTGAAGACGGCGCAGGGACAGGCTGATCTTGGCTTCAGCACTGTGGACCATCCATGTCATGACCCCATAGTCTTCTTTGGACCAAAGATCATAGGCTTGTTTCGTCTTCTCGTCAGCATCAGGGGCAGGAAGAGACGGGCCTTTTGTAGTTAGATGAGAGTGGCGACCTTGGGATTTGACATACAACTCAAAGGAGGCAGCCCATAGGTGATAGTTGGAACTGTCCAACTTCACCGTAGTAACACAGAGAGTGCGCGGGAGATCTGGAGTCGCCATCAGACCAGAGCAGAACAGTAGCACGGGCACAGCAAGGATCAGCAGTAGCAGTAGTCAGTAGCAAGAGTTCACCACATGGACTAGTAGTCGTAGCAAGTAGGAGATCCACATGGACCTCAGAAGACCCTCACGGGACAGATAAAGAAGTAAGAAACTTACGCCACCATGGAGAAAAGATCACTCCACCATGAGGCGTAGGCAGGCAGAAGCGAAAAGCTAGTTTACGCCTTCAACGTGCCAGAACTCGAAAAGACACGGGTTGTACGTAAGCTTTTCAGATAGCGTACGGAGACGAACGGAAGCCTGTAGCCGAACTAGATGGTGAGCGAAGAACTAGGGAAGAGAAACAAGAGAGAAGAGAGGATGGGGAGGGTGGTTGTGGCTGTGGGAGATGGTAGTGGTGGGTGTGGGGTGGCGGCGGGCACCGGGGGGGAGGGGGGTTGCGGTGGAGAAGAAGGGAGGGAAGGAGGTGGGCGGCAAGGGAGAAAGGTAGGGGAGGGGGTGACGGCGGCTGGAGGGGCTAGTGGTGGTGGCGGCGGCACCAAGGGAGGTGCTGGTCGGCGGCAGCATGAGGGGGGGCAGGGTGGGCGGCGGCTTGGGAGAAGGGAAAGGGGGTGGCGGCTGGGGTTGATGGGAAAGGATCAGGGTTAGGGAGGATCGGGAGGCTCTGATACCATCTAGAAGTTGTAGCTAATAATCCTATTATTGAGATGATAAAAAAAGGAGTACAGGGTTCTCTTTTATAAGACAAGAGAAGACCACAGGATTTAGAGATAACCCATGTGGGATAAAACTAAACACAAGAATAATACAGTAAAGAGAAAAATAGACTAAGTAAAAAGCACAGGAAAGTCTATATACTAATAAAAACAAATCAACAAACATTAAGGTTATACATAGTGATAGGAGTTGGAAATGAGGTCAACTGGTTTGTTTTTGTTACATTGCTTAAAATTATGCAATCAAACATACAACTATACAAGAAATTTGGGATCATTTTCACCCGGATGTTCACAAACTTCAGACAATGTATTCATCACCCATCACCCTAACATGCTACCACATTCTTTGAGCAGGACAACAAGCCAGAAGATAATCATATCAACAAAATTGATTATGGAGCGGCATAACTATCATCACAATACCAAATACTAAAGCAACAAGAAAGTTTGACTGCACCTTTGCAGAACAAAATTGAATTTTGACATCATTTGAAAGCAATATAACAAGTTTTATCACGAAGTAATAATCCATAGTTTATAGCTTAAAAAAACAAATAAATGCTTACTTAGTTATGGTTCCATCAACATCAGATATAACTATCCGAGTATTCCACTTCCACAAATAGATATGACAATCTACCTGCCAAAGAAGTCAAGTTGGAAAGGATACCCCGTCAGCTGACAATTTTCTAAACTACTAGATAGCATTTTTTGCAGACAAACCATAACTTGGAATCTATGTAATAGCAGAGGTGAGGGACTAATACACAAAGATATGCACCTGCTGTTTTCCCCAAAGTCGAGTGCAGAAATTGAATGCTATCAAATTTTGACCATCTCTGAGGTTCAAAGATGCAATTTGCTCGGTAGTCGGAACATTAGTTCGAATAAACTGCATTCTTGGAGACTGAACATCAACACCATTGCATGAAAGTGATAGCTCCTTTTTAATTGTACGTGGGGAAGATTCTGAATCAGATCCTACAAGTGAAGCGCTAATGGTGGGAGACCGCAACGATTTTACCCTCCTAAAAGGATTTGGCCAGAGCCTCCAACCTCGACTTGGAGATACTCGAGGTGGATCTTCCTTCTTATTTGATTCAGGTCTCTCCACGGGGATATAATCCATAAGTTCAACCGATATGTGTTCACCATATACAGCCATTCCAAGCATAATTGGGGCAATCTTATCCCATTTGAAGTATTTCCCTTTGAATCTCACAATGAGATTTTCATTGCTAATGATGGATCTTGCAGACAACTCAAAATCATCCTTGGAAATCCTGTGCGCTTCGAAGATTTCAGATGCAGAACTGCTTCCCATTCCAGGATGCAGCAATTTTGCACATAGAGAGAGCTCAAAACCTGGAAAAAAGTATGTTGTGAGAAAAAGAGGGAATTGTTGATCATAAAGAAGAAAACAGACAATCAAGAAGATTTACAAAGAGGTACCCATATTTGCAGAATTTGTTGAGCCGTTAGTTTCTGGAGTTTCCACTTTATCAGATTCTTGTCCAGCATATTTGCCAAATGGGCTACCAACATCTCCCAGCTCATCTTCCTGTTCAACATTGGATTTTGGGGACTCAAAAGATAGAGAGGCAGAATCGACACTAGTTAAATTCTCAACTTCTATACTCCTTTTATCTTCATCCATTTCACTCTTTGCAGCAGGAGAGACATCGTCAGTTAGGGAATTCATACATGTGTGGGATGTATCAAGCTCTCTGGCATCGGAAACGCCGTTGACAGTACATTCAGCATCTACATGTTCTATGCTGGTCTTCACAAGAAGTTCTTCTTCATGTACTTCCACCTCACTGATTATGGTCTCTGTGCTTGCAAAATTTACAGAAGAACCATCACTAATATGATTTCCAACTTTTTCTGCCAGGTCATTATTTTCTGAGATGAGGCAAGGAGAATCCTCCAGAGGAATTTCAGGACGGTCTTCCGAATCTGATATATCAGGCAGGCGTTCGGGCGGCAATTCAGAGTCGTCGATGTCATCACTGATATCTGGAAACTCACAACAGCTCATAAAAGTATCTTTTCTATATAGACCACGAATATGTTCTTCTTGCTTGCTTGTCAGATCCACTTGCTCCACACCCTGGGACTCTTGCTCATCAGCATTGCTCCTATCTCCCAATAAGGCCTCACAAGCTTCTCTAGCATCAGTTGAAGAAGGTTCCAGTTCCTCAAAGAGAGTCGCTGCCCATCCACCTCTATCAGAACCGAAATCTTCACTGGAGCTCTCACCAGGACCAAGGTGGAACTGCGGTGTGCTAAGCCCCAAGTTCCCTGCTACCTCTTCATTGGAAGAGATTGGAGCCGTCAGTACATGACCGTCCACACTTATCAAAACCATCTCCGTGTTTGAATTCTTGGATGACCCCACAACATCCTCCACTTCATCCAAACTCCCATAGTGATAAGATGACAATTCCGGGGAAGCGGCAGAGAAATGAGGCGATCCAGAAGGCGTCTCCAGTGACTGGTCCTCATCCTTCAATCCAAACATCTGGTTCACATTCTCAGCAAGCTCCTGTTTTTCCATATCACCAATTTCATGCACGCCCTCAATACTGCCATGGGCACTCCCATCTCCGTTTGATTCAGGCCGATCAGAGGCAGCAGTAGTAGCATTGAAATCGTGAATGTGATGATGATGGCTGGAGTCACCCTCCACACTACCCGACTCGACTTCCCTCACGAAATACGCCTCTCCGGAATTATCCAGATACATGTGGAAGTTAGCTTCCGTCCCATTGACTGAGATCCGGACTATCTTCTCCGCACCTTTCAGAACACCCTGGAACTTACCGAACCGCACATACCAAGGTGTGCTTCTGTAGGTCCCGTCCTCCTGCTCTACCACGATGATGTCAACGGCGCCACCAAAGGGGTGGAAAGGTGTGGCGACGGAGTAGACGCCCTGAGAGATTATGCTGCCGAATTTGCCCACCACGTTCATCCTGGCAGGCAAGGTTGTTATCTGAAGCTGTACATGTGGAAGCGGCCAGAGCCTTGTCTACAGTGGCGGATTGAATCGCCACTCGCTGATAGCTGGTCAACGTGAGCTGCGAGATCGGTTTGGATTACCTATACAAAACACCGATGAACGTGTCAGAGCTACAAGAAGACGTACCCGTTTCGAGGAAGATGCGGAGTTGTCATGAAGTAGGAAACAAAAAAGGAAACAGAAAGACGGCAGGATTTAGCTGGCTATTTCCGTTGCTGAAAATGGCAAATGCTCTACCAGTTATTCAATGAACTATGGAAGCAAGTCAATTAGCCATTCGCATCACCCAATTTGAGAATCACAACATGGCGTGGGGATGCCCAACGAGCCCAGATTTCCAAGGCGAGCTTGATGAGCTCGTAGGCTGAAAAGATCGGTTCTTTCCAGCTGGTAAAAGCAACCTACGAAGGCTACTTGTCACAAGTCAATGCAAGAACAAACTCCTCCCCAAAGTCCCACCGTGAAGCAAACACGCCGACCCAGCAACCGAAACCCGGTGCTGGAGCCGCATATACAGTTGAATGAAAGCCCAGCTTTACTTCAAGAACCCATACGGATAATCCCGAACTCCCGAGCATAATCAAAAGAAACCCCTAGCTAAACCCCTCCCAATCCCACCAACGGTTCCTTCCGGGATGGAAGCGTCTGCCGCCCCCTCATTTTCCACGCCACACCGAAAGTAGAAAGAAAGAGGAGGGGTAGTAAAAAGAGAGGAAGAAAAGAAGAAGGAGGAGGAGAAGAGATGAGTAACAGAAAGGAACCAGCAGTGAGCGGACCTGGAGATCTTGGGCGGTGACTGAAGTCTGACGGGCGCCGGCGGTCGATCCCGGCGGTAGCCGTGAATTTGCACACGAGGACCGAGGGGTTGGGTAGGAGGAGTTGCGCCGGGTAGGGGGTTCTGGTTGGTAGAAGACGTGAAAACCAACGACACCGAGGAAGGAGAGAGAAGCAACAAGCGCTGCGCTGCTGGAGGAGCGAGACAGGGTAAATGGCACAACAGGTCAGTTGGAGGAGGGACGAGGCGATTGGGTCATTGGATAATGGATGGAGTCATCAAGGAGCGTGGCGTGGGGGCACGAGTGGCATGGAGGAAAATGTCCGGCTCGACGACGTGCTAGAGGTATATAGGTGGGGGCGACTCGACTCTATATGAACTCGCCTGTCCTCGTCACCGTGAACGGGATTACGACCTCGAAGGTTCATGGATTGGAAATTGCAAGTCTTTGCTGGCGGTGAATTTATGTTGGTTAGGTGGTCGCGTGCCGCCTCGCGCTTTCTCCGGCGAGTATCTTTCACTTTTTCTTATCACACAAGATTTGGTTTTCTCTTTCGGTGTGTGTGTATGTCGGATTCGGGTTGAGGAACGCCATATTACAGTTGGAGAGAAATATTTTGAATGCAGATCCGAAAATCTTCGTTGATATCTGTACTATATATGAAAGCTCGTTCGGGGTGTCGCTGCAATTTTCGCCATCATTTTTCAGAATTACACACTGGTCCCTAGCACACCGATTCTCTGAAAATTTGTTTGGTTTTCTGCAAATTTCACAATGATATTTCCGTCTTCGTCCACCGACTTCAGTTCTCTGCAACTCTCATTACGACTCTTCCATTTTGCCCACCGACTTCCTGTGGTAGGGTTTCCATGCGGGCGGCCTTGCTGGTGCAGGAGCAGGAAGAACAGAGCTGACCGGTGGTGCTTCGTCGCTTCTGCAGCAGATAGCATTTCTAGATTGAGAAGATCAACGTCATCACAAGCCCCGAGCAGGTTAGTAACACGATTTGTTCCCATTGTTGTTACCGCTACCACCAACTTTGGTACTGGCTTTGAGGCGGGATGTTGGGTTTCTTCCATTTCTGGTGATTTGTTCCTGCTCGGTCTTCTCTTCTTTCCCTCTCTTTGTGTGACACCTATTTCTCTTCTCGATCCTCCTCTCGCCACTGGTTTCCTCTGGTTTCTCTGCTCGCGATTAGCTATCTTAACTCAGACGTCGTCTGCACAGCGAGGTGGTCCTTGCTTTTCTCTTTTTGCCTCCTCCGTTCACTGCTAGTAACAATAGAACCCACTATTTTCCTCTTCGACTGTTCCTCTTCGGCTGTTCGTCTTCGTCAGGTCCCCAGCGATTCTTCTTCCTTTACCCTCTTTGCGTGGAAACTCAGATATGCTGTCTTCTTCCTTTACCCTCTTCATCACCTTCGTTTATTCGTCTTCAGAAGCAAGCAATTAGAACTCTGATTCTACCATGTATTCCTGTGCAAGGCATGACATTAAAAACTCTGATTCTGGCCTCGTATTTTTTAGTGTCTCATTTTTGCTAGCCGTATAGATTTTCTATTTGGGTGTGCAGCGATTGTACTATCCTTGATACGTTTATGTGAACTGCAGGTGGAGGTCGAGGACCTTGACAATCTGGTTTCTTTGTACGCTCAGTGGCACAAGCTTCTGATCCCCTATTACTCATTCAACCAGGTATGTATCATCACGCCTCAATAGAACCAACGTTACTTCCTTGACTACTTGGAAAGATCCTCCAAACTTAGCATTGACGTCTAAAAATGTCTTTTTTTTAGGAAAGGTAAAGTCATATATTGATAGCACATCAAGCAAGCAAAACCTGCTTATGTGAAAAACTTACAGAATGTTTGGATAAGCAACATAGTTAAAAACTGAAAAAAGCAAGCAGATAAAAAGCAATGTTTTGATAATGAGGGGGAGGCACCCCATAACAAGCCTCTAGGTGTTATAAAGATGATGAACCCTAGTTGTTAATAAAGACAATCGCCTGAAAGAGGAATCACAGTTGTTGCTGAACCAAGTTGACACCAGTCTCATCGTCAACCATGGCTTTGAGATCACATAGAAAAGCAGCTTCAGATTCGCCTTCCTCAGAGTCGTCCTGTCCCCCATCTGCTAGGTTAACTATACGCCTAGGAAATGTCTAGCGTTGTACTTTACATACGCCTAGGAAATTGATTTGATCTCTATCCTATTTGGTCAACTATAACATGTACACGAGTAATGTTGATCTATTAGAAACACACTAAACTCATACTATTGTTCTATTAAATTCTGTTTGGATGCGTAGTGTAAGGTCTATTCAGTTGTTTGAAAAGTGATCTATGTGTTAGATATAATATGTATACGACAGCTGTATCCCTGACCGCATAGAAAAAAAGACTAAAAATGCAAACTTTCCCAACTTGAAGGGTCGATCCAGTTCTCGACTATTCGTTGTCGTCATTCTGTGCCAGTCGTAGGGTTTGGAACTGGAGGAGGACCGTGGTTCAGAATGCGACTTGAACGGCGTGAGAGCTTTGGGTGGTAGCATCTCCAAGTTAATCATTTTTCATTTTACCTGATTCTTTGGTTCTTCTAAGAAATTCTCTACTGCTTTTGTGTATGATTGCTCATAGGATTTGACACCGGTGGAGAATGCCAGTTCGGAAGGTGATCGGAACGGCTGCAAATAGGGCTTTTTGGTGGTAGCATAACGAGGTACTAATTCTTCTGCTATATGTATATTTTCTACTAATCTCCATCCGTTCGGCTGCAAGTTATCGTTGTAATAGTTGCCGAGCTATGTCATCAAAGAGTGAGCTCTGCAACTCATAGGGCTTTTGTTCTTCACTTAACTCTGTTCTACTACTATTCTGTCTCCTCCTCTTCATTCTGAATTGGCTACCAAAACAAATAACCATTTGTCCTGTTTACCCGTCTTTCTCGGTTTCACCGTAGTGGCATGGAGATTTTTTCCCCTTGTACTACTAAATATAGCATGGTGCGTTCTCGGACACAGCTGCTTCATCGTGTCTCAAACTAGAGTCTCTGAAATATTCTACAAAAAGCATAATATACTTTTTCATGAGTTACAATTTTAGAAAAATTAATAAAACATATATGGTTCAAGTCATAAGCATGGGTCATCTGGTGTGATTTTATAATCATGTGGTTGTAGATTTGTATCTAGGTAGTTCTTACATTGGATGCAAACATTTCATTCATTCATACTGAACATTAGAATGTATTACTGGAAATAATTGCATACAGTTTATAATATGTATTTAAGTTCAGTTAAAACCTCAATAAATTAGCATCCAAAAAGTAATTGTTTTTTCTAACCCCAAATTTTTAATACATTCATGCATCTTATTCAAAGAAGTACTTTAACATTCCATTATTACTTATATTTATAGATTGTTGCTAACTAATTTAACAGTTTTCATATCTTCTAATTTTGCTTCCACCCATCTACCTCATACAAAAACGAAATTGATACTAAATACCTTTTAATTTAAGCACGCCGCTACATTTTGAGCTTCAAGAAGCAGTAAAAAACAATCTCACAACTGACATGAAAGTCCATGTACAAATCACAACCCACCTTTGTTCAAAGATCTAGATACTTATGTGCTCATAACTTAGACACTTCTATTTAAAAGCAGTTGTATAATATTTATAATTGTTAACTCCTTTGTTTTGGTATTAACCAAAGCACTTTGTGATGAAGAAAAAATAATTAGTAGTTTATTGTGGCTTCTATCATCCCTTTTTAAATCCCTTGCAAGTCCATCTCCCTATCTCCATCTTTCCTTATCATTAGCAATTGTGCTACATGTAAGTAACTATCACAAAATTGACATACCACTCTTACATGACAATATAAACACCATGTTTGCCTTCATTTACAATAGGGTATAGCTTCTAAGTATATTTCTATCCTCTTTCAATACCAAGTTTACATGCACACTCAAAATTGTCTTGAGGACCTAAGATAATCCGGAACATCTTCTGTTCATCCATTTTTGTTCATCCATTTCTCCAACTGATCATGCCTAAAATTCCTCACGTTCATGCATATTTAAAATTGTCTTGGGGACCTAAAATAATCCAAAATATCTTCTATTAATCCATTTCTCCAACTAATCAGATCTGAAATTCCTCAGATTCAGCCTTGGTCAAACATATATCACATACGCTTCAACATTATCCATCCTACATATTAATGGCAGTTCGTTAGCGATTTATTTAACTGACATAAATATGTCATTTAAGTATGTTAAAGCTTCTTATTACAATTCCAATTATCAAATCCAATCCAACTTCATTTCACAGGATCGAAAACCTGATCTGACTTAAGTCATATTGTTTTCCTTACTGCAAAATCATGACTTTGGTGATTTAAGTTTGCAATTTTTAAAAATGAGAATGGCATAACCTTAAAGAATTGTATAATTTTTTGTTTTTTTGTTTCAATTGATGATAACATTTAAATGGTTAGGTGACAAACTAATGATCGGTAACATTTAAGTAGTTAGATGACAGATTAATGATCGACTGATACTATCATATTGAAGATTACTACCAAGGAGTATTATACTTTTCCCTAATTCGAATATTATAGCACAAACACTTTTGAAGCATAAAGTAAAATGTGTCATTGCTCCCCTAAGGACTTTACACTTTTCATGTATACATAAAGGTCCTACATTCATGTATCAAATAAAAAGAGTATGATTGCCAATTGTACTACCCACAACCATTACGCATTGCAACAACCTTTGAACAAGACTACATGATCACCACCTTAGGTCCCATCCTTTATATTCTGGTTATCAATAGGTTCAAAAAGAAGGAACCTATTTTTTGTAATCAACTCCACTTGTGAGTATCTGATAAGCACCATCAAAATCTTTGCTAATAAAACCTTTAAAACTTTTTGTCTTTGCCTATATGGAAATTTTTGGATCCTCTTTATGGATACAATCAATTATAAGTGTCTAATATAAGACCATCATCATCATCATATGAGCCTAAGTCATAATTATGTTGAAGTCAACTACATGAATCCTTCATTTCCATTCAGCTCTATCATGGGTCATATTCTGATCAAAATGTAAAGATTCAAAATCTTTGTTTATAAGACCTTTATAATTTATCAAATTCAAGTAATCTGCTCCAGACATGATAAAGAAGAAAGCTGCACCACAATTCTTTTTACATCCTTGCATCAAGCCATGTAATGTTTAATCATGCAACTTCATGACTTCATAGTTACTACATAGCTGCAAATCCATCCCTTTAAAGATGTGGCACCTATGCATATTGATTTTAAAATATGGCAAGATTACAAGCTATAAAGGATATTTAAAGAAATGGAGAGGCCTAGAAAATTAGGTAAATAATATATTCTCCTAAAAGAAGAAATCCTAGAAATTTAAGATAAGTAATACATTCCTACAAAACAATGAAGGGTTGCTACAGGCTTGACCCCTTCATCAAAGATGTGGAACTTGTGCATATCGATTCAACATTACAAGCTATGAAGGGGGTATTTAAGGAAATGAAGAGGCCTAGACAATTTAGGTAACTAATACATCCTCATGACTTACAAAAGTACATAGTAAAGTAAATATCCTACAATTTTAAGATAAGTAATACAGTCCTATACAACAATGATGGGTTGCTACTCGATTGATCCCTTCGATTACAATTGACTTTCTGTGTCAGTAAGGCTTCAATCTTTGTTGGATGTTACCCATGATTCTAATTATCTTCCTGAATTTCAAGGTGCTGAAAACTTATATATTTAGTTTGACAATGTGTTATCATGCTTATGATGTAAATTCAAATATTCTAATATGGATGATAGTCCATAGCATATGAATAATTTATGCAATAAAATATTAAAATGATTGTATAGGCAGCCACTTGACCACAAGTATGATTTCATGCTACCAATCTGAATGTAGTGATTATATTTTCATTCAACGCTGCAGCCAAGACAGATGTTCCTGTTATGCTAATTACTCTTATGAGGATAGGCAAGCTCATGCTTTATCCAAAGAATTTCGAAGCATCATCAATCGCCTAAATGACAAAAGGTAAACACCATGCACAGAGAAAACTACCCAGTGCAATTAAATTAATTGTCAAGATGTATATTATTTTACAGTAAGTAAGATATACAATAGCCATACAATAAAGAGACTTTCTGATTACTGACAACTTATAGTTGAACACTTCAAAACATATTCCTAACCATTAAAAGACCATGTTATTCCAATCTTCAATTATATCTCATATCATTAAAACCAACATTTATTCCTTCTATATTATTGTCTAAGAGAAAGAGGTCAACTTAACTTGGATCATTCTCCATTTTTAAATCAAAGGCATGACTCCATTTTGACAAGTTAATATAGAACATTCAAGATTCTTACTCAAAGGAACCTACTAATCATGCCGACCATCTTAACCTTTTGTGAAGCAAGGGAGTAAATTCTATCTGATACACGTTTTCTCTATGTATAATTGCAAACAGCAGCATATAGTTTATAATATATTTTTAAATTCAGTCAAAACCTCAACGAGCTAGCATCCAAAATGGTTTATGTGATATAGATTTGTCATTCCATATCCTATTGTTTTTCTTATCACTGGTCTGCTTAACTTCTTCTATATGGAGAATGCCATTTTGGTCATCTAAAGCGAGCTCATGTGTACAAGATTACCTTTAGGTATTCCTTACAATTTTGAAAACTGATTTCACTTATTACAGTCATTAAAACTAACACTTATTCCTTCTATATTATTGTTTAAGACAAAGAAGTCAACTTCACTTACATGATTATCAATTTTTAGATCAAAGGCATGACTCCATTTTGACAAGTTAATGTAGAACAGTCAAGCTGCTTACTGAGAGGAGCCTACTAATCATGCCGACCATCTTAACTTTTTCTGAAGCAAAGGAATAAATTATATCTGGTACACATTTTCTCTTTGCATAATTGAAAACAGTACCATATAGTTTATAATATGTTTTTAAATTCAGTTAAAACTTCAACAAACTAACATCCAAAATGCTAACTGTGATACACATTTATTATTCCATGTCCTATTGTTGTTATCGCTGGTCTTCTTACTGTGATACACATTTGAAAAATAGTTTTTAAACTTGACAAAATTCACTAAATTTTAAGGATCTGGTCACTATAAACTGCTTAAATATTACCTTTAGCCTTTACATCGTCATGCTTGCACTGCCAAATACATATATCTTCTTTACCTTGAGATACCAAGGTGTTGGATGTTGGATTTTAAAGGGGTTAGCTCAAGACATCTACATTTTAAAGAATTGTTTACTTTTACGTAAACAAGATTCATGAAAACCAACCATTAATGTGTTGTCTGCTTTTGTTGGCAAGTACATAATTGATAGGTTTATGAAAATAAATTACCTGTAGGCCTGAAATTTGAAAGAAATATTGATTATTTAAAGCTTTAGCAGTTACATTCAGTAAGTTTTGCTTTTATTTTTCCGTTTGAAAATACTATAAAAATTTTCACCAACTTTTGTTGGTAGTTCTACTATATTTCAGCAAGGTGTTATGTATATTTTTTCCATATGACAGATTTTTTGGGTCATAAATAGCTCAATTCGGACCCATATCTTTACACCAATAGGTTAATGACTTTTAAGTTCTATTGGTTTACTACTACTTCCAGTATAATAGGCTGCTACAGAATTTCAGTTTTTGTGACTTTTCCAGTTGATTTCACTGATGTTTTACTGTTTTAAAATGCTATAATTTTTTTTTACTAAGCTTTTCTGGTATTTTTGATGTAATTCAGTAAGGATTTATGTCCATTTTGTTCCTGTCACAAAGATCTTACAGCCATAATTATCTCAATTTGGACCTACTACTACTTACTAAACCGAAAGTTGATCATTTGGTTTTAATATCAATTCCCAGCACCTAACAGACCAACTCAGTTGATAGATAGTGCTTTTACCGTGAAGAAAATAATTGAAAACATATTATCAACAAATAAACAAAGTGTACCAGTAAAGAGCTATTTTAAATGTTAAGCCATCAATTCATTTTAATATGGTTGTTTCTTTAGATATCTATGAATTCTTCCCATACCTGTAAGTTGTACAGTGTGCATTCATTAACCACTGATTACTATTATCATCTTACTTCAAGTTATACAATCTCATGCAGGAGTAAAGATTTTTGACAAGATAATCCTTACAAAGACTATGAACCTTGTAAGTAACAAGCTCAGTAAAGATCCACGACAAAGAAAGTATGCATCTTCATCAGCACAAATCGATTCTTTCTTGAAAGCACCTTCGTAAAGATGAAACTGTAGCAGATGTAGATCTCTATCAACACTGACAAGTTAAACCATCAAAGTCCGAAGGAATTCACCACAACTAATAGAATATATATTTCTAATATTATGAAGTTGCCTATGTAAATCTATATATCAAATATTATAAACATGCCTATGTAAATCTAAATATCGACTGTTATGAACCTGTATATGGAACTTATCTTCATTTTCTATGTTCCTTGATATATCTGGTTCAATTTTGACTCTGTATAAATTTCTATAATCTTAGCAGCTATGCTTACAGTTATGACACCTTTTGACGTGTACGAAGTTCACAACTATATTGTAGCATCCATATAGCTTGCTAGCTACCCAAAATTTGCATGTCAATTTCCTTATATTGTTATAAGATTAAAGTACTTGGTGCTACAACTGAAAATTGTTTGAAATTACTTTCGTCAAGCATCTACGGCCCGTGCATAGCACGGGTTTCTGCCTAGTTTCATTAGTTTGAAATTAGTGAGCAAGTGAATGACATTTACTAAAAAAATAAAAGTGAATGATTTTTAATAAGAGGTTGGAAAAAATATTAAAAAATATATAAGCACGATAAGACACGGCATAAGAGTAGATATATTACACTTAAAAGTGACATTATAATGGTCGGTCCTTGAGTGAAGGCATGAGCTCATGCCCATGACTTCGCCCCTTGTATCATGATAAGTCTCAACAAGCATGTTTGTTCAGTCCTTTGTCATATATTTTTTCCGGCTTGGAGATCGTCACTCGAGAAGCTCGTGAATGGCTTTATCGCCCAACTACATTCCTATGGTCTCTTTCCATGGTGTTTTATGGTTGGGTGTCTCCGACATCTTCATTTGACGTGATCTTAACATATCTTTGTCACTCTTATAATTGCTTTGTGAGATCATGTCGAACGAAGATGTTGAGATCAAGTCATTCACATACTTTAGTGGTTTGGCCTTCTCATATATCTATGTATCTTCTCCTTGGTCTCGAGCAAGTTTCATCCTTTAACCCCCCCACCAAACATATCATTGAATATTAGTAATCTATTCAATAGGAGTGGCAAAAGGCCAACCCTTGAGCTTAAAAGCTCCAAAATTACAAGATGGTTTTAAGAGATAAAAAACAATCTTGTCTAAGAAGGCCCTTGGGCCTCGACCAACTCTATGGTCCTAAGTCAAAACCTAACTTTATTTTTGGTTCATCCATCCCCACTAGGTGGGTTCGGAATTCTCAAAAATTCGACTAAGTGTTGAAATGCCTTGACCCCTAAATGGGACAAGTCATCAATACCCCTAGCATAAAGATGTTGCCCTGCTCAGTCTCCAGTTGAGAACCGGCATGCTGAACTTGTTAACCTTAGTTCGTCCTGACGTTAGTCATTTGGAGCCTTGATTTGGGGAAATCAGTGTTCCTACCCTCTAGGAAAGATGAGGAAAATCAGAGGTTTGGCTATGCAGGGCCCTCACGAAAGTAAAGTTAGGCCACGCAGGGTCGTTAAAATCCTAAGTATAGATTGTGCTAGCCCCCAGTGGGCCTTGGTCTGTTAGATCTAAGGGCTCTAGAGGGGGTGAATAGAGCTACAAAAATTCTCATAAAATATATTAGACCTTCAAATTATATCAAGTTTAAAGCAATAACTTAATTGCAATTTGATGTCCTATCTAACAAGCATAGTAAGGATGAGAGAGATTGATAGCAAGCACTTGAAAAAGGGATGTAGAGTGATTCCACACTTCAAACTAGAAGTGAGTCAATCCACTACCTAGAGAGGTCAACCTCTAGGACTTTGTAAGTGTTTTTCTCTATATTATCACCAATAAGAGTTACAATACAAGACCACCAATGTGAGAACCCATTACACTAAACGAGATTACTCAAAACATAAGACACAATCGATCACTAATTAATCACATACCCAAAAATATGGGTAAAATAAAATCGATTTCAACGTCAGCACCCGCTCAAAAACATTTACATCAGAGCCCAATATCTTTCTTATATCCATACGATGCCAAGAATTTAATAAAAATTGTTCTATCGCCTTAGACACAACATATATACACATGGGAACAATATTTGTATATGCCACACAACAAACATTAACATGCTAACAAAATTCCAATTCGTTTGAAACACTATATACAAACTTTTCCTGCCCGGACCTGAGAGTACATGGATAACTCTAGGACACACTAGACATCTAATCAACTTTCTTAAAGATTTATTACTATAGCTCCTCTTTGCTGCCACGTGTTTATTTTTGTCACTTCAGATTACCTAAAAAGATGTGGTGAACCACAAGGGTGAGACCCATCTCCAAGCAAGAGATATAACCTCCAACAACGCTTATTGATTCCAACATTTTTAGGTAATGAGACAGTTTAAGCAGTTTAATCATACATAACAAATAAGCTCGACAACACTAATGATTAACAAAATACATAAAGGAGCAGATAAAAACTATCTTCATTAGCTATACTATTCTCATATCCCTATTAATAGTATAAGGAGTCTAGCAGTATGAGCATCTCTAACATCATGAATAAGTCTAGTATTATAACTTTATAAGCATAGATAACAACATCAACATGTCTATCAAGTTGAACATATCAACATCATAAGTAGAGCTAACAATAGAAGCACAACTATCTGCATAAGCATGATTAGCAGTATAGGCATATCTAGTTATAAAGGCATATCTAGCAATATAAGCATAGATAACAATATGTGATAATGAATGTCATAATCATAGCCAACAGTAATAATATCTCTGTCAACTTAAACATGACTATTGTATGAACACATTTATAACATGAGCATATCCACAACATAAGAATACTATTATCTTTTATTGTACTATACATGATCTTAATGAAAAGAAAGAAACTAAGGTTATCATCCAATATGAAGCGTTGTGTGTAACCCTAAACAGATATATTACACGGCTATCTTACATCTTTTATTATGCCATGAGGAATTTAAGGATACCACTCAAAATCCAACTAACCACTGCTAAGTCGAAATTAGTGCCATACAAGATCTAGGAAAAGCCACACTCCTAAGCTCTTCTCTGCCTCCGGTCAGTACGGGTCCGCCACAGCGACACATAAGGTTAAGCCGCTAACAGCCTAGTTCGTCCTTGGTACAGGTCACGACACTACTCAAAGGAGGTGGGTACGCATACCCTACCAACTGAGGTACAACCGCAGTTGTCCTCCAAAATCATCACGTATATAATCATTGAGACACGACCGCAGCCGTTCTCAAATTAAGGGCTAGGTATGACCGCAATCATCCTCCCTAAACACTTGAATTCAAGATGACAAGCACCCTGCATACTCATCAGTATGCGCTTCGAGTTTCCCTTAGGAATACTCATTTCACCATCTGGAAAGTTTTGACACTCAAATGGATCTAGGGCACAGGGCACTACATGATTAGAGTTTCACTTGATTAGTTATGCTAATTGGGTGAACTAAGGTTGCATCAAATAAGTGGACATACAAACCCTAATTCACTTCTAACAAGAATATAAATATCACAACTTCAGAAGATATAAAACATGTAAAACATAATTTCTCATCTCATCATCACATGGTACTATTCACTTGCCATTCATGAGGCTACACTAGTCATCATACTATCACAAGATATATATCATTTTCAAAATATCACAGGATATCAACCCTTATCAACACAAGAGGATTACACCTCATTCAGGGCTCAACCATGTCCAAAGGTCATTAAGACCATCATACTATTCCATGCAAGATCATCATTATCTTTCCATACCTTATAACAAGGCTCAACAACATCACTTACATATAATACACTGGATCAACACAATATTGCATTAATGAGCTAGGAGATATTCATAAACAATCATAATAGGGCTATATTAACATTAAGAACATTCCTTTATTACATCAACATGCAAGGAATCTAGATATGATTAACCCTCATCATATTCATAATGCACATGTTTAGCATAAAAAATATCAACCATATGTGGCTATGATAACCACCAACTAACATATTAAGGTTATGATCGTATTAAGGAGGTTATTTCACCATCATTCCATCATATAAGAATGTTAAACATGAATACTCATATTTATCTATTTGCATTAGAGTTAGGTTCAACAAGATAAATTACATTAATGTTACTAATCAACACTTATACCCAAACCCTAACTCACGACATCCCCATTGGATCATGGATGCATAAGGTGAAGCATCACCATCACATTCCATACTATTCTCAAGTATGAACCCACACATAAATCGAGGTGTAACCATTAGGTTATAGCATACTAGGGTTTCAACAACAATAATAGAGTACTCCATGATTGTATTATTCATTCAAGGACTATTCATACCCAATTACCATGGTTTAGTTACATTAAAGCTAGGTCTAACCATCTATACCTCATTAGGGTTACCCATTAATTCATTATGGTGATTATAAATCATAATTGTAGAGGGCAAGGGTAAGACTACAAGTTTAAGGCATTGAACCATCAAATTATCATCATTATAATCATAACATTACACTACATGCTTCACCCAAAACAATGGGAATATTGAGGCATCAACTTCTAGCCATGAAATGTTGAAAAGGTAAAGCCATTGGTCGTTTACATAAGTAAACATCTTGAATGAATCATCTATGATGTTATTGAGTTGTTATGTATAAAAGTCACCATTTAACCCTAGACATCCTTTGATTAACAACAATAAGGGTTCTGTTGAGAGTAAGGTAAAACCCACAACCGGCTATTCATTTAAAACAAGCCATCCATTGTCAACAAGTAAGCTCCTTAAGTTGATCATATAAAGTAAACCATCTAAATCACATTATTAGGACCAACATATTACATTAGCCATCATTCAACTTTATTGGAGGAATAAACATTAGATCTTGACCATTGGGTCAAGTTCATATGTTAAAACCATCAATTACAGTATAGGTTCGACCATTGCATCAAGTGACCCAAGAAACCATTGGTCTAAGTTTTAATTGATCCTACAACTATATGATTAACTCACCATAGGTTTTGGAGACCTGATCCACCATCATTAGTGACCATTAAGTCACCATAGTTTGTTAGATCAACACTATATTCATTAATCAACATCAAATATCAAACTAATATCACCATTGATTGATAGCATCATTAGGGTACTTAGTTGTTAATCACTGAGCTTATAATTAGGCCAACACCTGACCTAAGGGGTGAAAGTCAGTTGACACCCTTGGTCACCACCATCATTTGTCATGAAGACAATCATCATCGGTTGTTGCAATGGTACCACCATTGGGTCATGCGTTTATAGAAGAAATCAACTTTAAACCGTAAAATTGGCCATTGGTTGATAGGTGTTTAGCACCACAGGTTGTCAAACCGACATGATCCAAGTCATATTATACCTTAGGAATAATGTACACATGATCACAGATTCATCTAGACCTGAAATCAATACAAGGAACATTATAAAAATCAAAATCCAAGTCAAGCATAGCTTTTTCGTGCATGGATCATCATTCAAAAGCAAGAACATGATCTAGCAAGCTTATGGTAAGCAATAAACGTGGAGCAAGTTATAAAACTTGCCTATAATTAGAAGATAAACTCCCAAACAGAAGAAAAGACGAGTAGGTAGGGTAGTAAATCCAAGCATAAGTTGTGAACTCGTCCATCTAGCATCTTTCTTCATCAAATGAGCAAACCCTAAGCATAAGGAGCAAGAAAGATAGGGTTTTAGAGATTTAGAGAAATTTCTACCATGGAACATCAAGGTTCTGACCTGGAGAAAGGTAGGAGGAAGGATAAAAAAGAAATAAATGGGGGAAAGAAGGGGATTCTTACTCTTTTAGGTCAATATCACTAGAAGGAAGCTTTTCAAACCCTAAAAGGAAGACAATTGAAACTCTAGATTATTTTTCTAAGAATATCCCCTCTTTCTTATTCTTTGGATGGTGGAGAGAAAATTTCTCATTTGGGTTCTTAGGGATAAGTATATGAAACTTTAAGATAAAGAAAAAGAAAAGGTTGAAGTTTTAGTATCATTCCAAGTGTCCATGGCCTTAAACTATTAAGAATATACAAACACACACACAAGAAGATCCCCCTCCGTCCATTATACATTCTTATACCTCATTTCTTGAATTTCCAAGCAAAACAAATAATTCATTAGTTGATAGCTACTAAAAGTAGCTCATCCATGAAGGGGTAAACCCTAGAATACCCTTGAGAAAAACACCTTCAAACCAAGGTTTAAATAGGGGCCCATGGCTCAGCAAGATCAAGAATGATGAGAGAATATCCAAGGAACATAATGCAAGTGATAAATTGCAAATAAAACCTCTCAATTGGGTAAATTACAGAAAAGTCTAAAATGTGCATAAAATTGCATAACTTGCTCAAACAATGTCCAAATTGGACCAAATTTGAAACTTAAGCTTGTATTATGATTTCAAAGTATAAAAAAGGTTATATTAATATTATAAGAATTTAATTATGATAAATAAGATTGTTCAACTCATTAAGTAAGTTTAGGGGCCTTACAACTATAAACCCCTAACAGAGATTTCTCCCCCAAAATCCAAGGTAAACAAAGATGGGTACTTCCTTTGCACCTCATCCTATTACCTTTACATGGTTACTTGCATATCATGGTGATGTCACATCATTCATACATATCTCATCTTGGGTCAGCACAAAAATTCCCACCCAAGAAGACATTCTCAATATGGAATGTAGAAACTTGTTGTGTCATCTGTACAACTCTAGTAGTAATGTTCAACTTTAAATTCTAGCTATCATCCTAAAATTATATCTATTATATCAAAACATTACTCAAAAGTCATATTTGCTAGCTTTGTACCAATCATGGCATGTGTCCCATACCATTCCTTTAAGAATAAAAAAGGTGATGTATCCATCCCTTTTTTTCTAGATACACTGACACTAGAACACTTGTCAGTTCTTTTTCAACATCAAAATAAATGCTGACGCTGGAACCTGTCATTACATACAAGGAAACATCATTCCTAGTCAAACTTGTTAGGGGTGAAACAACAACACTATCTTCACCTTATTAGGATTTACACGACCTACTTAGAAGACATATCATGATCCCATAAAGACATTTAATCAACCCCACATCACTCTTGTTCAACTTGTCTCATAGCTATTGCTACTTCGACATCCCTAAGTTTTTTGAAGAAATATTGATCATATTTTTGACCATATTTGAAATACTTTGACATGTCATCATTCAAAGCTTTATATAACTTGTATGACATGACTGGAACACTATGTTCCTCCTATTCATTTCTATTTGTACATTGGTTAGTCTAAAGGACATAACTATAAACTCATCATGGTCATGTGAATTATGTCATCCAATCTAACTCTTATGCATTGATATTTGATCACGGGTTTATCTTAAATTAACACGAGATCACATATCTCTTGACCAAAAAACCATCTATCCTTGATAGTGGTCTTTCCCAACTATCACTGAACCATACACAACATTATAGAATTACTTTTGGTTTTCCTTCCAAACAACATTTAGAGGGTCATCATCAACTCTCTCTCTCTAAGGGAGAGGAATACTTGGAATGTTCATTTAATAAACATCTCCAACCTTCACATACTTCCCATATTGTTGATACATCTTGGATACTAGGATTTATTACCTTGGTATCCACCTCATGTGCTATAAGGAACTCACATACTTATATCATCTACTTTTACCAACATAATAAATTTCAAAACATATAAGAGGAGTCTCCCAAATTATTGAAAGGCTCAAAAGCAAACTCATCACAAACTTTATGATCTTGGAACCATAGTCCAAGCAACCTTATCCTATAATAAGATATCCACCCTCTTGGTGAATCCACACGTACCAAGTGGCAATGATCCACTTGAAATCTGTGCCCTAGAAAGGAAAGACACAAAGGGAAATACACTTCCCATACATAGTAGTATTTTTCAAGGATCACTAGCAGAAAGGTAACCAATTCTATTTTCATTATGCAGGTTACAACTTCTTATGTATCATAATACCTTTTTCATTTGGGGTTCCTTGCCATTAGCATAGGAATCATCATGATTAACATATCTCATTACTCCTTCCTTGATGACTATTTATCACACTTGGACATGTTCTCTTATTTTATTATATTTTCAACCACTTATAAATAGGTAAATAATCATATTCCACATTTTCTTCATTAAACATGGATCATCTCCCTTAATTTCTTTCACACACCATGCTAATTTTACACTAACAAATTCTTACACACATAGGTTGATCTGAGATTAACTCAAGTTCCACCTTATTCCTTTGTCATTGTTCCCATTTATCTTCTCATTTTGTACTTGTTATAGGAGTTCTTTCCATCTTATGTGGATTTCATACCTAGATTCACTTTATAAGCATAGACTTATTTGCCTTTTACTTTATTATCTTCTTGAATCACATCTTCAAGAAGTCCACTTTTTCTAATTTGTATTCAGATTTAGATTTCATGGTGTTGTATCTTTATGTTATAGTTACCAAACATTCAAGTTCTGATAGATTATGATGCAATTCTCATCTTCTTTAAGGTAGGATTGAGATATTCATACCATGATTTCTTATTCATTATGCTCTTTAGATTGTCTCAAAATGACAATTTGATCAGAGCAATCAGAAAGATAACAATCTAAGAGTTCCAGACTTACCTTTCTTCAATTATTGAATACCTGGCCAGGGCATCCAAGTGTTGAGATGAGATAGTATGCACTATATTTTCATGTCATGTTCCTTACTTAAACATCATCCTAGTCCTAAGCCCTAGTTCCGGTAGACTCAGTGAACCTAAAGCTCTGATACCAACTTGTGAGAACCCGTTACACTAAATGAGATTACTGAAATATAAAACACAATCGATAACTAATTAATCACATATCCAAAAATATGGGTAAATTAAAATCGATTTCAATGTCCGCACCCGCTCAGAAATATTTACATAAGAGTACAATATGTTTCTTATATCCATACTATGCCAATAATTTGATACAAATTGTTCTATCACCTTAGCCACAACATATATACACAGGGGAACAATATTTGTATATGCCACACAACAAATATTAACATGCTAACAAAATTCCTATTCATTTGAAACACCATATACAAACTTTTCATGCCTGGACCTGAGAGTACAGGGACAACTCTAAGACACACTAGACATCTAATCAACTTTCTTAAAGATTTATTACTATAGCTCCTCTTTGCTGCCACATGTTTATTTTTGTAACTTCAGATTACCTAAAAAGATGTGGCGAACCACAAGGGTGAGACCCATGTCCCAGCAAGAGATATAACCTCCAACAATGCTTATTGATTCTAACATTTTTAGGTAATGAGACATTTTAAGTAGTTTAATTATATATAACAAATAAGCTCGACAACACTGATGATTAACAAAATACATAAAGGAGCAAATAAAAACTATCTTCATTAGCTATACTATTCTCATATCTCTATTAATAGTATAAGGAGTCTAGAAACATGAGCATCTCTAACATCATGAATAATTCTAGTATTATAAGCATATCTAACAACATCAACATGTCTATCAAGTTGAACATATCAACATCATAAGTAGAGCTAACAATATAAGCACAACTATCTGCATAAGCATGATTAGCAGTATAAGCATCTCTAGTTATAAAGGCATAGCTAACAATATGTGATAACAAATGTCATAATCATGTCCAACAGTAATAATATCTCTATCAACTTAAACATGACTATTGTATGAACACATTTATAACATGAGCATATCCACAACATAAGAATATCTATTATCTCTTATTGTACTATACATGATCTCAATAAAAAGAAAGCAACCAAGGTTATCATCCAATATGAAGCGATGTATGTAACCCTAAACAGATATGTTATATGGTTGTCTTACATCTTTTATTATGCCCTGAGGAATTTGAGTATACCACTCAAAATCCAACTAACCACTGCTAAGTCAAAATCAGTGCCATACAAGATCTAGGAAGAGTCAGACTCCTAAGAACTTCTCTACCCCCGCTCATCACGCGTCCGCCACAATGACACATAAGGTCAAGCTGCTAACAACCTAGTCTGTCCTTGGTACATGTCATGACACTAGTGAAAGGAGGTGGGTACGCATACCCTACCATCCAAGGTACAATCATATTTAACCTCCAATCTCGTCACATATATAATCATCGAGACACGACCGCAACCATTCTCAAACTGGGGGCTAGGTATGACCGCAATCATCCTCCCTAAACATTTGAATTTAGGATGACAAGCACCCCGCATACTCATCATTATGTGCTATGAGTTTCCCTTAGGAATACTCATTTCACCATCTGGCAAGTTCTGACACTCAGATGGATATATGGCACATGGCACTACATGATTAGAGTTTCACTTGATTAGTTATGCCAATTGGGTGTATTAAGGATGCATCAAACAAGTGGGCATACAAACCCTAATTTGCTTCTAACAAGCATATAAATATTACAACTTCAAAAGATATAAAATGTCATCATCATCATCATCATCTAAGCCTCAATCCCAACTATGTTGGGGTCGGCTACATGGATCCTTCGTTTCCATTCAGCTCTATCATGGGTCATATTCTGATTGAGATGTAGAGATTCAAAATCTCTCTTTATAAGCTCATCCCATGTTAATTTAGGCCTTCCTCTTCTTCTATTTATAGTGTTTGGCTCAATATCATTGCTTCGTATAGGCGCACTAGTAGGTCTGCGTTGCACATGTCCGTACCATCTGAGTCGGCCCTCACGCAACTTGTCCTCAATGCTCGCCACCCCCACTTTATTCCTGATGTGGGGGTGGCGAGCATTGAGGACAAGTTGCGTGAGGGCCGACTCAGATGGTACGGACATGTGCAACGCAGACCTACTAGTGCGCCTATACGAAGCAATGATATTGAGCCAAACACTATAAATAGAAGAAGAGGAAGGCCTAAATTAACATGGGATGAGCTTATAAAGAGAGATTTTGAATCTCTACATCTCAATCAGAATATGACCCATGATAGAGCTGAATGGAAATGAAGGATCCATGTAGCCGACCCCAACATAGTTGGGATTGAGGCTTAGATGATGATGATGATGATGATGACATTTTATATCTTTTGAAGTTGTAATATTTATATGCTTGTTAGAAGCAAATTAGGGTTTGTATGCCCACTTGTTTGATGCATCCTTAATACACCCAATTGGCATAACTAATCAAGTGAAACTCTAATCATGTAGTGCCCTGTGCCATATATCCATCTGAGTGTCAGAACTTGCCAGATGGTGAAGATATAAAATGTGTGAAACATAATTTCTCATCTCATCATCACATGGTACTATTCACTTACCATTCATGCGGCTACACTAGTCATAATACTATGACAAGATATAAATCCTTTTCAAAATATCATAGGGTATCAACCCTTATCAAAACAAGAGGATTACACCTCATTCAGGGCTAAACCATGCCCAAAGGTCATTAAGACCATCATACTATTCCATGAAAGATCATCATTATCTTTCCATGCCTTATAATAAGCCTCAACAACATCGCTTATATATAATACACCGGATCAACATAATATTGCATTAATGAGCTAGGAGATATTCATAATAATCATAGCAGGGTTATATTAACATTAAGAATGTTCCTTTATTACATAAACATGCAAGGAATCTAGATATGATTAACCCTCATCATATTCATAATGCACATGTTTAGCATAAAAAAGTATCAACCATGTGGCTATGATAACCACCAATTAACATATTAAGGTTATGATCATATTAAGGAGGTTATTTCACCATCATTCCATCATATAAGAATATTAAACATATATACTCATGTTTATCTATTTGCATTAGAGTTAGGTTCAACAAGAAAAATTACATTAATGTTACTAATCAACACATACCCAAACCCTAACTCACGACATCCCCATTGGATCATGGATGCATAAGGTGAAGCGTCACCATCACAATCCATACTATTCTCAAGTATGAACCCACACATAAATTAAGGTGTAACCATCAAGTTATAGCATACTAGGGTTTCAACAATAATAAGAGAGTACTCTATGATTGTATTATTCATGCAAGGACTATTCATGCCCAATTACCATTGTTTAGCTATATTAAAGCTAGGTATAACAAGCTATACCTCATTAGGGTTACCCATTAATTCGTTATGGTGATTATAAATCATAATCGTAGAGGGAAAGGGTAAGAATACAATTTTAAGGCATTGAACCATAAAATTCTCATCATTAGAATCATAACATTACACTACATGCTTCACCCAAAACAATCAGAATATTGGGGTATCCACTTCTAACCATGAAATGTTGAAAAGGTAAAGCCATTGGTCGTTTACATGAGTAAACACCTTGAATGAATCATCTATGATGTTATTGAGTTGTGATCTATAAAATTCACCATTTCACCCTAGATCTTTTTATTAACAACAATAAGGGTTATGTTGAGAGTAGGGTAAAACCCACAATTGATTATTCATTTAAAACAAGCCATCCATTGTCAACAAGTAAGCTCCTTAAGTTGATCATATAAAGTAAACCATCTAAATCACATTATTAGGACCAACGTATTATATTAGACATAATTCCACTTTATTGGAGGAATAAACATTAGATCTTGACCATTGGGTCAAGTTTATATGTTAAAACCATCAATTACAGTATAGGTTCGACCATTGCATCAAGTGACCCAAGAAACCATTGGTCTAAGTTTTAATTGATGCTACAACTATATGATTAACTCACCATAGGTTGTGGAGACCTGATCCACCATCATTTGTTACCATTAAGTCACCATAAGTTGTTAGATCATCACTATATTCATTAATCAGTATCAAATATCAAACTAATATCACCATTAATTGATAACATCATTAGGGTACTTAGTTGTTAATCACTAGGCTTCTAATTAGGCCAACACTTGGCCTAAGCAGTGAACGTAAGTTGACACCCTTGGTCACCACCATCATTTTTCATGAAGACAATCACCATCGTTTGTTGCAATGGTACCACCATTGAGTCATGCGTTTATAGAAGAAATCGGCTTTAAACCCTAAAATTGACCATTGGTTGATAGGTGTTTCGCATCATCGGTTGTCAAACCAACCTGATCCAAGTCATATTATACCTTATCAATAACGTACGCATGATCACATATTCATATATAATTGAAATCAATACAGGGAACATTATAAAAATCAAAATCCAAGTCAAGCATAACTTTTTAGTGCATGGATCATCATATAAAAGCAAGAACATGAGCTAGCAGGCTTGTGGTAAACAATAAACGTGGATTAAGTTATAAAACTTGCCTCTAATTATAATATAAACTCCCAAATAGAAGAAAACATCAGCATGTAGGGTAGAAAATCTAAGAATAAGCCGTGAACTTGTCCATCTAGCACCTTTCTTCATCAAGTGAGCAAACCCTAAGCATAAGGAACAAGAAAGGGAGGGTTTTAGAGCTTTAGAGAAATTTCTACCATGCAACAACAAGGTTCCGACCTGGAGAGAGGTAGGAGGAAGGATAAAAAAGACTTGAATTTCCAAGCAAAATAAATAATTCATTAGTTGATAGCTACGAAAGGTAGCTCATCCATGAAGGGGTAAACCCTGGAATACCCTTGAGGAAAACACCTTCAAACCAAGGTTTAAATAGGTGACTCATGGATCAAAAAGCTCAAGAATGATGAGATAATATCAAAGGAACATAATTCAAGTGATAAATTGCAAAGAAAACCTCTCAACTGGATAAATTGCAGAAAAGTCCAAAATGTGCATAAAATTACATAACTTGCTCAAACAATGTCCATATTGGACCAAATTTGAAACTTAAGCTTGTATTATGATTTCAAAGCATATCACAAGGTTATATTAAGATTATAAAAGTTTAATTATGATAATTAAGCATATTCCACTCATTAAGCAAGTTTAGGGGCCTTACAACCAAAGGACTTACCCATCCAACCACAAGGAGATATCCACTTTACGAAGGACTTACCCACTTTGCTTGAGTCTTCAGCCTTCACCAAGGTCTTAAACACTTAAGCACAAGTTTTATGCCTTCAAGAACTTTTCCACTCCTCTTGTATCATCAGCATTTTCCTTCTCCTTCACCTAGAGAAGATCACCACCTCTTCATCAACCTTGAAGAGGACCAGCCACATCTCCTTCTTCACTCGATAGAGCTTGCTTCACCTTTTATTCATGTAGGAAGGGGATAGGGAAGTAGGAGAAGATGAGTTATTACATGCACAAGGGTGTAAGGAATCTAGATATGATTAACCCTCATCATATTCATAATGCACATGTTTAGCATAAAAAAGTATCAACCATGTGGCTATGATAACCACCAATTAACATATTAAGGTTATGATCATATTAAGGAGGTTATTTCACCATCATTCCATCATATAAGAATATTAAACATAAATACTCATATTTATCTATTTCCATTAGAGTTAGGTTCAACGAGATAAATTACATTAATGTTACTAATCAACACTTATACCCAAACCCTAACTCACGACATCCCCATTAGATCATGGATGCATAAGGTGAAGCGTCACCATCACAATCCATACTATTCTCAAGTATGAACCCACACATAAATTAAGGTGTCACCATCAGGTTATAGCATACTAGGGTTTCAACAACAATAAGAGAGTACTCCATGATTGTATTATTCATTCAAGGACTATTCATGCCCAATTACCATTGTTTAGTTATATTAAAGCTAGGTATAACAAGCTATACCTCATTAGGGTTACCCATTAATTCGTTATGGTGATTATAAATCATAATTGTAGAGGGAAAGGGTAAGACTACAAGTTTAAGGCATTGAACCATAAAATTCTCATCATTAGAATCATAACATTACACTACATGCTTCACCCAAAACAATCGGAATATTGAGGTATCAACTTCTAACCATGAAATGTTGAAAAGGTAAAGCCATTGGTCGTTTACATGAGTAAACACCTTGAATGAATCATCTATGATGTTATTCAGTTGTGATTTATAAAATTCACCATTTAACCCTAGAAATCTTTTTATTAACAACAATAAGGGTTATGTTGAGAGTAGGGTAAAACCCACAATCGACTATTCATTTAAAACAAGCCATCCATTGTCAACAAGTAAGCTCCTTAAGTTGATCATTTAAAGTAAACCATCTAAATCACATTATTAGGACCAACATATTATATTAGACATAATTCCACTTTATTGGAGGAATAAACATTAGATCTTGACAATTGGGTCAAGTTTATATGTTAAAACCATCAATAACAGTATAGGTTCGACCATTGCATCAAGTGACCCAAGAAACAATTGGTCTAAGTTTTAATTGATGCTACAACTATATGATTAACTCACCATAGGTTGTGGAGACCTGATCCACCATCATTAGTTACCATTAAGTCACCATAAGTTGTTAGATCATCACTATATTCATTAATCAGTACCAAATATCAAACTAATATCACCATTAATTAATATCATCATTAGGGTACTTAGTTGTTAATCACTAGGCTTCTAATTAGGCCAACACTTGGCCTAAGCACTAAACGTAAGTTGACACCCTTGGTCACCACCATCATTTTTCATGAAGACAATCACCATCGTTTGTTGCAATGGTACCACCATTGAGTCATGCGTTTATAGAAGAAATCAGCTTTAAACCCTAAAATTGACCATTGGTTGATAGATGTTTAGCATCATAGGTTGTCAAACCAACCTGATCCAAGTCATATTATACTTTATGAATAACGTACGCATGATCAAATATTCATATATAATTGAAATCAATACAGGGAACATTATAAAAATCAAAATCCAAGTCAAGCATAACTTTTTTAGTGCATGGATCATCATATAAAAGCAAGAACATGAGCTAGCAGGCTTATGGTAAGCAATAAACGTGGAGTAAGTTATAAAAATTTCCTCTAATTATAAGATAAACTCCCAAATAGAAGAAAACATCAGCATGTAGGGTAGGAAATCTAAGAATAAGCCGTGAACTTGTCCATCTAGCACCTTTCTTCATCAAATGAGCAAACCCTAAGCATAAGGAGCAAGAAAGGGAGGGTTTTAGAGATTTAGAGCAATTTCTACCATGGAAAAGCAAGGTTCCAACCTGGAGAGAGGTACTAGGAAGGATAACAAAGAAATAAATAGAGTAAATAAGGTGATTCTTACTCTTCTAGGTCAAGATCACTAGAAGGAAGCTTTTCAAAACCTAAAAGGAAGTCAATTGCAACCCTAGATTCTTTTTCCAAGAAGATCCCCTCTTTCTTCTTCCTTGGATAGGAAATTTGCAGCATCACAGAGGGATAACGAGGTTCATAGAAGGAGGGAAGTGGTGGAGATCAAATGGCTCGTTTGGGTGCTTAGGGATAAGTATATGAAACTTTAAGATAAAGAAAAAGAAAAGTTGAAGTTCTAGTATCTTTCCAAGTGTCCATGGCCTTAAACTATTAAGAATATACAAGCACACACACAAGAAGCTCCCTCACCATCCATAGAGACATGATTATCCCTCGTTTCTTGAATTTCCAAGCAAAATAAATAATTCATTAGTTGATAGCTACGAAAGGTAGCTCATCCATGAAGGGGTAAACCCTGGAATACCCTTGAGGAAAACACCTTCAAACCAAGGTTTAAATAGGTTACTCATGGATCAAAAAGCTCACGAATGATGAGATAATATCAAAGGAACATAATTCAAGTGATAAATTGCAAAGAAAACCTCTTAACTAGATAAATTGTAGAAAAGTCCAAAATGTGCATAAAATTACATAACTTGCTCAAACAGTGTCCATATTGGACCAAATTTGAAACTTAAGCTTGTATTATGATTTCAAAGCATATCACAAGGTTATATTAGGATTATAAAAATTCAATTATGATAATTAAGCATATTCAACTCATTAAGCAAGTTTAGGGGCCTTACAACCAAAGGACTTACCCATCCAACCACAAGGAGATATCCACCTTACCAAGGACTTACCCACTTTGCTTGAGTCTTCAGCCTTCACCAAGGTCTTAAACACTTAAGCACAAGTCTTCTGCCTTCAATAACTTTGCCACTCCTCTTGGATCTTCAGCCTTTGCCTTCTCCTTCACCTAGAGAAGATCACCACCTCTTCATCAACCTTGAAGAGGACCAGCCACATCTCCTTCTTCACTCGATAGAGCTTTCTTCACCTTTTATTCATGTAGGAAGGGGATAGGGAAGTAGGAGAAGATGAGTTCTTTACATGCACAAGGGTGGAGCTCTCTTACAATATGCCTAACTCACTCACAAATCACGAAATGAAGTGTAAACTAGAGAGAGAAGGGGCTTAAGGAGTAGTAGCACACTCAAATAAAGCAAGGACTTTGAGTAGCATGAATGAGAAAATTTGGAATGAACTCCAAGGGGTCCTATTTATACCTGGGGGTGCTCCCTTGAGTTTGGGAACACTTAGGGCCAAAATATAGCCATTTTCCACAAGGCAATGGATCTATTTTCACCCAAAATGAGTCACCAACAGTTATAATCACTTTTTCTGCATTTTCTGTACAGTACATTCGGTCGAGTTTCAATAAAGGTAACTCGACCAATCAACTAAAAGACAAAGCCAATTTTCAAACTATCGGTCGAATTTGTTTTGGTGAACTCGACCGATGAGCTAAAATTGAGTTTGCTCAGTGAGTCGGTCGGTCGAGTTCTGTGAGTGCAAAACTCAACCGATAGGTCATCTTCAGAAAATCCATAATAGGATCGGTCAAGTTTCCAACTCGGCCGATGAATAACCTATGATCAATTTTCTAAAATGACTTTTGGGTGATTAAACCTTGGTATAAAGTGTCCCACATATTTTTCTCATCTTAGTTACAAGTCATATCATCAATACAAGTGATTACAAAATTCTTCTAAGTTTGTTTGAAGTGATTTCCTAATTAGCACACTTGCATTACATTTGACTTGAAATTGGACAAGCTAGGGCTTGTGTAGTTTGATCCTTTTCATGTACCTAAAGCCTGAAATCAATCTTGAACAAACATATTAGATACATATGAATGGAATGGTTAAGTCATTATCAAAATATGGGCAATGTATAACCCTTAGGTCAACATTCTCCCCCTTTTTTACAATGACAAACCATTCCTCAATCATATTGAAAAGGATATTGAATTATACCTTTTCCTTGTGAATTGTAAGGGGATTCAAGATTTGAACAATGTGAATTGCTCCCCCTCAATCTATGCTTACTTTAACCTGCATAGTTAGTCTATCTACACAAAGTAATATAACATATATGTACTGTATGTGTTGGATCCTAGATGGGTGATTGGATGCTCTAGAGGGGGGGTGAATAGAGTTGAATCCACTTAAACAAAATTCATCAGACCTTCAAGATATATTAAAACATAAGGTTGCTATATAGGAAATTTGAGTGCGACCAAAACATCCATAGCAAAGGAGAAAGAGATTGAACATACATCAAGTGGCAAGCTATGTAGAGTGGTTGCACACTTCATACTAGAAGTGAGTCAGTCCACTACCTAGAGAGATCAACCTCTAGGATTTCTTAACCATTGCATTCTTATATTCATTCATAAGACTTACAATACATGACCCACAAAAGGACTTACCTATCTAATACAAAGAGTCTTCAACCTTACCAAGGACTTACCCACTTTGCAACGAGTCTTCGGCCTTCACGAAGGACTTACCCACTCTTGCACAAGTCTTCACCCTTGCAGGGATTACTCACTCTTCTTAGATCTTCAGCCTTTGACTTCACCTTCACTAGGAGAAGCTTCCACCAAGGACTTACACACTTGAGTAAGGAGTCTTCTACCTTCACCAAGGTCTTACCCACTCTGCTCTAAGTCTTTGGCCTTGATCTTCACCAAGGGACTCCTTCCCTTGTTCTTCTTCACCTCTCTTAGCCAAGAGAGAGAACCTTCTTCTTCATGGTTGCAATGAGAGATAGGTAGTGGTGGAAGTGAGAGCCTCACAAGATATACATGTAGGACGAGCTCTCTTACAAATCTCCTACTCACTCTAATGGATGTAGCAAGTGATTAAGCTTAGAGAGAGAGGAGGCTATAGGATCAGCCTATAAGTCTTTAGGAACACTTAAGAACAAAAACTAGCCATTTTGTGGCTTGAAATAGATATATTTTCGACTGTTGCAACTCCACAACGGCTAGAAACACTTTTCTGCACTTTTTCTTATAGTTCTATCGGTCGAGTTTCTATAAAGGTAACTCGACCGATCCCACTAAAAGACAAGACCAATTTAGGCCATCGGCCAAGTTTCTCCTGGGGTAACTCGACCGATTCACTTAAATCACTTTTGGTCTGCACAGGGATCGGTCGAGTTCTATGAAATGCAAACTCGACCGATCAAAAGTCATTTTCAAGATCCAATCAGGATCAGTTGAGTTTGCTCGACCGATGAACAACCTGATGTGAATTTTAGAAAATGGCTTTTGAGTGCTTAAACATTCAATCTAAGTGCTCTTGATTTTTTCTAATCTTAATTACAAGTCATACAATCATTATAAGTGATTTACAACATGATTCTAATGGATTTACATCATATTCTAAAAATGTGCACTTGTATTGACCTTGACTTGTCTTTTCTCCAAGTTGAGATGCGCAAGTTATGTCATTTGGAGTGTGTCTATGCATAATCTGAAATCACTCAAGTAGAGACACTAGACACAATTAATTGGAATGGTTTAGTCATCATCAAAACAAGGGTTTAGTCAATTTAGACCTTGAGTCAACATTCTCCCCCTTTTTGAAGATGACAAACCATTCCATAAATGTATTAAAAGCATTTAAGTAAAGTCATACCTTTGGAGAAACCTAGGGGTTTCAATAGAATGGAGTTCATATGCTCTCCCTCAATTGATGCCAATGGAGTTCTCATACTCCCCATCAATTTATGCTATTTCTCCATCATGGTTTAGCTTTCATAACATTTATAGAACACCATGTCTTCTACTCATATATGTTCTACACATATATGTCTTCTCCCGTCTACCTTCTCCCCTTTACATGGACATGTGATGGAGCCTCCACTTGCGTGGAGTTGTGTGCACCACTAAAAATCCTAGAGATAGTAAGTCTGTAAGTTTAGCCTTTCGAGTGCTATATTAAGATCTCCACCCACGTATGCTAGGATACATGGAAGCCTTATCGTAATACAGTTAAGGGTTGAATCCACGAGACAACGGTCTTGTTAAGAGTTTAACAAGATGGAAAACGTAATAATTCTACTTATCTACTTAAAAGTTGATATTTAGATTGAAGAGTTGATTTGATGATGAAATTAAAGTGCAAAGTAAAGTAAATGGCAGAAAAGTAAATTTGAGGTTGTAAATGATATTTGGGAAACCACTAGGATGTGACTGAGTTTCACCACCACTACGCATGGATCAAAACATACATCATAATAACATGGCTTGCAAAGAAAAGGCTCTAAATAGTTAGTATCTTTGTAGACTTAGCTTCCTTTCAGATAACTAACTATGAGAAACGAGGGAGTATTGCAATGCCAGCCATCCCCAAATGAATGGTCACTTACTTTGCATCACTCCCATAGCAAAGTGTGTTCCTCGACCTGTCAAGGTTGTACGTTCATACGTCAACTGATTCCATTTCATAGTATGAAAGTACAATGATGGAGGTGAGTTTACTCCACTCCTTGAGAAACGTTCCTAGATACTGAACAGATGTATGGTGACTACATACATCAAGAACCAACATGCAGTTGATATTCGAATCTAAAAGTACAAACGTAGACAATTCGCACTAGTAGATAATAGATAACACAAGTTGGTGATCAAGCAACTAGTATTCATTAAACGATTGATGTTGAACTAAAAAGATAGTATTTTTCTATTGCAAACTCATGAATTACAACGTATGAAATGAAAATATGGGTAGCGGGGCTACTCCCCGCACTCTAGTGTATGGGACTACTCACTCATGGCAAGAACAAAGAAGGAGGTGGGAAGAGAGAAAGAAAGCATCATCTCCACGTAGGAGGGAGGAAGGTCGACCCCTTGGAGTAGCGAGCAACTATCTTCACACCACGTGGTTGCCTTGATGAATAATCCTTCACTTCCCACCTTCAATGTCAATGAGATAGGAAGTATCTGGAGGATGGAATGTGGATCTTAGACCGGCAACCTTGGGGCAAAGGATGAAGGATGAACAACCCTGGAATGATTGGGGTAGCCTATGGACGTCCAAGAATTCGATGCCAAACGAGGACTCCTTTGGTCCTATTTATAGGCTTCCAAGGAATCCCAAACGGTCTTGGGACCGTTTGGATCTTTAACGATTTGGAGACCGTTTGGACTCATTCAGTCTTGGGACCATTTGGGTTCATACGGTCTTGAGACCGTTTGGCTTCATGCGGTCTTGAGATCGCTTGGCTTCATGCGATCTTAGGACCGTTTGGCTTTTATTCGGTCTTAAGACATTTTGGCCTTCGTATGGTTTTGGGACCGTTTGGCTTGATACGGTCTTGGGACCGTTTGGCTTTTATTCAGTCTTGGGACCGTTTGGCTTTTATTCGGTCTTGAGACCGTTTGGCCTTCATACGGTCTTGGGACCGTTTGACTTCATGCGGTCTTGGGACCGTTTGGCTTCCATTCGGTCTTGAGACCATTTGGCCTTCATTCGGTCTTGGGGCCGTTTGGGTTCGTACAGTCTTGAGACCGTTTGGACTTTATTCGGTCTTGGGACCGTTTGGGGCTTTTTGCAATTTTTTTGGGTTTTTCTGTAAGAAGAAAAAGAGAAATGTCAGTCTATTTATATATTTACAATAAAGTGGAAAGTTAAGGATTTTATCTAATTTATCTAAGAAAGAGTATGGAAAATTAAGAAAAACTAGTAAGATAACATCACAAAATGGGAGGTTATCACCCCCCTAACTTGGAGTCTAGCTTGTCCTCAAGTTGGATAGAGCTAAGGCATATAGTGGCGAGACGATTTTATTTAGTGAAGATTTCCATACTCTTGCTTCAGTTCTAAACCAGAGATCTCCCATAGTTTTATCGACGTTTCTACTTGCATCGACTCATTCGGGTATCAGGAGTTGCGTGGAGCTTAGGTTTCTTCTGTATCGCGTAACTCACATTGGGACCACCCTTTCCTTAATCGCATTCTATGCATGTCTTTGACTGTAAGCTGTTTTATACTTCTTTGAAAATCCTACCGGGAGTTAAGATAGGTATGAGGGTTGGCTGAAGGTTGATGTGTAACTCCCCCTTCTAAGGGGGAGGGTTTATCTAAACTTTTAGGGTCTCACTACCGGGTGTGATACATCTGCCTTTGTGAGGGCATCTGAATGTACCGGCCAGGCAAGACCTTTGTCAACTTTTTCATATATGTGGAGACCTTAGGATCTCACTATCGGGCGCGACACATCTGCCTTTGTGAGGGAAGCTGAATGTACCGGCCAAGCAAGATCTTTATTGTCTCTTCATATAGGTCCTTATGCATGGCACAACTCTCATATTTTTATTCAACACTCTGGCTTTTATTCATATACTCACCGGCTTAGGAATTGGGTATTTAGGGATTTTATTTGGACTGCCAAGCCTCTTTTTGAAAAGAAGAAAATTGTTCCCTAGAGTTTTCCGACATGCACTTGTTTCAGTTTTATACTTGGTGGTCCATTTGTGAGGTTCCTTGATTTAGATTTTTCCTGGTTCCCCTCCCGTCCTTGAGAGCATTTGGCTTGTTTCGGCGAGGATGTTAACCTGTGGAGAGTCTGATGTAGAATTGAAGCAAAAGCATGAAAATCGAGTATGGAGGTGATTTATTAATGCGCCATTAGATGCCTAAATTCTACTTATGTAAGTGAGGACTACTTTGTCTATAACTTAGCTAGGGGTGTCCCTTTTCCAAAAAGAATGTTGTTTTATGTACAAAAGCTATTTTATCCAAGAAATTATCAAAAGAGTCTAAGTGTTAAAAATTGTGCGAAAGAAACAAAGAAAACAGAAGAGTAGAGAGAAGAAGGTTTGCAAGTAATACCTTACCCTTGCCCAGTGTACCCTCCAACTTATCATCCACTATGTCCTCAAAGTGTCAAGGTGATAGGTTGAGAAGTACATGGGTAAGGGTATCACGGTTCTGTTAATCCCTTGATTGCTCCATACGATCGTAGGATATTAGATGCAAACTTTCCACGTAAAGCATGATAATCTACGTCCTTCATGTCCTTCACACGCTTATCGAGGATAGTAAGGGTATACATCCAGTAAAGGACGTGGTAACCACAATCGTTAGATTCTCTGATCTGCTGGGGACATCTATGGCTGAAGGCTGGACGGTGAAAATGGTCGTTGTTGTACGCCTTTGTGTGCTTGCCGAGAAGATCATGTAGTTGTTCGACACAGTCATTCACCACTTCCTTCGTGGATGTCTTTACGGTAACAACATACTCTTTTTGGTTTGGATTGAACTTGCTGTCGGAACTATTGTAAATGATTGTAGTTCCCTCGTGTAAGTTTGTTGCCAGCAGCATCCAATGCTCAGAGTGAAGAAAAGGAAACATAATGAACTTCAGAGTCATATTTTGAAGATACGAGATAAGGGCCTCCGTGGTTCTGAAGTTCTTGGATCCAAGTAAATCATCCTTCATGTATGCTGACGCCATATAAACCGTAGGCATGTCCCGTACTAGAAGAAACGGGTAGGCAATCATCATGCTCACGGATAAAGAACCTTTAACTTGTACAGTTTCACGGAGTGAATCTGCCATTATTAGAATATTTCCTTATAGGAAAACAAGCTCACCATTCTCTGTGTATAGCCTAGACATGATGAGTCTGAGTTCATTATTAGAAAGGCTCTTGCATGCGGCGAGGTCAAAGTTTGGAAACGTTGGTTGTATGGCAGATAGAGTCACCATCGGTTGGGATAATCTGTTGATGGTGGCCCCAATTAAAAAATCGATGTCCCACTTGTCATCTGCCATATCGAAAGTATAAGGGTCCCATTGACCTTGGCGGTCTGCTGTTTCTTTTTCTCCAACTCCTTTAGAATTGTTTTGTATGAATGCTTTTGTGGACGTTGGATAGCAGAAAAAAGGTATCGAGGGACGTCGTCTTGTGCCATTGTTGGGTCCTTGAAGAACCGTCTGTCGCAGATAAGCTCCATGGCGTAACGTCCTTGTAGAGAATGCATATCCTCTGTGGCTAACTCAGTAAAGGGTATTTGTCTATTGAGTGCTTCTGTGAATCTTATTGTACAGAAAGCGCAATCCCCTGAACCTTCTAGTGTTTGGACTGTTGGGTTGATGATTTGGAACCAGGGTTGGTTCCAACCATGTCGAAGAGATGGGTAGGCAGCCCATATTACTTTGAGAAGCTGGAAAGGAATGCAACGTGCTTCCCCAACTAGTCAATCCTCATGCACAAACAAATTGAATATTTGAGGTTGTACTAGATCTCCCTCTGTCTATTTGTACTCAAACATCGCTATGAAGACATTTATACCTTTCACGCATCACATGATTCTTAAGATGTGTTACCATCTCGAGAATGTCCATGCTTCAAGATGTTCATGCAACTCATAGTTCATACAACTCAGCATAAGGTTGATGTTTCAGGTATCATTGGCATACTTCAAGTAAGTATCCAATTTTAGCCTTAGGAGCATTTGGAGTGGTTATACTAGCTCTGGTATTTCAAGGACATAGAGTTTTCGCTCACTTGTGAGAACAGTTCTCAAAGGTCCTAAACCAGATTCAAAGTCTATCCCATTTTGAACTGATCTTAATGATAAAGTATTTGTGTTTGTCATTTAGATTCTAAAATAGAAATTTTTCAACTTTTCAAAACATTTTTTATTTGTTTGAAATGATAAATTAGACAATATTAATTAGACCTTTAATTAATTATCGCTCCCACTATTTTGTTTCAAATTGATAACCCTCAAGTATCAATTCAGAAGATTACAACATACAATCTTCTTGTGGCCAAGATCCATATTTCATCAAATCATGAGTTAGCTTTGGTTGATTGCCCACAACTTGACTATTTAGGTAGGCCATCATGCCTATTGCATCATATTAAACTCTTGGATTTAGATGATATGTGCAACTCTTTGCCATGATCATCTTCATGCCTCGGGATCTTAGACTCTCTAAGAATCACCAGATAAGTCTGACCAAAAGCCGACACGATAAGCATGCACCCTACTTTGACAGAACCTACATGTCTACCATCACACTTCCACGATATGGACCGTGCACCATGCTTTGACGTAACCTACACTTGGTCGATCAACCTTTTCATGTGTGCCACTACTGTAAGGCATATAAGACTTTAATATTGTATTTGAGGGATTTTATATAAGTACATATACATATCCAATCACCACATATTTATAGTACATATCATATACATGCTATCACCACAATGAGAAACATGCAATATCGATAAAAGCAATTATTATGGCCATCCTATTGTAATTCCTTGGAGCACAAGGAATTACAATCATATAAGGTCTACATCACATGCAACTTGTCATTGATGAACATCTGTGTTTGCCAATCTGGGTTGATTGGTTCAACCTTTAAACCGACCAGCTCGCCTCTTGGCTGGTCGGTTGGTGTCCTCCAGCTGGTCGTCAGGATCCTCTAGATGGTCAGCTTGTCTGGGCTTCATGTTGGTCCACCAAGTGCTCCTCAGTCAGTCATCTCGGTCCACCAAGCAGTCATCTTCAGTCTTCATCATAACAAGACATAAAAACAATCCTACTTTTATGTAATATTTGTGAAACCTCGAGTTACATTCAAGGGGAGCAAAGGTAGAAGAGAATCTTGAGTTATCTTGAGTTACATTATAATAGAGTAAGGGGGCTTGGTACGCAGACCAAGAAGCCTTCAATCATAACCAATCATACACATGAACATAGGGTTTATAGGCCATAACCACGCTATACATCCACTGTCAAAACCATTTTAAGGGTGACACACATCAATTGCATATATACCATATCATATATGTATATTAGTTTGTGGCCATGTGGTATTTAATTGGATATGCACATTAGTAATTTTCATTATTCATATCATATGCAATAAATTAATGATGATGAAACCAAAACTTGGTCATATTGATTATCCCAAAGCACAGTATGTTGACATAGCTCTAATACCACTATTGGGTTTTATGGCCTCAGAGTAGGCAGCAGAAACAAAAAAAATTAGATCCATTAATCGATAATAGGAGATCGCATCAACAATATGTAATGGGAAGGATGTTTTTAGTGAGATATACCTAGTCCTGGGCTTGTCCAGTGACAATACCTTGCAGCCATGTGCGATCTTCAATGTCATATCTTGGACGGTGTCTGTGCAGCTCGTGGTCTTCACCACAGGCTGGCCTCCACCACAGACTATGGTTGAGGTATCCTCTTAAGTAGGAGGCATCTCCCGCCTCTGTAGATAGTCCACACAGACCACCTAGAACTCCTGCCATTCTAGAAGAACTGGAAGGAAAGAGATGACCCTCCTCTCAGCATACTAGTCACCAACATGCTCTCCCAAACTCATGCTTTTCTATAGTTGTCTTTCCCTCGTTGTGCCTCCGTGGATGGGTAACACTTGCTCAGGCTCTCTCGGTTACTAGAACCAAAGAGGACAACAATTTTGTAGAGAAAATGATGTTCTGAGTTGTTTGTTATGAGAATCCCCTTGCAACCCCCTATTTATAGTAGACAATAGGGTCAGGATTTCCAGTCTGTTCGGGAGTAGAAGGATCTGGAAATTCCATAAGTTGAATGTATTGCGGCAGGTGAATCGGTCGGTTCACTAAGTGAACCGGTCAGTTGGCATGATGAAAAGATCGGTTCACTAAGTGAATAGGGCGGTTCACGCTCCAGACATGCTTGCAATTGACTTTCCAATTTCATTTCAAGTTAATGCGAAGATCAATTCTTGTCTCAATCGAATTGGACTTATGAAATGGGAAAATTTTCCTCGAATCGGGCAAATCTCAATTTCTTAGTTGGTAGGACTATGAGCCGCTCGGTTCACCAAGTGAACCAGTCGGTTGGCCCTCACTAACCTATTGGCTCACTTGGGTGAACTAGTCAGTTGGCAGTCCTGACCTTGCCAATGCATTATCCAATTGACCTGACACTCTAACCAACTAGTTCAACACTTGAACTTGATAGTTCTGAGTCCAATTAGTCAATTGTATGTTTAATTGAGTACCTAAACACTTTAGTAGTCAATCTAAATAGCATTCATGGATAATCTCCTCTTCCAAGTTAATCCTATGTGTGTGACCTTGCAGGTTCTAATTTACATTGGCAGTGAATGTCCATAACAACTTATGACATCACAAGCAATTTGAAGAGCCTAGTCATCCATCATTGCTACCCAAGTAACTCAGAAATTGGAGAACAACTTCAACCTACAATCTGTGATTAGTGTTGCAGTGATTGTATAGTTGTCTCTAATATCTGAGTTTGAACTCGAGGCATGGAACATCATCCTCTTCAACATTCAATCCATATTCCTTGACCTAGAGCAGAATGTCTGAGATGCATGTGAGTTCACATATCATATATTAAATCACATGAGTATGGTCATACATTTATCAATCTCACTTATCAAGGGGCCCTAGATATCATACTCCTTACAAGAGGGACAAATCTCATATCTATCACTCACATTCAAAAGCCCCATGTGTCAAAGTCACCCAATCATCATCTTTATAACAAACCATGTTTCAGGACTGCATTTGATGATGTCAAAGTGTACCCAATGACATGTGTTGAGTGTAGTGATTTTAGGTCTATGTACCACTATCACTATGAGAGATGATTGGGGCTACCATTCCATGGTATCCATGTATCACTCACATAATAGGTTTGTCTGATATATAGTTCAGTAACATATATATGTGTGCTTTACTTGATATCACAGATCATGATTAATGAGACTCTATCATCAGTCAACACACACACGAATCTTATGTGTTATTGTTGTTTCTATTTTTCTTCCACAATAATATCTGACTTGAGACATAACAAGAATTTATGTACTCTTATCATACATATGATCTCATTATTCAGGTCCTTAAGCTAAAGACATATGTCACCGAGTCATATCATTCTTTAGACATCTATCATGTATGTGTCATCTTCTCATGACTGAGACTGAGATAACAAATAGAATTACATTTGTTATTATCAAATCAGATATCTAATGCCTCATCGCAATCATCATATGATTGGCTCTTTGGGCATACTATACAAATAAAGGCAAGGCAAGCATGATATAATATTTCCAAAGCATTGTTTAAGTGCAATATCAAATAGGGAGATCACTTGGACACAATGTGCTCAAATTGATTGGGTACATGGAAAACCTAGAGATACAGGGATTTCCATTCAACTAAGAGTTGGATACACATGTAATTCTACAATTGTTTCCTGAATCATATAGCCAACTTTCATGGACAATAACATGAACAATTTTGCTAAACCCGTGTTTATATTTATTGGCATGTTGATAATTTTTTAGACACAAATGAAGAAGGATAATCCTATATCAATGATGATGACCAACAAAGGAAATGGGAAATCCAAGGGAAAAGGCAAGGCCAAGGAAAATTCTAAGGCTACCTATAAACCCAAGTATTCTTTACTTAAAGAAAAGAGAGGTGTACATAAAGAATAAAAGTACCACCACTCTCACCATGATTGAGACTTGAAAAGGAATTGCCTTCTTTACATACATGAACTCAAGAATAAATCAAGGGATAGCGATTTCCACTTTAGGTACACACCTTAACAAGATAAATATATCTACTTCATCATCTTAGGTACTTGTTATTTGATAAAGACCTCACATATGCTCTCATCTATAGGATCTGAGAAGAAGTAAGCCTTGAAAGAATGTTGAGGTGGACTTGATGGAGAAAGAATTCCTACCATTGTAGTTGGAACCTATCATTTATTCTACCGAACGAGCTTATAATATAATTAGAGAATTGCTACTACATACCTTTCATTAATAGAAACATCATTAATGTATCTTGTTTGGACAATAATGGATACTAATTTCATATAATGAATGGTGGATGTTCTATTTCTAAAGATAAGATCTTTTAGGGAAATGCCTCAGTGTCTCATTACGTGTACTGCTTAGTAGTAGTGACTAGTGTATATAACATGAATACAAAGAGTCTAAACTCGATAAATCAAACAAAAATTACCTCTGGAGTTGTCTTATAGGGTAAAAAATGAGAAACACATTTCAAGATTTTGTATATATGGTTTTTCATTTTGAATTGACAAAGACATGTGAGTCTTATTTATTGGGTAAGATGACAAAATATCCTTTCATGGGAAACATTCAGAGAGCAAGTGATCTAGTGAGACTCACACATACTAGTATATGTGGACCTCTTAGAACAAATTATATAGGTGGTTATCAATAATAAAGTACTTTGATCTGATCGATATGGAGAATACTTGAGTTTTAGGACCATCTATGAGACCGTGGTATTTTACCACAATGGACTCCACTTGGAACGCTACAACATAAAGGCATATTAGAAAGAAGGAATCCTACCCTGTTGAACATGGTGTTCTTAGTCATCAGCGAAGCATATCCTCTAAATTCCTTTTTGGAATATGCTTTAGAAACCTCAACATTTAAACTAAATCATATACCATTTAAATCAGTTCAAAAGACACCATATGCGATATGGCATGGGAGACATTCCAAAGTGTCTTTTATGAAGATTTAGGAAGGTGAAGCTTATGAGAGAAAACACTTTCCTAAAAAATTTGATCCCAAATCAAAAAATGTTATTTTGTTGGATATCCCATGGAAACAAAGAGATACTACTTTACACTCCATCTAACAACAAAGTGTATGTTGCTAGAACTATTGTATTTATATAAAAGGAATTTATATCCAAAGGAAATAATGGGAGAGAAGTCAAACTCATATAAGTTTGAGACCAACAAGAAAAAAGTGTACCTATAGAGGCTTTTAAGGAGAAAGGAAAGTCAAAAACTATTTTGGAATCTCAAGTTCCTCATCTAACACATGAACCTCATAGATCTAGTAGGACATGCCTTGAGCCTAAACAATTTATATATCTTGTGGCTTAGGAAGACAATGAGTTGGTCAAAGATGATGATCCAACAACCTACCTAGAAGTTATTTAGGGACTAGAGTCTGAGAAATGGCTTGAGGCCATGAGATCAAAAATGGACTCCATGTACACCAACAAGGTATGCACCGCGGTGGATCCACCTAAAGGGGTAAAACCCATAGGGAGAAAGTAGATTTTTAAGAAGAAGACCAACATGGATGGCATTAGTCATGGTTAAATCCACCAGGATCATGTTTACCATTAAAACTTAGCTAACAAAAGGTCAATCTATGGATTGAAACAAGCATCTCAGATCTTGAATCTTAAAACTGAAAAGGCTGTCAAAGAGTTTAGATTTAGTCAAAATGATCATGAACATGTGTTAGCAAGAATTTTAGTGGGAGCATAATTATAATCCTCATATTGTATTTAGATGACATATGATTTATGGGGAATGACATCCCTACCCCACAAATGGTAAAGAATTGGATGAGAAGTACCTTCTCTATGAAGGATTTAGGTAAAGAATCCTATATATTAGGAATTGAGATCTAGTGAGATAGATCTAGAAGGATTCTTGGCATATATAAGAGTACATACGTTGCATTTTTCTGAGGAGGTTCAACATGTAAGATTCGAAAGAGGAAACTTGTTCATGTCCCTTGGAATTAGTATCTCTAGAGCCAAATGTCCCAGTTCATGTGAAGAATAGGAGCACATGAGTAAGATGTCATATGTCTAATCAATTGGATCAATCACGTATGCCATGTTACACACTCTTCCTGATGTCTCATGTGCTTGGGCATGATAGGAATATATCAATCATATTCTAGTGAAGGTCACTTGACTTCCATAAAGAACATACTTAAGTATTTAGCAAGCACTTAGGATCTGTTCCTTATTTATACTAGTGAGGAAGAGTTAGATTTAACAGGTTATACCATTTCAAGATTACAAACTGAAAAAGATAATTATTGAATAAATTTTTTTCCTTGCCTTAACTAAAAAACATTAAGCTAGAAAAGTTATGTGTAAGAGACCATTGGTGTTGCTTACAATAGTAGTCGTGTACATTTTTATTTTGGACACAACAATGTTATTGTATGTATATAGAAGTTTATTGCTGAACTTGAGATGGTTCCAACCATTTATGATGGAATTGACATGTTGTAGCAACAATGGAGCTATTAGAGAAGCTAAAGAACTCAATCACATACTACAACATTTCCATCTCATATAAGAGATCGTACAATGAGACGATGTGAAGTTTTGCAAAGTATCGACTAGAAGCAAATGTTACTGAACCGTTGACAAAAACACTTTTCTAGTAGAAGCATGCTGGTCTTGTTAGAACATTTGGATTTAGATTCATGGGTGATTGTATCTAAATGAAAGTGGGAGTCTATTGGTACATATGCCCACAGATCCGATCATATGTTGATTGTGCGAGGCATCACGTGCTTGATTTGATAATGATAATAAAGGTAATCATATTTATTATGTTTGTCTCAATTATGAGATGATGACACAAACATGATAGATGTCTAAAAATGGTGTTACTTGATGAAATATATCTTCACATTGAGGACCTAAATAATGAATTCATCTGTATGATAATAGTATATACATTCTTATTATATCCCTATTCATATATTATTGTGGAAGAAAAATAAATGTCAATAATACATAAGACCAAAATGTGTATTGATTGATTATAGAGTCTCGTTAGTCATGATATTGGATATCAAGTCAAGCACATTAGTACACATTAGAGAATAGTGATTTAGTTCTCAAAGTGATAATGGTGATTGTAGTAACACCATTTTTTCCATGAAAACATGACCTTGAATAGGTGTTGCCATAAAGGCGGTGAATGGATATGTAGTGATACATGGGGATTGACTTTTAGTAGATGTAGATCATATTTATCCCTCCTATTAGAGTTTGATATCCTAGAGATATGGTAAGAGAGACTGATAAACATATGGCCATACTCATGATTCACTTCACTAAGGGGCACGAAATCAAATCACATCTCAAAAGATGAATCCAAACCCTCATCAAACCTTGAAGCCAGCTAAAACATTTATCTGCACTTTCTAGGGCATACCCGGTCACCTGGCGGGACCCAATGTCAAAGGGTTCCCCCCACCTGACTTAAAATTGTATGCTATCATACATAACTACAACATTGGATTCTCTTATTCATGTTGTAAAGAACTAACAACCATCAATATCAAAACACCTGGATAGGTGAACTCCACTCCCATTTCCAAGAGTCAAAGACACATCCAATATGTGAGATATGAACTCACATGCTTCTCTATTGTTCTCTATAGTGTAACAAATACAAATTGTGTATTCAGAATATGACAATTCCATGCCTCAAAATCAATCTTGATATTAGAGAAAAAGGAACTATAATATCATGGAAAAACTAATCACTGATTGTAGGTTGAAGTTGTTCTCAAAATTTCCAATTACATAGGTAGATATAGAAAAAAAACTTGGTCTCGTGCAGCCACTAACCGCTCTGGCGATTAGGGTTTCACGGTGGTCGCTTTTCCTCACCTGAGTGGGCACCCTATCTCTTTTAGGTCCAAGGATGTGTGATTGTTCTGGTCAGTATCTGAGATGGTAGAAGACCTGATTGACAAGTGCGTGATGATAAAGCTAACGGAGGAAGAGGAGGAGATAATAGAGGTCTCGACGATGGAAAGAATCGAGGGGGAGATTTATGTTTGTATTTCATTCAATGCAAACTACAATATCTATTGAGGTCATTAGTAAATATATTGAAGTACTATTGATTACCTTTTAGCATTTATTCTGAAAGGTCTTTATACATCAATATATATAATTCTTAATAGAATAATCATTCTCCCACTACATCTAATGAAGAACCCTTATCATATTGCACAATGAATGATATTAGCATGTCTCTATTGGTTCAATAACCAAAAGAGTCCAAATAACCATCATATGGATTCCAGAAATGCAATTCTCATTTATGCACTCTAGATGACAATGCTATAGGTATTCAAGTTTGAGTAATCATGTAATTCATTATATGTGTCACACACATTTGTCTCATCAACTATCAAGTATAGTCAATGATACATAGGCATTTCCATCAAAGATCATATTTTTGAAAATGAAACAATAGTTCATTACACTCTTGCCCATACAAGATGTATGATGTTTTCATTAATGGCAAGTATATAATAGCAATTCACTAATTCTATTACATGCCCCTGAATGCCATGTTGTAACTGTAGTGGCAGCAACTCTTGCTCCACACAGTTTCTAGCTTTATTTCTCTTAGGTTATGAAGTAGAGATCTCTATCTCTATTCTCTTCCTGAGATCCTCTAGAAATAGGTTATTTCCCTTTCCAATGTCCAAACAAGTGACAATGGTGGCACTTTCTTTCCTTATCCATATAAGTGAAAAGTACATATTCCCTTTTGCACTTATTTCCTCTCCAGATCTTGAGTGATGAAGATTTGGACCTTATCTTTGCTTCAGAACACCTCTTGACCTTGATTTAGTCTATGGACTTTACTCTACTAATCATTATCACATGTTGTCCTTTCTTCATTCATGCTTTGGCATCATCATGCCAAGCACTTCAGACAGTGGTTTAGCTAAGTTATTCAACATTTGATAAATTGGCTATATGATTCACACAACATTTGTAGAATCATATGTTTGATCAACTCTTAACCTAGAAGAAATCCTAGTCAATCCTCATGAACAAACAAAATTGAATATTTGAGGTTGTACTAGATCTCCCTCTGTCTATTTGTACTCAAACATCGCTATGAAGACATTTATACCTTTCACGCTTCACATGATTCTTAAGATGTGTTACCATCTTGAGAATGTCCATGCTTCAAGATGTCCATGCAACTCATAGTTCATACAACTCAGCATAAGGTTGATGTCCCAGGTATCATTGGCATACTTCAAGTAAGTATCCAATTTTAGCCTTAGGAGAATTTGGAGTGGTTATACTGGCTCTGGTATTTCAAGGACATAGAGTTTTCGCTCACTTGTGAGAACACTTCTCAAAGGTCCTAAACCAGATTCAAAGTCTATCCCATTTTGAACTGATCTTAATGATAAAGTATTTGTGTTTGTCACTTAGATTCTAAAATAGAATTTTGCAACTTTTCAAAACATTTTTTATTTGTTTGAAATGATAAATTAGACAATATTAATTAGACCTTTAATTAATTATCGCTCCCACTATTTTGTTTCAAATGGTTAACCCTCAAGTATCAATTCAGAAGATTGCAGCATACAATCTTCTTGTGGCCAAGATCCATATTTCATCAAATCATGAGTTAGCTTTGGTTGATTGCCCACAACTTGACTATTTAGGTAGGCCATCATGCCTATTGCATCATATTAAACTCTTGGATAGATGATATGTGCAACTCTTTGCCATGACCATCTTCATGCCTCAGGATCTTAGACTCTCTAAGAATCACCAGATAAGTCTGACCAATAGCCGACACGATAAGCATGCACCCTACTTTGACAGAACCTACATGTCTACCATCACACTTCCACGATATGGACCGTGCACCATGCTTTGACGTAACCTACACTTGGTCGATCAACCTTTTCATGTGTGCCACTACTGTAAGGCATATAAGACTTTAATATTGTATTTGAGGGATTTTATATAAGTACATATACATATCCAATCACCACATATTTATAGTACATATCATATACATGCTATCACCACAATGAGAAACATGCAATATCGATAAAAGCAATTATTATGGCCATCCTATTGTAATTCCTTGGAGCACAAGGAATTACAATCATCTAAGGTCTACATCACATGCAACTTGTCATTGATGAACATATGTGTTTGCCAATCTGGGTTGATTGGTTCAACCTTTAAACCGACCAGCTCACCTCTTGGCTGGTCGGTTGGTATCCTCCAGCTAGTCGTCAGGATCCTCTAGATGGTCAGCTTGTCTGGGCTTCATGTTGGTCCACCAAGTGCTCCTCAGTAAGTCATCTCGGTCCACCAAGCAGTCATCTTCAGTCTTCATCATAACAAGACATAAAAATAATCATACTTTTATGTAATATTTGTGAAACCTCGAGTTACATTCGAGGGGAGCAAAGGTAGAAGAGAATCTTGAGTTATCTCGAGTTACATTAGAATAGAATAAGGGGGCTTGGTACGCAGACCAAGAAGCCTTCAATCATAACCAACCATACACATGAACATAGGGTTTATAGGCCATAACCACGCTATACATCCACTGTCAAAACCATTTTAAGGGTGACACACATCAATTGCATATATACCATATCATATATGTATATTAGTCTGTGGTCATGTGGTATTTAATTGGATATGCACATTAGTAATTTTCATTATTCATATCATATGCAATAAATTAATGATGATAAAACCAAAACTTGGTCATATTGATTATCCCAAAGCATAGTATGTTGACATAGCTCTAATACCACTATTGGGTTTTATGGCCTCAGAGTAGGCAGCAGAAACAAAAAAAATTAGAGCCATTAATTGATAATAGGAGATCGCATCAACAATATGTAATGGGAAGGATGTTTTTAGTGAGATATACCTAGTCCTGGGCTTGTCTAGTGACAATACCTTGCAGCCATGTGCGATCTTCAATGCCATGTCTTGGACGGTGTCTGTGCAGCTCCTGGTCTTCACCACAGGCTGGCCTCCACCAAAGACTATGGTTGAGGTATCCTCTTAAGTAGGAGGCATCTCCCGCCTCTGTAGATAGTCCACACAGACCACCTAGAACTCCTGCCATTCTAGAAGAACTGGAAGGAAATAGATGACCCTCCTGTCAGCGTACTAGTCACCAACATGCTCTCCCAAACTCATGCTTTTCTATAGTTATCTTTCCCTCGTTGTGCCTCCGTGGATGGGTAACACTTGCTCAGGCTCTCTCGGTTACTAGAACCAAAGAGGACAACAATTTTGCAGAGAAAATGATGTTCTGAGTTGTTTGTTATGAGAAGCCCCTTATAACCCCCATTTATAGTAGACAATAGGGTCAGGGTTTCCAGTCTGTTCGGGAGTAGAAGGATCTGGAAATTCCATAAATTGAATGTATTGCGGCAGGTGAATCGGTCGGTTCACTAAGTGAACCAGTCAGTTGGCATGATGAAAAGATCGGTTCACTAAGTGAATAGGGCGGTTCACGCTCCAGACCTGCTTGCAATTGACTTTCCAATTTCATTTCAAGTTAATGCGAAGATCAATTCTTGTCTCAATCGAATTGGACTTATGAAATGGGAAAATTTTCCTCGAACCGGGAAAATCTCAATTTCTTAGTTGGTAGGACTATGAGCCGCTCGGTTCACCAAGTGAACCAGTCGGTTGGCCCTCACTAACCGATTGGCTCACTTGGGTGAACCAGTCAGTTGGCAGTCCTGACCTTGCCTATGCATTATCCAATTGACCTGACACTCTAACCAACTAGTTCAACACTTGAACTTGATAGTTCTGAGTCCAGTTAGTCAATTGTATGTTTAATTGAGTACCTAAACACTTCAGTAGTCAATCTAAATAGCATTCATGGATAATCTCTTCTTCCAATTTAATCCTATGTGTGTGACCTTGCATGTTCTAATTTACATTGGCAGTGAATGTCCATAACAACTTATGACATCACAAGCAATTTGAAGAGCCTAGTCATCCATCATTGCTACCCAAGTAACTCAGAAAATTGTATAACAACTTCAACCTACAATCTGTGATTAGTGTTGCAGTGATTGTATAGTTCCTTTGTCTCTAATATCTGAGTTTGAACTCAAGGCATGGAACATCATCCTCTTCAACATTCAATCCATATTCCTTGACCTAAAGCAGAATGTCTGAGATGCATGTGAGTTCACATATCATATATTAAATCACATGAGTATGGTCATACATTTATCAATCTCACTTATCAAGGGGCCCTAGATATCATACTCCTTACAGGAGGGACAAATCCCATATCTATCACTCACATTCAAAAGCCCCATGTGTCAAAGTCACCCAATCATCATCTTTATAACAAACCATATTTCAGGATTGCGTTTGATGATGTCAAAGTGTACCCAATGACATGTGTTGAGTGTAGTGATTTTAGGTCTAAGAACCACTATCACTATGAGAGATGATTGGAGCTACCATTCCATGGTATCCATGTATTACTCTCATGGTGGGTTTGTCTGATATATAGTTCAGTAACATATATATGTGTGCTTGACTTGATATCACAGATCATGACTAATGAGACTCTATCATCAGTCAACACACACACTAGTCTTATGTGTTATTGTTGTTTCTATTTTTCTTCCACAATAATATCTGACTTGAGACATAACAAGAATTTATGTACTCTTATCATACATATGATCTCATTATTCAGGTCCTTAAGCTAAAGACATATGTCATCGAGTCATATCATTCTTTAGACATCTATCATGTATGTGTCATCTTCTCATGACTGAGACTGGCATAACAAATAGAATTACATTTGTTATTATCAAATCAGGTATCTAATGCCTCATCGCAATCATCATATGATTGGCTCTTTGGGCATACTATACAAATAAAGGCAAGGCAAGCATGATATAATATTTCCAAAGCATTGTTTAAGTGCAATATCAAATAGGGAGATCACTTGGACACCATGTGCTCAAATTGATTGGGTACATGGAAAACCTAGAGATACAGGGATTTCCATTCAGCTAAGAGTTGGATACACATGTAATTCTACAATTGTTTCCTGAATCATATAGCCAACTTTCATGGACAATAGCATGAACAATTTTGCTAAACCCGTGTTTATATTTATTGGCATGTTGAGAATTTTTTAGACACAAATGAAGAAGGATAATCCTATATCAATGATGATGACCAACAAAGGAAATGGGAAATCCAAGGGAAAAGGCAAGGCCAAGGAAAATTCTAAGGCTAGCTATAAACCCAAGTATTCTTTACTTAAAGAAAAGAGAGGTGTACATAAAGAATAAAAGTACCACCACTCTCACCATGATTGACACTTGAAAAGGAATTGCCTTCTTTACATACATGAACTCAAGAATAAATTAAGGGATAGCGATTTCCACTTTAGGTACACACCTTAACAAGATAAATATATCTACTTCATCATCTTAGGTACTTGTTATTTGATAAAGAACTCACATATGCTCTCATCTATAGGATCTGAGAAGAAGTAAGCCTTGAAAGAATGTTGAGGTGGAACTGATGGAGCAAGAATTCCTACCATTGTAGTTGGAACCTATCATTTATTCTACCGAACGGGCTTATAATATAATTAGAGAATTGCTACTACATACCTTTCATTAATAGAAACATCATTAATGTATCTTGTTTGGACAATAATGGATACTAATTTCATATAATGAATGGTGGATGTTCTATTTCTAAAGATAAGATCTTTTAGGGAAATACCTCAATGTCTCATTACATGTACTGCTTAGTCGTAGAGACTAGTGTATATAACATGAATACCAAGAGTCTAAACTCGATAAATCAAACAAAAATTACCTCTGGAATTGTCTTATAGGGTCCAAAATGAGAAACACATTTCAAGATTTTGTATATATGGTTTTTCATTTTGAATTGACAAAGACATGTAAGTCTTATTTATTGGGTAAGATGACAAAATATCCTTTCATGGGAAACATTCAGAGAGCAAGTGATCTAGTGAGACTCACACATACTAGTATATGCGGACCTCTTAGAACAAATTATATAGGTGGTTATCAATAATAAAGTACTTTGATCTGATCGATATGGAGAATACTTGAGTTTGAGGACCATCTATGAGACCGTGGTATTTTACCACAATGGACTCCACTTGGAACGCTACAACATAAAGGCATATCAGAAAGAAGGAATCCTACCCTGTTGAACATGGTGTTCTTAGTCATCAGCGAAGCATATCCTCTAAATTCCTTTTCGGAATATGCTTTAGAAACCTCAACATTTAAACTAAATCATGTACCATTTAAATCAGTTCAAAAGACACCATATGCGATATGGCATGGGAGACATTCCAAAGTGTCTTTTATGAAGATTTAGGAAGGTGAAGCTTATGAGAGAAAACACTTTCCTAAAAATTTTGATCCCAAATCGAAAAATGTTATTTTGTTGGATATCCCATGGAAACAAAGAGATACTACTTTACACTCCATCTAACAAAAAAATGTATGTTGCTAGAACTATTGTATTTATTTAAAAGGAATTCACATCCAAAGGAAATAATGGGAGAGAAGTCAAACTCATATAAGTTTGAGACCATCAAGAAAAAAGTGTACCTATAGAGGCTTTTAAGGAGAAAGGAAAGTCAAAAACTATTTTGGAATCTCAAGTTCCTCATCTAACACATGAACCTCATAGATCTAGTAGGACATGCCTTGAGCCTAAAGAATTTATATATCTTGTGGCTTAGGAAGACAATGAGTTGGTCAAAGATGATGATCCAACAACCTACCTAGAAGTTATTTAGGGATTAGAGTCTGAGAAATGGCTTGAGGCCATGAGATCAAAAATGGACTCCATGTACACCAACAAGGTATGCACCTCAGTGGATCCACCTAAAGGGGTAAAACCCATAGGGAGAAAGTAGGTTTTTAAGAAGAAGACCAACATGGATGGCATTATCCATAGTTAAATCCACCAGGATCATGTTTGCCATTAAAACTTAGCTAACAAAAGGTCAATCTATGGATTGAAACAAGCATCTCAGATCTTGAATCTTAAAACTGAAAAGGCTGTCAAAGAGTTTAGATTTAGTCAAAATGATCATGAACATGTGTTTGCAAGAATTTTAGTGGGAGCATAATTATAATCCTCATATTGTATTTAGATGACATATGATTTATGGGGAATGACATCCCTACCCCACAAATGGTAAAGAATTGGATGAGAAGTACCTTCTCTATGAAGGATTTAGGTAAAGAATCCTATATATTAGGAATTGAGATCTAGTGAGATAGATCTAGAAGGATTCTTGGCATATATAAGAGTACATACGTTGCATTTTGCTGAGTAGGTTCAACATGTAAGATTTGAAAGAGGAAACTTGTTCATGTCCCTTGGAATTAGTATCTCTAGAGCCAAATGTCCCAGTTCATGTGAAGAATAGGAGCACATGAGTAAGATGTCATATGTCTAATCAATTGGATCAATCACATATGCAATGTTACACACTCTTCCTGATGTCTCATGTGCTTGGGCATGATAGGAATATATCAATCATATTCTAGTGAAGGTCACTTGACTTCCATAAAGAACATACTTAAGTATTTAGCAAGCACTTAGGATCTGTTCCTTATTTATACTAGTGAGGAAGAGTTAGATTTAACAGGTTATACCATTTCAAGATTACAAACTGAAAAAGATAATTATTGAATAAAAAATTTCTTTGCCTTAGCTAAATAACATTAAGCTAGAAAAGTTCTGTGTAAGAGACCATTGGTGTTGCTTACAATAGTAGTCGTGTACATTTTTATTTTGGACACAACAATGTTATTGTATGTATATAGAAGTTTATTGCTGAACTTGAGATGGTTGCAACCATTGATGATGGAATAGACATGTTGTATCAACAATGGAGCTATTAGAGAAGCTAAAGAACTCAATCACATACTACAACATTTCCATCTCATACAAGAGATCATACAATGAGACGATGTGAAGTTTTGCAAAGTATCGACTAGAAGCAAATGTTGCTGAACCGTTGACGAAAACACTTTTCTAGTAGAAGCATGCTGGTCTTGTTAGAACATTTGGATTTAGATTCATGGGTGATTGTTTCTAAATGAAAGTGGGAGTCTATTGGTACATATGCCCACAGATTCGATCATATGTTGATTGTGCGAGGCATCACGTGCTTGATTTGATAATGATAATAAAGGTAATCATATTTATTATGTTTGTCTCAATTATGAGATGATGACACAAACATGATAGATGTCTAAAAATGGTGTTACTTGATGAAATATATCTTCACATTGAGGACCTAAATAATGAATTCATATGTATGATAAGAGTAGATACATTCTTATTATATCCCTATTCAGATATTATCGTGGAAGAAAAATAAATGTCAATAATACATAAGACCAAAATGTGTATTGATTGATGATAGAGTCTCGTTAGTCATGATATTGGATGTCAAGTCAAGCACATTAGTACACATTAGAGAATAGTGATTTAGTTCTCAAAGTGATAATGGTGATTGTAGTAACACCATTTTTTCCATGAAAACATGACCTTGAATAGGTGTTGCCATAAAGGTGGTGAATGGATATGTAGTGATACATGGGGATTGACTTTTAGTAGATGTAGATCATATTTATCCCTCCTATTAGAGTTTGATATCCTAGAGATATGGTAAGAGAGACTGATAAACATATGGCCATACTCATGATTCACTTCAGTAAGGGGCACGAAATCAAATCACATCTCAAAAGATGAATCCAAACCCTCATCAAACCCTTGAAGCCAGCTAAAACATTTATCTGCACTTTCTAGGGCATACCCGATCACCTGGCAGGACCCAATGTCAAAGGGTTCCCCCACCTGACTTAAAATTGTATGCTATCTTACAGAACTACAACATTGGATTCTCTTATTCATGTTGAAAAGAACTAACAACCATCGATATCAAAACACCTGGATAGGTGAACTCCACTCCCATTTCCAAGAGTCAAAGACACATCCAACATGTGAGATATGAACTCACATGCTTCTCTATTGTTCTCTGTAGTGTAAGAAATACAAATTGTCTATTCAGAATATGAAAATTCCATGCCTCACAATCAATCTTGATATTAGAGAAAAAGGAACTATAATATCATGGCAAAAGTAATCACTGATTGTAGGTTGAAGTTGTTCTCAAAATTTCCAATTACATAGGTAGATATAGAAAAAAAACTTGGTCTCGTGCAGCCACTAACCGCTCTGGCGATTAGGGTTTCACGGTGGTCGCTTTTCCTCACCCGAGTGGGCACCCTATCTCTTTTAGGTCCAAGGAAGTGTGATTGTTCTGGTCAGTATCTGAGATGGTAGAAGACCTGATCGACAAGTGCGTGATGATAAAGCTAATGGAGGAAGAGGAGGAGATAATAGAGGTCCCGGCGATGGAAAGCATCGAGGGGGAGGACCATGTGGAGTTGGCACTAATTGCCCGGCTCCTAACAGATCACTCCTACAACTTCTGGGCACTCAAAAGAACCTTAACACAAGCCTGGGCTCTATAGAACAAAGTTCTTTTTAAGCAACTGGAGGGGGGCTCTTCATAATCTAGTTCGTCCATTGGCGTGACAAGAAGAAGGTGGTCGAGGGGGCGCCATGGAATTTTGAGAACAAATTGTTGATGTTCAAAGACATAGTAATAGATGAGCAACTGATGAAGGTTCATATTGACTTCTATCCGTTCTGGATCAGACTATATGGGCTACCTCTAGGCTTCAGATCAGAGGCAGCAATCTGCACCATTGCCAGCAGAATTGGTGAAGTCATGCAGACAGATCGAGATGACCCCAGATGGGAAGCCTCATCTCGAGTCCAGGTTCGGCTCGACGTCCAGAAGCCTATGAAATGAGTTTTACATGTGCGGAACAAAGATGGTCATACAGTCACAATCGAGATTAAGTATGAGTGATTGTCGTCTTTCTACTACGTGTGTGGTCTACTGGGGCACATAGATCAGGACTGCTAGGGAGTGGACGATTAAAGAGCAGAGAATCGACAGTGGGGGCCATGGTTAAAAGCCTCACCCAGGAAACCGAGGCTTAGAGTGGCAGAGGAGCTATTTGGAGAGGGCAGGGCAAAATAGAAGGTGCTTTTCCACACCAAACCAAAGCTAAGGGAGGAGTAGAGCGAAAGGAAGGGAAGAAGGAAGAACCTCACCGAGGCGGAGGACAATAGAAGGATAAAACCCCAATATACGAATACTAGTCATGAGCAGGGGGTGCAAGTGGGTCGGGAGAAGGTGGGTAAGGCCATGACAATGACACAACCGACACAATCCTTTGCATTGGAGAGTACAAAGGAATAGGGGGGAGAGACCGGGGCACACTCGCTAGAAATGATCTGGCAGTAAAACAGAGATGAAGGGGAGAAGATAGATAAACGATCGGAGAACAAAGCGATTGAGTATACAACTGAACAATTGCTAGACATCTTTAAATAAATGCCAATACCAGAGATAGTCCCAAGTAGCGATGAGGAGGACCGAACGGGGTCATTTGGAAATGATAACTCCATAATGACGAAGACTATGATGAGTAGGCACAAAGATAGAAACGAGAGGGAGGAAATTGAGAAAACCACGAACACTCCAGTAGTCACAAGGGCACAAAAGAAAAGATCTCAAGCGGCAAAACAAGGCCATCCGGGGAGATAGGGATGGCAAAAAGCAAAGAAGAAGCACCAAGTCTGGGTTTATAAAATGAGCAGGGCAGCTAGACTCGGTATACTAGAGGAGGAGGTTACCTGTGACATGAGCATAGGGAAAAAGTAGAGAAATGAGGAAACACAATACATGGATGTGGATGATCCGACACAAGCAGACCAGGGGAAAAAATGGAGGACAGAGAGTGAACAGAATCGAGACAATGAAGGGGTGCAAGGCACTCAAGTAGAGGTGGCTGGCGAGGACCACCACCACGAACAACAATGAAATCCTGAGCTAACTGTTAGGGCTTGGGCCGCCCTATGAAAGTTCAAGCACTCCAGTCTTGGTGCTGGAGGGAAAGCCCAAATCTGGTTTTCTTAATGGAGACCATGATTCCTGCGTCAAAGTTGGAAGAAGTAAAAAGGAAATGTGGGTTCATAGACGACATTTTCTTATCTAGTCAGGGGAGAGCTGGAGGAGTTGGTTTATGGTGGAGAGACATTGATGTCCAAGTTATGGAATACTCCCAACATCATATGGAATGTGTTGTGAGTAGCGGCAGTGAATTTGGGTAGTGGAGGGATATTGGCATATACGGGTGGGCGGACCAGGCATAGAAGACAAGGACTTGGGATCTCATGCGGAAAATTACCATGCAATCTAGTCTTCCAACAGTGCTTTTTGGCGACTTCAATGAAATTTTGTCATACAAAGAAATGCAAGGGGGGCCTATGAAACCAGATAGATTTCTTCAAAACTTTCGTGACACTATTAATGACTTTTAATTAATGGAGTTGGGATATATGGGTGACCCATTCACATGGTGGAGAGGAACTACACTGGAGACACTTCTAAAAGAGAGACTGGACACGACGCTAGCAAATGCAGATTGGTATAATTTGTTTCCAGAAGGCAGAGTGATACATCTACCGAGATATGCATCAGATCATGCTCCCATAGTTATTATGACAGAGCGGCACAGGAGAAGGAAGCATCTCAAGCAAAGTTTTTTCCATTTTGAGCCGATGTGGCTAAGAGAACCAAAATGTATTGAAACGGTGAAGACAAGTTGGGAGGCCAGTTGCTACCCAAACATCCCGGACAAAATTAAGGCATGTGGGGAAAAACGAAAGTTGTGGGCTGATGAATACTTTGGGGACATCAAATGAAAGATTAAGGGTGTTGAATAAAACTCCAACACCTTCAACAACTGCCACCTGATAGCACCATGCTAGAGCAGTGTACGGAGGTTGCAAAGGAGCTTCAATACTGGCACGAGAAAAATGAAGCATATTGGTGCACCCGGACTAGAGTCAACGGGATGAAAGAGGGTGATAAAAATACAACATATTTTCACCATAAAGCATCTGTAAGAAAAAAAGAAACAAAATCATGGGGTTGAAAGACAGACATGGCACGTGGAAAGACAAAGAAGAAGACATTCAAAATATTGTGGTGGAATTCTATGAAGAGTTGTTTATGACTTCCAACTCGACGAGTCTACAGACGGACACAATGGGGATTAAAAGGCTTGTTATTGATGATATGATTGCCCAGCTTGAGGCGGACCTCACAAATGAGGAAATTTGGGAAGCTATTAAATCTATGCACCCAAACAAGGCACCAGGGCCGGATGGGATGAAGGTTGTTTTCTTTCAGAAATATTAGCATATTGTAGGAAGAGATGTGGCAAGTTACATTAAATGATGGTGGAAGGAGGACAAAATCATAGGAGAGGTAAATGATACATTGGTGGTAATAATTCCAAAAATGCAGGAGTTGAAAGTTCTGGGGGAGTACATACCCGTTAGTCTCTGCAATGTGGTCTACAAAATCGCTTCTAAGGTGGTGGCAAACAGGATCAAACCAATGATGAACAAAATTATTTCTGAGAACCAGAGTGCATTTATCCCCAGAAGGTTGATTACAGATAACACCATTATTGCCTATGAACTGTTCATGCCATGGAGGGAAAGGGAAGAAGAGAGGTCATATTGCTCTAAAGCTAGACGTGTCAAAAGCATATGACAGGGTGGAATGGAAGTTTGTGGATCATGTACAGATGAAGATGGGCTTTGGGGATTTATGGAGGAGGAAGATTTACCAGTGCATCTCATCGGTCAGTCATGCTTTTGCTGTTAATGGAGATAGGACTAGAACAATCAAGCCATCTAGAGGACTACGCCAGGGTGACCCACTCTCTCCCTACCTTTTCATTACATGTGCCGAGGCTTTTTCCATGGCTACTAATCTTGCTGTTGAAAATAAACTTATACATGGGATTAGAGCGTGCAGGAGAGGTCCAGATATTTCTCACCTTTTCTTTGCAGATGATAGTATCCTTTTTGCTAGAGCTACGACTGCAGAATGCTTGAAGGTAGCTGAAATTATCAGCCAATATGAACAAGCATCGGGACAAAAAATAAATTTAGACAAGACAGAAGTGACTTTCTGCAAGGGGGTACCACATGGGCAAAGACAGGTCATAAAGGAGCTACTAAAGGTTACGGAGGTAGATAGACACGCTAAATACATGGGTCTCACAACTGCAATAGGAAGGTCGAAGAAGTAAGCTTTCAACTTTATTCAAGAGAGGGTCAGTAAGAAGTTACAAGGGTGGAAAGAAAAATTTATATCCAAACCGGGCAAGGAAGTATTAATAAAGGCGGTGGCGCAAGAAATCCCCAACTATATGATGAGTGTCTTCCAACTTCCATGCAGGACAATTGATGCCATCAATAGTACCATAGTGAGATTCTGATGTGGTGCAAAAGGGGGAGAGAGGAAGATGTCCTGGGTTAGTTGGTAGAACTTGTGCAAACCAAAAAAACAAGGGGCATGGGATTCATGGACATCAACACTTTTAACCAAGCACTCCTAGCAAAACAATTTGGCGGCTCTACTAGTGCCAGGACACACTGGCACACCGGGTGCTTAAAGCTAGGTATTTCCCCCATACATCAATATTAGAGGCACCCAGAGGACATAATCCAAGCTATGTGTGGAGGAGTCTGTGGGGGTCGAAGCCTCTTATTCTGGAAGGCTTGAGGTGGGCGGTCAGAAATGGAAATAACATTGACCTGTGGACGCAGCAGTGGGTTCCGGGTGAAAGGTCAATGCTAGAGATTTACAAGACCACGGAGGAATGCCAGTAAGAGAGAGTTAGTGATCTTATGAGTCCCTCCAGATAGAGTTGGAATAATGAGCTAATGTATCACCTTTTTCCCAGCCACATTGCAAAGACAATATGTTGCATTCCTTTAAGCCTGCAGAATACCCAAGATTCTATCTATTGGCGGCTGGCCCAAGACGGTGTGTATAGCATAAAGTCTGGATACTAGCTGGGTTCCCTAGAACCTAGGGGCATGGAGGAATACTTGACACAGGAGGGCAGTGAAACCTGGAGTATGATATGGAGAAGGGGGTGGTCGCTAAAGGCCACACATTTTCTCTGGAGGGCATGCACAGGAAGCCTAGGGAAGATGGGAAGACTATTCGACCGCCACTACCATCCTGATAGTATGTGCAAGCTATGTTGTCATGGAAGGGAGTCGGTGCAACATATGCTTTTCGACTGTGACAATTCCAAACAACTCTGGTAGGAATTCTCGCGTGAAACTCAAACTTTAGTCGGCAACCTTTTACAGATGGGGCCTGCTACAACCATATGGGAACTACTGAAGGGAGGGATGAGAAGGAAGGGGATGATCTGGTGGCAAAAATGTGGGTGATCTGGACTCACAAAAATAGATGCATTTTCGACCAGACTGAAAAAGACATCCGGTAAACCTTCAGCACAATACTAGCTCTGATGAGAGACTTCCGGCAACACAATCAAACAACATGCATTGATCCAGAAAAGAATATGCCCACTCAGCATGCATGGAGACTGCCAAAACCTGGGGGCATAAAGTTGAACTCAGATGCAGCTTGGAAGAAGGGCAGGAAGGCGGGGATCGGGCTGGCCTGGAGGAACTATAGGGGACAACTCCTAGTGGTCGAAGGTGACAGAAGGGACGATGCCACAAGTGCCTTACTAGCTGAAGCACTGGCCATCCGTGAAGGGTTGGTAGCTAGAAGATGAATGGGCATTAATTTTCTTCAGATTGAGATAGACTCAAGATCAATCTGTAAGGACTTCCACGCTGCTTCTGGGAGACGAGATCAGTTGGGGATCATCATAGAGGATATCAAAACTCTTAGTCAAGAATTTAGCTTCTGTAGCCTGGAATATGTTAACAGGCAAGCTAATAAAGTGGCACATGAGGTGGATGCCTTTGCTAGCAATAGAAGTAGTCATTTTTCATTTTCACAAAACTTCCCTCAGAACATATGTTCCCTAGCTGCTGCCGATTTGGCTTAATAAATGATAAGGGTTCTTTAAAAAAAAAGGATACCACTCATTTCTTGTATAGTCATAATGTTTATAGACTGCACTACTAATGTAATTTGGGACCTATAGGGTGTCACTCATAAGATTCACTTGGAATAAGTGTTTACCATTGATAAGATTTATCATGGTTAATAAATTGTTTAGCTAATCTAATTAGACATCATTGATTTTCAATTGATTGACTGGAGTGTCTAGTTGACCATACTGATGTGCCAGTTAATCAAATGGAATTTCCATTCGACTGATTAGACTACATAAACATTGGTGGAAGTAGCAAGCCATTGGAATGGTTGGAGTGTCTATCTGACTGATTGAATAGTATTCCCATCGGATGGTTAAAATACCCAACCATCTGACTGGATGTGAAATAAATAGTTTTGTTGGGTCAAACAATCAATGATATGTATAATGATGTGCATTAATCACTACATTAAAATACAATGTTATTGTGTTGTTGACCACAAGCCAACTAACTGACTAGAAAGTCCAATCAGTCAATTGTCTTATATCATTCAACCATCTAGATGGTCTAGTCGACTGACTAGTCGTGTGTAGTAGACATCAAACCATGAGATTTGACTGTTCATATCCCTGTGTTAAGGAACCCCTAGTCCATCTACTCCTACATAAGGAAGGGTGTGGCATAGGATCAAGACACACAATAAACATAATCTAGATACAAAGTCAAGAGAATGTCTCAAGACTCCTCATCTCATAGTTCCAACATGTAAAAGAGAGCCTAGTCATCTAACCTAAAAGGAAGAGATGAGAAGGAGAAACAAATTCCACACTAGCACGTTGATAAATAGAAGGACAACTTCTTCTTGTCGACTTTAGAAGTGCAACATGGAGTTCTCGGTGGTCTTTGAGGATGATGTAGTGGAGTGGAAGCCATTATTGCCATGCTAGGAGGATGTTGTCAACCGCCGCCCATGTGTGCTACACCAAAAGGATGCCAATTGTTCCTTTATGTGTGATACTTGTGAAGGAAGCATATCCCCTAAAAGAATAGTCTCTAGACTTGTTCCAGTACAAGGTATACCTTGCACCCTCTTTCACAATACATCATTATTGATGCAATATACTGGTTAGGAAATATGGACAACAAAGATTTCATTTCCATTGCCTACTCTGCCCGCATATCTATAGATGGAGGTCCATCTCTCTGACCTTTGTCTGCATCATGCATGAATGAATCAAGAAACTGTGTTACTATACCAGGGGTTTAATGGTGCAAACATTGAGTTGAAGCCCACCTTAGTTAAAATGATGCAATACATAACCTTTGGTTGAGACTCTCTATATTAGAATCCTAAACACCACCGAAATGCCTTATAAAAACTGTGATACCCTCAAGATGAATTTGGTCCCATAGGATGTGATATACTTTAAGGGCTTCAACATTTCTATGAGAAATACAGTCCTAGATCATTATCTTTCTCTAAATGATAAAATCATCAGTGGATGGGAAGCTCTATCTGATTCTATTATTACCAAGTCCTACCCTATAGTGAAACCTTGTATAAAGACACAAGACCACTAGCTTCATGTAGAAACCTAGTGAGAACTTTCATGAATCTCAAGAAATATACAAGGAGTATTAGGGGGACTTCCCTCACCACAACACTGATAACAAATTTCTAGTGAGCACCTTATAAAATGTGTTGACCACGACTAAGATGACTTCCATAAATGCTTATGTATGAAGTGAGTTTTTTGGTAAAAATAATCTTATATATTTATAAAGATATTTGATAATATGGATTCCCTACATGATGACCTTGGTTACAAAAAAGGATCAACCAATATTATCTCTATTGTGGGGATCACTAATGATTCTAAAGTGCTTCAAACCCTTATAACCAAAATTTAGAAAACATATATCAATGTTTGTTCAATGAAAGAGTCAAGGAGTAAAGTAAAGAACCTCATGAAGACCACAATGAACTACGGACATGTGGGCACAACATGGACCATTACATTTGTACTCATGGAAATGAGGACGACTCTACTAAAAAGGTCTCTAAATAAAACTTTAAGAAACTTGACCAATTAGGGGTTCTCTTGTTGAAACAAGAGCACTATTGAAAACTCTCACCAATTGAACAATCCAACCCAAAGGATGGTGATATTAATATGCCCAGAGACTCAATCATATGATGATTGTAACGTGGCATTAGATACCTGATGTGATAATGATAAAGGTAATTTTGTCTATTATTTTTGTGTGCAACATGCGATGAAGACACACACATAATAGATGTATAAAGAATGATGTGACTCGATGACATGTCTTCAGGTTGAGGACCTAAACAATGGGATCATATGTATGATAAGAGTACATACATTCTTATTATGTCCCTAGTCAGATATTATTATAGAAGAAAAATAGACAACAATAATGCATAGGACTAGAGTGTGTGTTGACTGATGATAGAGTCACATTAGTCATTATATGTGATATCAAGTCAAGTTATATGATAGAGAACAATATATGCGACATACCCACCATGAGAGTGATACATGGTTAACCATGGAATGGTAGTCACAATCATCTTTCATAGTGATAGCATTGATTGTGATTCTTAGACCAAAAATCACTATACTCATCACACATCATTTAGTGAACTTTGACATCATCAAACATAGTCCTAAAACATGGTTTACTATAAAGGTGATGATTGGGTGCACTGCTATACATGGGGATGACTATGAGTGATGTAGATAGGATTTGTGCCTCCTACAAGGAGTATGATATTCAGGGCCTCTTGATAAATGAGATAGAGAATTGTATGGCCATACTCATGTGGTTTAATATATGATATGTGAACTCACATGAATCTCATAGAGTCGGCTCTAGATCAAGGAACATGGATTAAATGTTGAAGAGGATGACGTTCCATGCCTCGAGTTCAATACAAATATCAGAGACAAAGAAACTATACAATCATGATAACACTGATAACAAATTGTAGGTTGAAGTTGTTCTCTAACATTCTGAATTACTTGGGTAGCAATGATGTGTTACTAGATGCTTCTCATTGCTTTGATGTCATAATTTAGTTATGAACATTCACTGCCAACATAAATTGGAACCTACAAGATCACACACATTGGACACCCCTGGAAGAGGAGATTGTCCTTGAATGATGTTTAGATTTATTACTAAAGGTGTTTAGGTAATCAATTTAGCATTCAATTAACTGATTTCACATAAAATCACCAAGTTCATGTGTTGAACCAACTGATTAGAGTGCCAAGTTGACTGAGAATTAAATTGGTTGATTCTTGCACAATCTAGACCACCAACCGATTGGCTCACTGGGTGAACTGATCAAATCATGATCGATGAGATGATCGGTTCACTTAGTGAACTAACCAACTCAAGTGGACCAAATGAGGAGTTGATGACTTTCTCGATTTGTAAGAAAAGTTGACCATTTTATTTGTTCAATTTGATTTTAACACGAATTAATCTTTGCATTAATTAGAAACGGATTTAGAAAGTCAATTGCAACCAGGATTGGCTTGTGAACCACTAGGCTCACTTAGTGAGCCGACTGGCTCACTATGCCAACCGATCGGCTCATTAGTGAGATGACTGGATCACCTGCCGTAGTACATGCAAATTCATGGAAATTATGGATCCCTCTACACCCGAATAGACTAAGAACCCAAACCCTTCCCGCTACTATAAAATAGAGGGGTACTGGGGCTTCTCAGTACACATAACATAGAACATTAGTTGCTCTGAAATTTTTTGTCATCTCTGGTTCTGATAATCGAGAGAGCTCGAGCAAGTGCTACCTGACTAGGGAGGCACAACAAGGAAAAGACAATTGCAAAAAGTAGTCTGTGTTCGGGAGAGCATATTGATGCTAGTACATCAATAGGAGGGCCATCTCCTTCCTACCCGTTCTACTAGAATGGTAGGAGTTTATGTTGGTATGTGGACAATCTATAGAGGTGGGAGATATCTTCTGCTCAGGAGGACGTGTCCTATGTAGTCCGTGGTGAAGGCCAAAGTTTGTGGAGAAGACTAGGAGCTGCACAAACACCATCGAAGACATGGCATTGAAGACTGCACATGACTACAAGGTATTGTTGCTAGGCTAGCACTCGGACCATGTATATCTTGCTAAAACCATCTTTCTCATTACATAGTCATTGATGTGATATGTTGGTTATGGGTGAATGTCTAGTAAATTTTTTTGTTTTCGCTGCCTAGGAAGTTCATAAAACCCAACAGTGGTATCAGATCCATGTCAATGTGCTATGTTTGGTATTAATCTATATGATTGGTTTTTGGTTTTATCATCATTTATATATTACATAACGATGCAAATACTTAAAAGTACTATTATGTATATCCTAATAAATACCACATGTGATCACAAACTAATATGCATATATGATATGGTATATATGCCATTGATATATGTGCCCTAAAATGGTTTTAATGTTGTATGTGTAGTGTGGTTATGGTCGATAAACCTGATGTGTTCTTGGTTGGTTATGGTTGTTTTCATCTCAGTTTGCATACCGATCCTCTATCTTATCTTCAAAATGTAACTCGAGATAACTCAAGCTTTTCTCTTATACCTTTGCTCCCCCTGAATGTAACTTGGGGTTTTCTAAAGGGTATGTAAAAGTAGAATAGTTTATTTTCTATTACATCCAAGAAGAAGATAGTCAATGCCAGACAAGCCGACCACCTAGAGGACCGATGAGGATTGCAAAGAAGGAGCAGGACTGAACGACTGGTGGCCCAACTACTTGTTGGAGGAGTCTAGACATCAGAGGCCAAATTGACCAACTGACCACGAGGCGAGCTGATCATGTCATAGGATGATCCGATCAAGCACAAAGATCTTCATCAACAATAGGTTTCATGGGATGTAGACATTAGATGATCGTAATTCCTTGTGGTTCTAAGGAATTACAATAGGATGGCTATAATCATCGCTTTTATCATTTTTAAATGTTTTCTCGTTGTTGTTATAGCATGTATATGATACATACTATAAGTATGAAGTGATTGGATATGTATATGTACTTATATAAAATCCCTCAAATACAATATTAAGTTGAAGATGCTTTCCACAAGCAACACCCATGAAAATCTTGATCGACTAAGTGTGGGCACACCTTTGCATGGTGGAGTATCTATATCATGGAAGTGTGATAATAGATATGTGAGTCTGCCTTTACAAGATGACCATAATAGGATTAAGCTCCTTGAGGCATGCAAATGTTCATGACAAGAAGTTGTGCATAATATCTATCAAGAGTTTCATATGACGCAATTGGAAAAAGTTGCCTACCTGAAAGATTCTAGTTGTGGGTGACAACCCTCGCTGGTCCATGGCTTAGAGGAAATCAAGATCTTGATCACTAGAAGATTTCCGACTACAATCTTCCAAATTGATACATGAGGGTTATTGATGCGATGATTTTGAGTCGCATTTATAGACCTTTTTCATATGTGTTTTGTGCCTTAATTACTCATTTTCATGGATAATATTGCATAATTCACTTTATTTGGTCTTTGCCATCATTTTATATCAAATCCCCTTTATTTCATTATTTTAAGCATTATTGATCATCTTATTATAAATCGTGTGGATTTATTTGGTCTTGTTGTACAATTTCAGGAAAAACAAGTATCTACATCCGTCGATACCATCGACGGGTGTCGATACCATCGACCAAGCCACAGGTTGTCAGCCGAGAAGAGCAATACAGAGTCGATGGCATCGACGCCCAAGTCGATGGCATCGAGATGTCTCCAGGCTGCTAGCGAGGATTAAGTCGATACCATCGACGGATGTCGATGCCATCGACACAAGGAGAGCTACAGCGTCGCTAAACGACAACAACCGACGCTAAAGAAGTCGATACCATCGACACCCAAGTCGATGGTATCGAGATCACCACAGGCGCTCAGAATAAAAGAAAGGAAAGCTGCCGCTAATCCGCTGGGTCGATACCATCGACCCGCGTCGATGGTATCGACGCCGGCAGATATGCGTTGGATCTGTTTTGATATCAATCGGACGGCTGTCATTATTTGACGACCTAATTAGGGACTTATACCTAATGACGGCCGCCCAGACAAAAAGAGGGATCTCATTTTTGGATTGCACGAGTGCCGAGGAGGAGAGAAAGGAGAACGGAGGCCGAGAAGCTCATACCGGGTGATTCGGACGCTGCCGAAGACAATTTCCACCACCGACAGGCGGGGGAAGCTGTGTTCTACGCCAAGGATCCACCGGTTCTTCTCCGTTCAGGGGTTTTCCCATCTATTTCACGTTTTTCTTATGAATTCCCCAATTTCTACCATGTATTTGTGTAAGATGAACATGAGAGGCTAAAACCCTCAATCTTTAGGACCGGGAGTAGCCCGGGGATACATTGTATGATGATTTTATATTGATAATTCATATTTTTCTCTCATATCCGTGGTATAAATTCGTTTTCTCTATTGCTATTGTTATGCTTGATCACCATAATAGTAAATTAATGCCCTTAATCACTTCGACAGAAGGATTAACGGTTGAAAAGAAACGAATTCTACATTAATTAATAAAACCCTTGACAAAGGAGTTGTAAAATTAATGGTGGGAACTGAGGGACCGATCCTAATGCGCTTAGTTTAGGGGAATGATTACTACGACGGTGGAATCAACCTAAACCTAAGTAGTGAATTACACCACGACAGTGGGTAATTCTCATTTCAGGCCACTACCCGGATAGAGAGAGAAGTGTGAGGAATTATATGAAATCTAATACAATGTTGACCCGCGGTGAAACCGCCATCCTAAAGATATCCTTTTAATTGATTAAATTAACCTTTAATCGATTATTTTCTTTGTTTCATTTTTATTTTCTTTTAATTTCAACAACAAATTCTACTTTGTTAATCGGTCTAGCTGATTGCGATTAGTTAGTAGAAGTCTCCAATAATTCACGTATCCCTGAGTTCGACTCGGGCCTCACAAGGCCTATATTACTCGACGCGTATACTTGCGTTTAAGCGCGTATTAAAATACACGTCAAGTTTTTGGCGCCGTTGCCGGGGACACGGCGAATTATTGGCACTTTGAGTGCTAAGAGCGGCCACTCTAGGCCACAATTTTTTTTTATTTATTTTAAAAACAATTTCAAAAATTCCTTTATTTCTCTATATTTGTGTTGACTCGACTAAAGCATTGTACTGAACCCCTATTTCCATATTTCAGGTGCTTTGCATGGTGCACACGCGTAGTCGAGACTACGTGAATCGCACACCTGAGGTTCCATCTGCGGGACCAGAGGACGAGGACAACTACGAGGAGGAACACCACAGTGATATACATTCTGAATCTGAGCCGGAACAAGAAGAAGTAATGGCTGAAGCACAGACAATATGGGAGAAGATCAAGGCGTCTTCTTCCTCGGCATCAAAGGGGCCTATAAAGAAACAAGGGCTAAACATACCTACATACAAGATCGACCCAGCACTGATTAACTTGGTCAAATCCAATGCATTTCACGGACTGAAAAATGAAGATCCAGTGGCACACATTAGTCAGTTTGTGGAGAACTGCGATATGGTGAAGATAGATCGCTTTCCGCAAGATGTGCTTTATCTCAAGTTATTCCCCAGTTCCTTGGCAGGAGCAGCAAGAGAGTGGCTCCACAACCTCGACGACGAGTTTGTTGAGTCATGGGATCACATGGTGGAGGTTTTCTTCGAGAGGTTCTTCCCTCCTGAGAAGACCAATGATATGATCCGGAAGATCCACAATTTCACCCAACAGGCGGGTGAAACCTATTCTGAGACTTGGGAGCGATTTCAAGTCATGTTGAGGAGATGTCCACATCATGGATTGGACAAGGAAACCCAAGTGAAGATCTTCTACTTTGCTCTCTCCGAGCATGATAGAAGCAACTTGGACTCGGCCGGTTCTGGATTCTTTCTAAATAACACTGATACAAGATGCTGGGAAATACTGAAGAATATGGCACGAAAGCAGTCTTGGGGAGAAAGAGAAAGAGGCCCAGTTGAGCAAGCAAGAGTTGCCAGTGAGTCAAAGGCAATGAGAGAGCTGAATGAGAAAATGGATCTTCTCGCAAAGAAGTTGCTGCAGAAGGAAGACAATGAGTCCGAGGATGAGGCTCAGGTCAAGTATATGAGGCAACAACAAGGGTACAGGAACAATGATTATTCATGGCGGAAGGACAAGAAATTTTCATGGAAAGATCCAAACAACTTCCTGCAAGATCCGGACGCCAAACCTGCACCGGTCACGGAGGACAAGAGCACGGAGTTGCTAAATCAAGTCATAAAGCAGAATCAAGAGTTGATGAACACTTTTGGGCAGCAAATAAAGCAGCAGGGTGAATTCATGAACCAGTTCGGGCAGACGTTGCAGAGCCACGGGGCTCAGATGCGGACTATAGAGACTTCAATGGCACAGATGGCAGCGGAGATTGCAAGCTTGAAAAAGCCGGCACATCCGGGTTTTCCGGGGAACACCAATGTTCCCGGGGGAAACCAACAGGCCAAGGCCATATTGTTGAGGAGCGGTAAGAAGGTGCTTAATCCAAGGGCGGATGACACCAGCACACCGCAGAACACAGTAGAAGAAGCAACCGCTAAGGAGCAGCGTGCACCAGTCATAGAGCAAATTGATGACACAACCGAAGATGGTAAGGAAGGACAAGCCAATGAGGTGGAGCCACAGAAATTAACCCCCTATGTGCCACCTCATCAAAGAGCACATACTGTTCCGGTCCCCTACCCCAATAGCGCAAAAGCAAGAAAGGTGGATGCACAGTTTAAAAAATTTCTGGACAGCTTTAGAAAGTTATCTGTGAATATTCCCTTGTTAGAGGCAATTGAACAAATTCCGTCTTATGGAAAGTTTCTCAAAGATGTAATCACCAAGAAGAGGAAGATACCCGACACTGAGGTTGTGGTGTTAAAGGAGCAAGTGAGTGCTTTTATTATGGGCACTTTGCCGCCAAAGCGACAGGATCCTGGCTGTTTCAATATTTCATGCTTTATCGGGAAGTTCAAATTTGGCGAGGCGCTTTGTGATTCCGGGGCAAGCATCAATCTGATGCCCCTTTCTACATTCAAGAAACTTGGATTGAAGGAGTCAAGGCCAAGCAATATGACTATCCAATTGGCCGATAATTCTGTGGTGAAACCATATGGAATCTGTGAAGATGTTTTGGTAAAGGTAGACCGCTTTGTTTTTCCCGCTGATTTTGTTGTGATGGAGATGCAGGACGAACATGGTAATGAGTTACTTCTTGGTCGCCCATTTCAAGCTACAGCTGACATGATCTTGGAGATGGGGAGAGGTCGCTTGACCTTAGGCATTGCGGATGATCGCTTTGAGATGGTCATGCCCAACAGCAATACATCTACTAAAGCAAAGGCACAGTGCAACATGGTGAAGCATGTGGAAAGCAATATCTCACTTTGTCTTGGGAAGCCATTTTTAGATATGGCCCATGTGATGAGCAGGATAGACAATGGGACCTTGGCGGTAGACCTTATGGAGCAAACGAAAGCTGTCTCTTTATGCAAGGCTGTCGGGTTTCCAAATGATGAGAATGAGGACATTCCACCTTCGTGGGAGGATGATGTGATAATAACTTCTGTCGGTGATGCATATCTGGAATTGCCTCTAGAGGCGTGTTTGTGTAATGTCACTTATGATTGGATGCGGAGTACTTCACTCAAGGAGTGCGCCAAAATGCTTCAAATGCTTCCATGTTTCTACACGAGGCACTATGAAGATTTGGGTACACTGCCCCCACCGCTACAATCATCCCTTATCTGCCCACCTGATCTAGAGTTAAAGCCATTGCCCCCGCACTTGAAGTACGTCTTTCTAGCCGAGGAGGACAAGTTGCCAGTGATTGTTTCTGCATACTTGAGTGCGGATGAAGAGGAGCAGCTACTGATAGTGCTCAAGAACCACCGTGGAGCCTTTGGGTGGTCAGTGGCGGACATCAAGGGGATCTCCCCTACACTTTGTCAACATAAGATTCGGCTTGAGGAAGGAGCTAAGTCAGTCATACAGCCTCAAAGACGTCTAAATCCAAGCATGATGGAGGTTGTCAAAAAGGAAGTCATCAAGTTGCTTGCTGCCGGGATCATTTATGCAATCTCTGATTCGACGTGGGTGAGCCCCACGCAGGTAGTCCCTAAGAAGGGGGGAATCACTGTCACTACCAATCTTTTAAATGAACCTGTCACCACCCGACTGGTAACCGGGTGGCGTGTATGCATTGATTACCGCCGATTGAACGCCGCCACTCTGAAAGATCATTTTCCATTGCCATTCATTGATCAGATTTTGGAACGCTTAGCCGGTCGGTCGCATTTTTGTTTCTTAGATGGTTATTCGGGGTATAACCAGATTTCTATTGATCCGTTGGATCAAGAGAAGTCTACGTTTACATGTCCTTATGGGACCTTCGCCTACCGCCGTATGCCGTTTGGTTTATGCAATGCGCCGGCGACTTTTCAACGCTGCATGCTCGCCATATTCTCTGACATGGTGGAGCGGTGTCTTGAAGTCTTCATGGATGACTTCTCAGTCTATGGAGCATCTTTTGATGAATGCCTTTATAATTTAGATAAGGTGTTGCAGCGGTGCGAGGACACACACTTGGTCCTCAATTGGGAGAAATGTCACATGATGGTGACAGAAGGAATTGTGCTAGGACACAAGGTGTCTAGCAAGGGTCTAGAGGTAGACCCCGTAAAAATTGAGGTGATTTCTAAGCTACCCCCACCAAATTCTGTAAAAGGGGTGAGAAGCTTTTTAGGACACGCTGGGTTTTATCGGCGTTTTATCAAGGATTTTTCAAAAATCGCAAAGCCATTATCGGAATTGTTGGAAAAAGACGCAGTTTTTGATTTCAATGAGAAATGTCTTCACGCATTCGAGGTTTTGAAGGAAAAGCTGATTTCGGCTCCGGTTGTGCAAACGCCGGATTGGACAAAGCCTTTCGAGTTGATGTGTGATGCGTCTGACTATGCTGTGGGGGCTGTTTTGGGGCAAAGGGTAGATAACAAGCCTGCGGTGATTTTCTACGCCTCAAAAACACTTAATGATGCTCAATTAAATTACACAACCACGGAAAAAGAGTTACTTGCTGTTGTTTTTTCCTTTGAGAAATTTCGGCAATACTTAGTGGGTTCTAAGGTGGTTGTGTGGACGGATCACGCCGCAATAAAATATTTGATGGAGAAGAAGGATGCCAAGCCGAGACTAATTAGGTGGATTTTGCTCCTACAAGAATTTGATATTGAAATTAAGGACAAGTCGGGAATTGAAAATGTGGTGGCTGACCACTTGTCTAGGTTAGAGAGGGTGGATGAGCAAGGTTTGCATATACCCATTACCGAGACCTTTCCCGACGAACAACTTTTGAAAATTGATTCGAAAGAACCATGGTTTGCATATATTGTAAATTATCTAGCTTGCGGAATCATCCCGGAAGATTGGTCATATCAAGAGAAGAAGAAATTCTTCCACTCATTGAGATACTATTTTTGGGATGACCCAATATTGTTGAAGCAATGCAGGGATGGAATTCTTCGCAGGTGCGTGCCGGAGGTAGAGTACGAAAGTGTTCTACATCATTGTCACGCGTCACCTACGGGAGGACATCATGCTAGCTCACGGACAGCAGCTAAGGTTTTGGAGAGCGGCCTTTATTGGCCCACTTTGTTCCGGGACGCCTATGATTTTGTTAGGCAGTGTGACCCGTGCCAGCGTGCAGGTAATATCTCAAGGAGACAAGAAATGCCCCTGAATGTGTTTCAGGAAGTCGAGGTATTTGATCTTTGGGGCATTGACTTCATGGGACCCTTTGTGTCCTCAAATTCAAATCTTTATATTTTGCTTGCCGTGGATTATGTGTCGAAATGGGTGGAGGCAATCCCCACAAGGACTAATGATTCGAATGTAGTCTGCAGGTTCGTAAAGGAGAATATTTTCTGCAGGTTCGGGATTCCTCGGATGATTATTAGTGACGGAGGCACACACTTCCGAAATCAAAAATTTGCGTCACTTTTGAAGAAATATGGGGTCAAACACAACATTGGCACCCCATATCACCCACAAACGCAAGGACAGGTGGAGGTATCAAACCGAGAAATCAAAAAGATCTTAGAAAGGACCGTAGCATCTACACGGAAGAATTGGAGTACATTGTTACCGGATGCACTTTGGGCTTATCGAACGGCGTACAAAACACCTATAGGCACTACGCCTTTTAGGTTGGTGTATGGCCGGGCGTGTCATCTTCCGGTAGAATTGGAGCACAAGGCCCATTGGGCGCTAAGAAGGCTGAATTTGCGCTATGACGAGGCCGGGAGGAAAAGAATGCTAGAATTGAATGAATTGGATGAGCTACGCATGACGGCGTATGAGAATGCCCGTATTTACAAAGAGCGCACAAAGCTGATCCACGATCGCCACATAAAGATACGCACGTTTAAGAAAGGAGACAGTGTCTTATTGTTCAATTCTCGTCTCAAGTTGCATCCCGGGAAACTGAAATCCCGATGGAGTGGACCCTTTGAGGTGGAAGAAGTGAGACCGCACGGAGCGATTCTCGTGCGAGATGGAGAGACCACGTTCTTGGTGAACGGGCAGCGCTTGAAGCTATACTTTGGTGAGAATTACAAGAGGAAAGTGAATGAGGTTAAACTCATTTCACTTATACATGAATGAGAAGAAGGACTGACGTCTAGCCTAAGACGCTAAACAAGGGCGCTTGTTGGGAGGCAACCCAACCAACGGTACATTAGGCTAGTTTCATTTTAGTGATAGATTGTTTTTAATTCGTTTAGATTTTAGTTTAAAAATGATACCTTGATCCGTTTGTTAATTGTGCAGGATTAGGCAGAGTCGATACCATCGACACATCAGTCGATGGCATCGACTTGGGCACAGGTTGCAACCAGCAAAAATCGCACTGAGTCGATGCCATCGACGCATCCGTCGATGGTATCGACATGGTCACAGGTTGATCTCCAGGATAAAGTCGATGGTATCGACACCCCTGTCGATACCATCGAGATCTCTGGAGATATTCAGACAAGTTTTGCTCAGTCAACTCGATACCATCGACGGCCTCGTCGATGGTATCGACATCATCACAGGTTGAGAGCCAGAAACGGAGGTGTTGCAACAAATGCAGGTCGATACCATCGACACTCGTCGATGGTATCGACGGACATGTCACCAATCCGAATGAAGACATCGGCGACGACCGCGACAGCCACGTCAGCGATCCGGGGGCTGCGTCGATACCATCGACATCCGTCGATGGCATCGACTCGTCAGCGATCTGGGTTTCGCGATCCAGCAAACGTCAGCCGTCGATGCCAGCGACAGAGACGGCTACCCGCGAGACGTGTCGATACCATCGACCCGCGTCGATGGTATCGACGGGTTAACAGGGGCGCCGATCAAGTCTATTTAAGGGGACTTGCAACGTCATATGACATCACACCCTCAGAGCAAGTACCCCCCATTGCGTCGAGCACTCCCCCGAGCCCTCTACACCTGCGGAGAAGCGTCACCGAGCAAAGATCTTCATCGAGCGGAGATTTTCTCTCCATCTTCACCGAGCTCTTTTCTCTTAATCTCTTCTTCTCGCAAACATGGTGCATACGGGCGGAGCATCTTCATCGAGCGCGCATCCAATGGTGATCGAGGAGTTTGTTCCTCCTCCAACAGCTTCTATCTCTCGTCCACGCCTTATTCACGCCAACATGGACACGAGGAAAGTGTACGAGGAGATCATGAAGAGGAAGTTCGAGGCCACCCGGTATGTGGACCGGGGCATGATCAGGGACTTGGGATTCGAGGCCAACTTGGCCTATGTGTTGGCCGGGCAAGCGCGGCACACCGGTCGCTTCTATGAGATGGACTGTCATGCGGATGGGCAGCCGTTCTTTGGCGAATGGCCCACATACAAGGAACTGGTGGCCGAGTTCATGGCGTCCCTTGATATCTGCGTCGTACCAAACGATGTGGTACCATCGGACCAGATGTGGATCCAGGGAAGGGTGACCTTCCGTCTATTCAACAACAATTACAACTTCACGTTGAAGCAGTTCAACGACATCTTCAACTGGAACCACAGCCGCCACGATCACCGACGTCCCGACGCCCGCACCGACTACGACAAGATCTTCTCCGAGCTTTGTACGGTACCGGCAGGGAAGACTGTGAGCTACCACAACGCCGCGGTAGCTGATTTTGAACACCCGTTCGTCCGGGTATTGCATAGGATGCTTAGCCTGACCTTCTTCGGGCGGAGCGATCTTGCTTTGAGCAAGTTTCAGGAGAGCGACTTGTTCTTTCTGTACGCCCTCCTGAAGCGTCAAGAGTGCAACTGGGGAGCATTCTGGTTACAGCGCGTCATGGCGGTGAAGCGGAGCACAAGGAAGGCTCCAATACACTTTGGTGGTCTTGTCACCAAGTTGGCGCTTTACTTGGGGCTGAACTTTCAGTCCATGACTCCGATTTCTACGCAGAGTAAGGTGAACGTGCAACACTTGCACCGTTCAAACCTCATTCTTTTCCGGGACGGGTTGGCGTACGCTCATTGCCACGTCAACCAAGCTTACCAGGAGGCATCCCTGCCGGACGACGTCTTCCACATTGAGGGCAAGCAGCATTTCCGATGGCCCATCATAGCCATCGAGTCCTCGGAAGAAGAAGGCGGAGGTGACGACCAAGAAGGCGAGGCGGAGGAAGACGAGGAGGCTTTCACACCTCTTCGAGCACGCGTGGCACCACGGAAGCGTCCTAGGATGCATCCGGGTGCATCTTCATCATCTCAGCCCCCGCCGCCATCACCACAGCAAGAACAGCCAGCTGCGGATCCCTACTCCATGCAAGGGATGTATACCATGCTGCAGGACATCCAGCAGACGCAGCACCAGCATATGACTTTGTATACCGGTATCCATGAGACAACGGGCCGGTTGCTTGATAATCAAAGGGCTATGTTCGAGAACGAGCGGCTCATCCTCGCCAACCAAGAACAAATGCACAACCGGTTGCAGCGGATAGAGACGCAGCAGGAGCCCTTCTTCGACCACTACTGGAGTCGAGACTACTTTGGAGGTTATCCACAGCCTCCGCCGAGGACCCACTATGATCCAAGCTTCCAGGGGGAGTACCCGTCTTGGGATCCTACGGCACCACATTACCCACCACCGCCTTCACAAGATTGATCAGGGTATCATTGTTCCACCCTTAAGTTGGTTTTTGACTATGAGGCCATAGTCGGATTCAAGCTTAGGGGGGTGGCTGGAACAGCTCTATCTTTTATCTTTTCTTTAGTTGTTTTAGTTTCTGCTTTGTTATTTGTTTTTGCAATTTTAAGTTTTTATGTAGGATCCACATCTATCTAGTGTAATTGTGGATGTCGTAAAAATTGTCATCTAGCTGTTTTCATGGGGAAATTAAAGGGAATTGAAAATTTTTTCTGTGTCATTTAAATAGCTTTACTTGGTTGTCCTTGGGGAACTTTTTCTATGAAAATGATTGATTATGTCAACTTTGAACCAATATGTCATACCCACACCCTTTGACTCATGGAAAGTGGATAGTAACGGTTGTTTGAGCCTAACCTAATCAAATGGTAATGAGACCTTAATCAGATGTAAGAGAAAGCACCCTTTTTACTACTACACATGTCAATAAGGAGGGACACATAATTTTCTTTTAAGGTTCAGTCACTTAATCTTGTGATCATTCCACCCCATTTCCTATAATCCACCAAGAATTGGAAGTAAAGTGCAGTTTCAATTTCTTTTGCGTGCATGGCATGTAGATAGGTTTTGCATTGTTATTTTCATGTTTTTGCATAGAATAATAAAAAAAAATATATAGTGATACATGCACATTACCTTTAGGTGCATGTCATGTAGTTGCACTCACAATTTCATGATTTTCATGCATAGGCACACCATGTATCTCAGTTTTCCTAAATAGGTGATCTAATTTGTTCCATACCCTCGAAATAAAGCAAGGATCTCCAATTGGAAAGAAAAAAAAAACAGAAGAAAAAAAAATTCTGGAAATATGAACAAATGTTAAAAAAAAAAAAAGAAGAGAATTTAGAAGGAAATGGAATAAGAGGGAGAAAGGAATGATATCACTTGTATAACAGGGGAATTGAGTACATGATGTGGCTTGAGTAGATTTCTATCTCATTTTGAGGTAGAAGGTTAGGACATGCATCATTCCACCCGCTTTTAGGCGGTAGGGCATTCTTAATGTGCATTTGCATCATTTAGGGCATTTTGTTATATGCATTTTGAAACTGTGTAATACTTCCAAATTCTCCCATGAACCACCCATTCCATCCACCCGTTGCTCGGATTGGTAGGCCACCGTGATTTTCTCCTCACTCATGTTTATCAGGAGAACTGCTTCCATGTAGATGGTAGTTAGGGCGAGCAACGTAGAGTAGGTGATCACAAGATGCACCATGGCTGAATCGGCGAACTTTATTATGATAACTGCCTTATGTGATAGTGTTCATCAGTTTGAAGGATAATTTCTTTTATTGATGGTTATTGTCGCCTATAGGGTAATTACTGTTCTGTGATTAGGGTAGGCCGGTTTGAGAACGTCCAGTGGGAGTCATTTGTGAGGTGGGTTGGTGTTTTGATTGTTAGTTGACATTCGCAATTTTATTCTAAGGATTAGTTGCTCGAGGGCGAGCAATGTTTAAGCTTAGGGGAGTTTGATGCGATGATTTTGAGTCGCATTTATAGACCTTTTTCATATGTGTTTTGTGCCTTAATTACTCATTTTCATGGATAATATTGCATAATTCACTTTATTTGGTCTTTGCCATCATTTTATATCAAATCCCCTTTATTTCATTATTTTAAGCATTATTGATCATCTTATTATAAATCGTGTGGATTTATTTGGTCTTGTTGTACAATTTCAGGAAAAACAAGTATCTACATCCGTCGATACCATCGACGGGTGTCGATACCATCGACCAAGCCACAGGTTGTCAGCCGAGAAGAGCAATACAGAGTCGATGGCATCGACGCCCAAGTCGATGGCATCGAGATGTCTCCAGGCTGCTAGCGAGGATTAAGTCGATACCATCGACGGATGTCGATGCCATCGACACAAGGAGAGCTACAGCGTCGCTAAACGACAACAACCGACGCTAAAGAAGTCGATACCATCGACACCCAAGTCGATGGTATCGAGATCACCACAGGCGCTCAGAATAAAAGAAAGGAAAGCTGCCGCTAATCCGCTGGGTCGATACCATCGACCCGCGTCGATGGTATCGACGCCGGCAGATATGCGTTGGATCTGTTTTGATATCAATCGGACGGCTGTCATTATTTGACGACCTAATTAGGGACTTATACCTAATGACGGCCGCCCAGACAAAAAGAGGGATCTCATTTTTGGATTGCACGAGTGCCGAGGAGGAGAGAAAGGAGAACGGAGGCCGAGAAGCTCATACCGGGTGATTCGGACGCTGCCGAAGACAATTTCCACCACCGACAGGCGGGGGAAGCTGTGTTCTACGCCAAGGATCCACCGGTTCTTCTCCGTTCAGGGGTTTTCCCATCTATTTCACGTTTTTCTTATGAATTCCCCAATTTCTACCATGTATTTGTGTAAGATGAACATGAGAGGCTAAAACCCTCAATCTTTAGGACCGGGAGTAGCCCGGGGATACATTGTATGATGATTTTATATTGATAATTCATATTTTTCTCTCATATCCGTGGTATAAATTCGTTTTCTCTATTGCTATTGTTATGCTTGATCACCATAATAGTAAATTAATGCCCTTAATCACTTCGACAGAAGGATTAACGGTTGAAAAGAAACGAATTCTACATTAATTAATAAAACCCTTGACAAAGGAGTTGTAAAATTAATGGTGGGAACTGAGGGACCGATCCTAATGCGCTTAGTTTAGGGGAATGATTACTACGACGGTGGAATCAACCTAAACCTAAGTAGTGAATTACACCACGACAGTGGGTAATTCTCATTTCAGGCCACTACCCGGATAGAGAGAGAAGTGTGAGGAATTATATGAAATCTAATACAATGTTGACCCGCGGTGAAACCGCCATCCTAAAGATATCCTTTTAATTGATTAAATTAACCTTTAATCGATTATTTTCTTTGTTTCATTTTTATTTTCTTTTAATTTCAACAACAAATTCTACTTTGTTAATCGGTCTAGCTGATTGCGATTAGTTAGTAGAAGTCTCCAATAATTCACGTATCCCTGAGTTCGACTCGGGCCTCACAAGGCCTATATTACTCGACGCGTATACTTGCGTTTAAGCGCGTATTAAAATACACGTCAGTTATCACTTTGAACAAAAATAGTGGGAGAGATAATTAATTAAAGGACTAATTAATATCATCAAAATTTTCATATCAAACAAATAAAAATGTTTTGACGAAGTTACAAAATTCTTTTGTAGAATCGAAATGACAAAGACAAATACATTATCGTTGTGATCAATTCATAAATGGGATAAACTTCAAATCTGGTTTAGGATGTCTGAGAAGTGTTCTCACCAGAGAGAAAAATCTCTATGTCCTTGAAAGACCAGAGCCAGTAGAACCCACTCCAAATGTGCCTAAGGGTAAAATGGATGCTTACTTGAAGCATGCCAATGTTGCCTAAGACATCAAAATACCTTATGCTAAGTTGTATGAAATATGAGTTGCATAAATAGATTGAAGCATGGAAATTCTCAAGATGGTAACACATCTTAAGAATCATGTGAAGCAAAAGGGTATAATGTCTTTAAAGAAATGCTTCAGTATAATTAGATAGATAGATATCTAGTACAATCTCACATGCTTAATATGATTGTGAACGCTGATTAACTTGGATTTCTAATAGGTCAAGAGTTGGCCAATCATATGATTCCACAAATCATTGTGTGAATCATATAGCCAATTTATCAAATGTTGAGTAACTTGGCCAACCCACTGTGTGAAGAGCTTTGCATGTTGATGCCAAAGCAAAAATGGAGAAAGGACAAACATGTGATAATGATTAACAAAGTAAAGTCCATAGACTAAAGCAAGTTCAATAAGTGTTTTGAAGCCAATCTAATGTGCAAGTCCTTGTCACTCAAGATATGAATAGGGGTAAGTGAAAAATGAATTTGTCCTTTTCACTTATAAACAAAAAGGGAAAAAATTGCCACCATTGTCATCTGATTGGACATTGGAAAGGGAACTAACCTCTTTTAGAGGATCTCAGGGAGAAGAAATACATAGACATATATACTTTAGAACTAAGAGGAAGTAATCCAAAAACTATGCGGAGAAAGAGTTGCTACCATTACTAAATTCATTGACATATAATAGAATTAGTGAATTGCTATTATGTTCCTGCCATCAATGAAAACCTCATACATCTTGCATGGGCAAGAGTAACAAACTGATGTTTCATTTCAAAGATATGATCTTTGATGGAAATGTCTATGTCTCATTAACTATACTTGATAGTTTTAGAGACAAATGTGTGTGACACGTATATTGAATGACATGATAATTCAAACTTTTATACCTATAGCATTGTCATCTAGAATGCAAAAATGAGAAATGCAGTTCTAGAATCCATATGATGGTTATTTAGACTCTTATGGTTGTTGAACCAATAGAGATATTCTAATCTCATTCATTATGCAATATGACAAAGGATCTTCACTACATGTAGTGGGATAAAAATTATTCTATTAAAATGTTATACATATTGATGTATATAGTCCTTTTAGAATATATGCTAAAAGGTAATCAATAGTACTTCAATATATTTATTGATGACCTCACTAGATATGGTAGTTTGCATTTGATAAAATACAAACATGAAACTCTTGAATTGTTCACAGAGATCATGAATGACGTACATGACCAGCTTGGTATAAGTATTAAAATTCAATACGATTGATATGGAAATACTTTGAACCAGGAAATTGAGAACCCTCTGGGAGATCATGATAATGTATCATGATGGACTCTAACTGAAACAAAATGATAGTGTATCATGATAAGTGTATCATAAAGAATGAATCACACCTTGTTAAGTTAGAGTGTGATTACTGGCTAATATTCAAATTTCTTTTGGGCACATTCTTAATACTAAAACAATGTACCATCTAATTAATTCAAAAGACACCATATGATATATTAATGTGAAGTGTCTTTGATATGTGTTTTTGTAAAGATTGGGATTGAAGGCCTACATAAGAAAATGTTTCTTAAAGGGTTTAATCCATAAATCACATAAATGTTGTTTTGTTCAATACTACTTTTAAATCTCAATCCAATACCAAAGGAGTTCTGGATGGCTTTATTCCAAATGGTAAACTTAGTCCCAAAGGAATCAGTGGGAGAGAAAAGTAGAAATTGAAATGTTCGAGACAAATAAGAAAACATTGAACTTAATGAGGTACAAGGCGAGTAAAGAGAATCACAAGATGTTATGGAATCTCAAAGTTCCTTATGCAACACATAAAACTCATAATTCTAGTAGAACACACCAAGAGACTGAATTATACATGATATCTTGTGGACAAGAAGGTAGTAAGTTGATCATATGATGAGTAAATATTCTACCTAGAAGTTATTGAGAGTAAGAGATTGAGAAATGGATTAAAGCCATGAAATTGATGACAGACTCCATGTATATCAACAAGGTATGACTTGGTTGATCCAAATGAAGGGATAATACCCATAGGGTACTTTTGGATCTTTAGGAAGAAGACTGACATGGAGGTTAAATTGGTTGCAAAGAGTTTCTAATAAGTTCAAGGTGTTGAACATGATGAAATCTTTTCAGCTGTTACCATAGATAAATCCATCAAGTATAATTTTTGCTAATGTATCTTAATGAGACTATGAGATCTGGCATATGGATGTTAAAACCACATTCATTAAATGGAATATTGTGATAGATGTGTATGTGGAACAGCCTAAAGGTTTTATAAATCCAATAATATAAATAAAGTCTATAAAGCTGCATAGGTCAATCTTTGGATTGAATCAAGCATCTTAGAGCTGGAAACTTCAATTTGACAAGATAGTCAAAAAGTTTGCTTGAGTCTGAATGAAGATGTAATGTGTGATTACAAGAATTTAGTGGGAACATACATGTATTCCACATATCGATGGAGAATAACATCCTTATACTGCAAATATTAAAACATGGCAAGAAAGTACATTCTAAAGTTTAGGAGAAGCATCCTATGTGATAGGAATCAAGATCTATAGAGATGGATCAAGTGGGCTTCTTGACCTAAGAAAGAGAACATACATCAGCAAGATGTTGAAAAGGTTCAACATGATGAGAGAAACTTGTCCATGTTCCATGTATTTAGTCTCACAGAAGTTGAGTATCCCAATTTTTATGAAGAATAAGGAGCACATGGATATATGCATATGCATTGACAATTTGATCTATCATGTATGTACTCATCCCGTTATCTTGTATGTATTGGACATGACAAGAAAATATGAACTGATTATCTTTTATGTATTAGACATGACAAGAAGAAACAAACTCATGATCTTATATGTATTGGACATGACAAGAAGATATAAAATCATCATCTTATATGACAAGATGATATATATCCAATTATCTCACATGTATTAGACATGACGAGTGGATATCTATCAAATCCAAGTGAAAGTCATTGAATTTCCATAAAGGACATCTTTAAGTACTTTTGAAGTACTAAAAGGATTAGTTCTTTGGTTATGGTAATAAGGAAGAGTTGGGTGTAAAGAGTTACATCGATGCAAGCTTATGAATTGACAAATTTGTGTTTGACCTTAAAATAAGAATTGTTAGTTGGAAATGTTCCAACATAAGACAATTTCTTAATTCTACAATAAGAAGCCAAGTACCTTAGTGTTATAAACATTGTAAAGGTTATTGTATGGACCTAGAAGTTCATATGGATGAACTTGTGGGAGGTTCCAACCATTAGTGACTCAATAGTAATACTGTGACAAAAATGGAGCTACTGGTTAGACAAAGGAATCTGAGATAACATACTATGACACTTCCATCTCATACAAGCTATCGTACGATGAGGAGATGTGAAACTTGCAATATACCGATAGCAAATGTTGCTTACCCACTATAAAAGTTCTTGCACAGCGGAAACATGATGGACATGTTAAGATCACTTAGAATATGATTCATGGGTGATTAGCTCTAAGTGCAAGTGGGAGTCTGTTGGTATAGTATGCCTAGAAAGCCAATCATATGATGGTTGTGATGTGGCATTAGATACTTGATTTGATAATGGTAAAGGTAATCCTATCTATTATGTTTTTCTCAGTCATGAGTTGATGACAAACACATGATAGATGTTTAAAGACTAATGTGACTTGATGACATATGTCTTCAGGTTGAGGACCTAAACAATGGGATCATATGTCGGATAAGAGTACATACAATCTTGTTATGTCCCTAGTCGGATATTACTGTGAAGCAAAATAGACAATAATAATACATAAGACTAGAGTGTGTGTTGACTGATGTAACATCTAGAAATTCTACCATTTTGAGACTTAGAAGACCCGAGAGGAAAAAACCAAAAATGTTAGCTAATTGTTTCAGAGAGCGATGTTAAAGCATAATACACATACATGAACATTCAAATATAATGCATACACCATAACATTTTTCAACATTCAACATGTATATTACAGAATGAATTATTACAACTTATATTTACACATTGAATAGAGAATTTTACAAGTATATGTACATGGGTGCTAATTAGGATCTTTACAATAGGTACAACATGTACAATTGCTCACTTTTTGTCTTTGCTCCCATGCTAGCTCTGAACCTAAAACATACGTGAAACAATAGGTCAACACACAAAGTGTTGTGTACATGGTTAGAAAGATACATACAGTTATGATTTTCATAACTTTGAAAAGATTTACAGAAAGAAATAAAAATCATAGAAAACATTTCTTTATTAAGAGATATCCTCCAATTTAAGTCATTTTCCTAGATGAGTTGAATTATGAAGGTGGACTAGTACTAAAACATAAATATTGGGCCCATCCCTATGTACCAAGTACTCTAGGGAACTCCATGTACACTGTGCGCTCTAGGGTGGTGTACTAGTCAACATTAGTACATTCCCTCGTAAGGGGGATAATGAGAACCTTAAATAACAAAAAAATATCTACTTTTCATTTATTTTTAAGTGACAAAACATCAAGTACTATAATGATGCTACATCCAATATTTACAAATAAAAGAGCATACATACATATCCTGATTCAACCAAGAAATCATAGCCATATACTTTAATAAACCCACATTCCTGAGCCTAGAGATCCCTAATATGTCCATCACCATCTACTATTCTGATCACCTCCTGATTAATAACAATTAATCATCATTAATACAATGTTCACCATTATTGATGATATTTAGGTCCAATTTAGAATTTAGGAAAACCTAGGTTCATATGATCTTAGGTTGTGTATGATATTTTATTCTATTCTATATGTCATAAATGAGGTATGAACCAATTTTCTTATTTTTTTGATTCATAATCTATTTTCTAGACTTAATGTGAAGTTAAAAGAATCTAATTTCCTACTATGAATAAGGACCTAATAATTGACACAGTAATCAGATCAGATTCAAGATATAGATTTCACCTGATATTGGGATTCAGAACTATTTTTCTTAGATTTTAAACTTATCCTATACTGGTTATTCCATTTACAAGAACCCTAAAGTGAAGCATTATGATATACATTAGATGTCATGTGATATAGTACTTAAAAAGACAATTCCAAGTATGGTACAATAAAGTAGACATTTTTCTAAATCCAGGGGCATATTTTGGGCATTATTTGGCCAAGGGGCTATTTACTATGCATTTTCTAAGATCTTCTCTATTTACTAGAAATATATAAATATATACCTAGTATGGTGGGTCCCAACGTCTGGGTAGCCATTGTTAATTGGGCCATGATAGCATATCCACTTCCCTTGGTCAAGCTTTAAGCAGATATGGATACGGTCATGGTCAGACTGGTCAGTTTGATTTTTTAAACCATTTTGCCCCCTGCTTCTCCTCCTCATAGCGGATCTCAACTTGCGATCAACCCTGCAATTTCTCACGTGAGACTTCTTGTCTGTAGTCAAACACCACCACAAGTAAGCTCTCAGGTGAGCAAAGGTGTGAGCTTTCATGAGCACGGAACAAGGCTTGGATTATCTTTATTGCTCACTATTACTCCTTCCAACCACCCCGTCTCAACAAACCAAGAAAGGGAAGCATGTACCCAAGATGAGGTTGGTGCTCCTCTGCCACTGTGAGGTCTAGAAAGGGGAAAAGAGCCATCCTCTAATGTTTCTCAATCTAAAGGTAGATGGAGTATCTACGGACCTCCTTGATCTCTTTCCCTTGATTGATTTGAGGTGCCCTGACCTGTAATGACATCCACCATCCTCGCATTGCGAATGACATATGTGGATCTTGTAGGCCTTGTTCACCTCCTCCACATCATAGTATCATGGTGAAGAGCATCGACTGGACTCCTCACAGATCTACCATCTATGCACGTTGCTCTAGTTCCCCACATGAATTGGGTTTGTTGATGGCTAGGAGGGGTTCAACCTAGTTGGATAGGTCTTCACCTATTTTTTTCTATGATAGAAGATCACTTCCCCCTTTCCCTCGTCTTGGACGTTCCTCTACCTGTGTTCTACCTCTCCTCTGGCATCTTCCATATTTGTAGTGGAGATGCAGAGCTGATGGTGAGAGTTGGGCGGGTGGTTCCTTAGGAGGGTCATGAAGATCCACAGAGTGCGGCAGACTCTGCAAACCACAAGCCTCCCAGATTCCCCACCACGACTCCTTCCTTCGGATACCAGATTGCAACCATCTTCCTCTGATAATTCAGAACTGGGAGATAGTGGAGCCAAGCCTTGCGTATCTGCATGACACATTGCATCGTTAATTGACCATAGTTCTTACTCCTCATTTAAGCAAATGGTCTAGGATCTTAAATATTGAATATCATTTACTTGGAAGATCAACTAGAAATGAAATTTCAAGTATATGTTCATCAGAACCTATTGAAGCTTTCCTTAAAGTTTGAGACACAAAGTGCATTGCTTGACAATCAATGAATTACTATGAACATCTTCTTTGTTAGGCATATAATAATCAATATGAATACCAATTGACATATAAAACATTCGAACAAGTTAGAATATTTTCTTTTATCATATAACACATCAAGATCCATTAATATCACATTGTAGTCCATGTTTTTCCTCAATTGAAAATTTTACTCTTAAATACTCAAATTGCTTCATAAATAAAACTAATTATAATTGAACTCAATTAGGTATCATAATCATCACATATCTAGACTCATATATGTTAGGTGAAAATAATACATAATTAAATAACTAATTCTTCAATTTGAGTGCCAACCATCTAAATTACTTTCTTGGTCACAAAATACTATTTTGGGTATGAAATTCCTAATATTTGGGTTATCACAAATGATGATAGAATCACATTAGTCATGATATGTGATTTAAAGTCAAGAACACAAATATATGCTATAGAACAATATATCAGACAGACCCACCATGAGAGTGATACATGGATACCATGGAATGGTAGTCACAATTATATCTCATACGGATAGTGGTGATTGTGGTTCTTAGATCTAAAATCACTATACTCATCACATGTCATTCGGTGAACTTCTATATCATCAAACATAGTCATGAAACATGGTTTACTATAAAGGTGATGATTGGGTGAACTGTGACACATGGGGATGACTATGAGTGATGTAGATGGGATTTTTCCATCCTACAAGGAGTATGATATCCAAGACCTCTTAATAAGTGAGACTGAGAATTGCATGGCCATACTCATGTGGTTCAATATAAGATATGTGAACTCAAATGCATCCCAAATAGTCTTCTCTAGTTCAAGGAACATGGATTGAATGTTGAAGAGGATGATGTTCCATGCCTTGAGTTCAATCTGCATATCAGAGGCAAAGGAACTATATGATCACGGTAACAATAATCATATATTGTAGGCTAAAGTTGTTCTCCAACTTTCTTGAATTACCCGGGTAGGAATGATGTGTTACTAGATGCCACTCAATGCTTGTGATTGTTGACTCAAGGTCAATTAGGTCAATGTTGACTCACGTCCAAATTGACTGAACCCGTGTTTTGATGATGACTAACCATTCCACATATTGGTGTCTAATGTCTCTACTTGAGTTATTTCATATTAGGTATAGACACACTCCAAATGCCCTAACTTGCGCATCTCAACTTGGAGAAAAGACAAGTCAAAGTCAATACAAGTGCACATTTTTGTAATATCGTGTAAATCCATTAGAATCATGTTGTAAGTCACTTGTAATGATTGTATGACTTGTAATTAAGCTTAGAAAAAATCAGGAGCACTTAGATCGAATGTTTAAGCACTCAAAAGCCATTTTCCAAAATTCACATCAGGTTGTTCATCGGTCGAGTTCTGTGAGTTGCAAACTCGACCGATCTTGATTGGATCTTGAAAATGACTTTTGATCAGTCGAGTTTACACTACACAGAACTCGACTGATGGAGTACCAGATCAATTCAATTTTCATTGGTCGGTCGAGTTTCTCCAGGACAAACTCGATCGATGGTCTGAATATCGGCTTTGTCTTTTACTCTATCGGCCGAGTTACCCTTATAGAAACTCGACCGATTTCACTATACGGAAAAGTGCAGAAAAGTGCTTCTAGCCGTTGTGGAGTTACAACAAGTGAAAATATATCCGTTGCAAGCCACAAAATGGCCAGTTTTCATTCTCAAGTGTTCCCAAAGGCTAAGAGGCATCCCCAGCTATAAATAGGACCCCTTGGGCTTCATTCCAAGGTTGAGAATTCAATGCAAACTCTATGTGAGGTTCCTATTCTATAGTTGAGTGCTTCCTATAGCCTCCTCTCTCTCTAAGCTTAATCACTTGCTACATCCATCAGAGTGAGTAGGAAATCTGTAAGAGAGCTAGTCCTACATGTATATCTTGTGAGGCTCTCACTTCCACCACCTCCCCATCTCTCATTTCAACTATGAAGATGAAGGTTCTCTCTCTTGTCTAAGAGAGGTGAAGAAAAACAAGGGAAGGAGTCCCTTGGTGAAGATCAAGGATGAAGACTTGGAGCTAGAGTGGGTAAGCCCTTGCTGAAGGCAGAAGACTCCTTGCTCAAGTGGGTAAGTCCTTGGTGGAAGCTTCTCCAAGTGAAGGTGAAGTCAAAGGCGGAAGATCCAAGAAGAGTGGGTAATTCCTACAAGGCTGAAGACTTGTGCAAGAGTAGGCAAGTCCTTGGAAGAAGGCGGAAGAATCCTTGCAAAGTGGGTAAGTCCTTGGTAAGGTTGAAGACTCTTTGTATTGGATATGTAAGTCCTTTGTTTGGTCATGTATTGTAAGTCTTATGAATGAATATAAGAATGCAATGGTTAGGAAATCCTAGAGGTTGACCTCTCTAGGTAAGTGGACTGACATACTTCTAGTTTTTTTTTTTTTTGGTCGGCCAAAACTCTGTTGCTTTTTTTGTATTTTTGTTCTTTGGTAAGTACAAAACTTGTTGGACTCAAAAGAAGAGCCAACTAGAAAGAAAAAAAAAACTATCTATACATGATATAAGAAAGGATATGAATCTATACATAAACCCGGTAGGAGCAAGAAAGATCATCCATAAGAGACCCAAGAACCAACTTCAGAAAAAACTACAGGGACCTCATCAAAGCTATCTTGAGCTTGCCCATAGAACCGTAAGAGAAGCAGCAGCTCCTCATCAAAGCTATCTTGAGCTTGCCCATAGAATCGTAAGAGAAGCAGAGATCAGAATCCCCAAGAAAGACCAAGAAACAGCAGCCAAAGACTCCGAGATCCTTCAGACAAAAGCTCCAAAAACAGCAGCAACCATGTGGAAAAAAAAACTGTTGGCTCAGTGCTGCGTGGTCATCACCTGGGCCCTTGGGATCACTGTCCAGCTCTTGAGCTTGCCCACCGGACAGAAGGAGAAAAAACAACCAAAGCTAGATTTCACCAGCAAGGCAGGGAACCGACCCCTAAACACCCAAAGCCAGCAGAAGAAAGAAAAAACCCGCACCCTTGCTGCACCATAAAAGTCTGTAAAAAGAAGAAGATGAAGATGCCCCCTCACAGCACCATATCAACTTGCTAAACAGGCCGACAAGACCAACCCATCAAACAGAGAAGAGCCCAACAGCAGCAAACCCCAGCAGACATAGAAGGAAAAGCAAAGAAGCCAGAAAGAAAAACCTCCGAGAGCCAAAAAACAGCAGAGAGCAAGAAGAAAACCTTGGGAGAGATCTGCCACTCCTTCAAGGATAATCTCATCCACCCAAGGAGCAAAGAAAACAAGCTTGGGAGAGATCTGCCACTCCTTCAAGGATAATCTCATCCGCCCAAGAAGCAAAGAGAAGAAGGATAACACCAAAAAACTACAAAAACAACTCCAATAGGGTAACCTCAAACACACAAGAAGAAAGCAAGAACACAGCCTTGGGAGAGATCTGCCACTCCTCAACGGATAATCTCATCCACCCAAGAAGCAAAGAAAAGAAAGAGGAAAGCCAGGGCTTATCCACCATCAAGGGACACCAACAAAAAGCCTATAGAGAGCTCTGCCACTCCCGAGGGATAAACTCATCCACTATAGGCAAACTACAAGCTCAGAAGAAAGCCAGGAGCAAACATCAGAGGACAGCAATGAGGCCAAAAAAATCGCCTTTAATTCTGTCCCATAAACTTCTAATAGATAGAAAAGAACCTTCATGACTTCTTCTATTCCTTTCAGCCCATAAGTTGTAATGACAAAAGAAGTACAAAATTTTAGTAGATTTCCCAATCATCATCGCCTTATTCCAACTGTCAATATACTTCAAATTTGGCAGATTGGCAGAGATAGCAATCCAATCAAAGAAATTCTTGCAAAAACCACATTCGAAAAACAAATGGTTGGTGTCTTCATATGAATTAAGGCAGAGATTGCATCTAGAAGTCACATGAATACCAATCCTTTTAAGATAATCATCATTAGGAAGTTTATTAAGCACCGCTTTCCAAATATGACAAGAAAAGCGACCAGGAATCTTGCTGTCCCAAATCCATTTGAAAATACTATTGTAAGTTCCTTTTGAACGAAGGGATTCCCAGAAAATTCTCATAGTAGGATTAGAGACCCCCTTAAAAGAAATAAAGTCCTCTCCTCCTCGGGGGGAATTCTGGATAGAAATCAGATCATAAAACTTTTTATTCATTCTATTGTCTTTAATAGACCAACTCCCCTTATGAATGATAGTATTAACATTACAAGAGCGATCCAACCCAGATTTAAGGAAACCATCTCTTCCAATAACGTCTTCAATCCATTTACCTCCAACAATCCAGGGATCAGCCCAAAGCTTGATATTAGCACCATCCCCAATATGAAAGGTGGTATGAGGTAAAATGAACTCCTTGGCCTTGATAGTCTTTCTTGAGAGCCAAGACCAATTAGGATTAGGAGTAGCAGACCAGAAAGAAGCATTCTTTAAGTATCTTTCATTAATCCATTTGACCCATAAAGTATCTTTTTTATTGGCCAAGTTCCAAGCATTGATACATAAACAAGCAAGAGAAACCTCTTTAGTTTTCCGGAAGCCTAACCCACCTTCATCTTTAGGAAGAGTAACCTTATCCCAAGGTACAAGATGAAGAGTGGAGTTACCTTCGGAATTGCTCCATAAGAAATTCCTGCAGATAGAATCGATGGTGTTGCATACAGACATAGGGAGGGGTATAGAGGATGACCAATAAATATGAATAGTACTAAGAGTAGATTTAATGAGCTCACATCTCCCAGCAAAAGAAAGAACTTTAGATTTCCATCCCTCTAATTTACTTCTAACTCGATCAATCAGAGGGGTACAATCCATCTTCCTAAGTTTACCAATAAACATAGGAATACCCAGATACTTAGAAGGAAGAGAGCATTTAGAAAACCCAGTGATAGTCAGAATATTGTCAACAGGAGCATCTTTACTAAAAAGAATAGAACTTTTGCAAACATTAGCTCTCAAACCAGAACAATCACCAAAAGTATCAAAAAGCTCTTTAATAGCTTTAGCGTTGCCCTCATTGGCCTCAGAAAAAACCATAAGATCATCAGCAAAGATAACATGTGAGACACTAAGAGACCCAGAAGCTTTAATAGGAGTAATCTTCTTATCATTCACTACCTTCTTGATCAGTTCAGTAAAACCTTGCATAGCAATGACAAAGAGATAAGGGGCCAATGGGTCACCTTGTCTAATGCCATTAGAGGGTTTGAGATTAGGCCCGGGTTCACCATTAATGAGAATCTGATAAGAAGTAGAATTAAAGATAGATTCAATGAGTCTAATCCATCTAATAGGGAACCCCATCTTAAAGAGAATAGAAAACAGATAGCTCCATTTCACAGAGTCATAGGCCTTAGTTAAATCCACTTTGACACACATCTTGCTAACATTATGTCTATTGAAATCATGAATGAGCTCATTTGTAAGCATAACCGCATCTTTAATACTTCTATTCTTAATAAAAGCACACTGATTAGGACTAATGATATCAGGAAGGATGAGCTGGATTCTATTGGCCATAATTTTAGAAATCAGCTTATAGGTGATGTTGCAAAGCGCAACAGGACGCCAGTTCTTGAGCTCACTATTGTCTTGGCCTTTTGGAATAAGGGTAATGAACGTGTTATTAGCTTCCTGCAGCAAACAGCCATTCTTGAAGAAATCAGTAATAGCTTCACTAACATCATTCTTGATAATATGCCAAGCTTTTTTAAAGAAGACACCATTAAAACCGTCAGGGCCAGGTGCCTTATCAACTTTCAAGGAGTTAATAATATCATCAATCTCCTTTTGAGAAATAGAAGCCATAAGAATAGATTTATGAGACTCCGAGATCTTAGCTCCCCTCCACTCATCAAGAAAAACACCTTGCGAACTGCTGTTATTAAAGAGTTTATTGTAATAGTCATAAACAGCTTTCTGAATATCATTAGGATCAGTAGTAATAGACTCATTGATCTTAAGAGAAGTAAGATTGTTTCTTTGTCTTCTGGTTTTCAGAGATAGATAGAAAAATTTAGAATTGCTGTCCCCCTCCTTGAGCCATTGAATGCGAGATTTCTGTTTAAGTAATCTCTCTTCCTTCAAAGAAGCCTCCTTAGCCAACTTTCTAGCCTCAATAGTGTCCTTTAAAAGATTCTGGTCATTAGGGAAAGCATCAGCCTGTTCCTGTAACAAAAGAGCATGTTTCCTTTTCCTATTCGCATCATTAATATAATTGCATAACACATTCTTATTCCAACTAATCAGCTTATTCTTAAGAATCTGCAATTTTCTGTAAACTCTAAACATAGCATAACCTTCAATATTGGCATTCCAAGCTTCTTCAACAATATCAAGGAAACCCTGCTCCGAAACCCAATTATTGATAAATCTGAAAGGGGATTTAATGTGGCGAACATCACCAATCACAAGGCTGAGAATTTTATGGTCACTAACAATATTGGAGATGACATTACCAACAAAGTCAGGGAAGGCATTAACAGCATTCACATTGTATAAAACCCTATCAATTTTAGTAGTAATATGCTTATCACCAAGTTGATGGTTGTCCCAAGTATATTGAGGTCCCTTAAGATCAAGATCGAAGATATTATTATCAAGTAAACAGTTGTTAAAATCTCTCATCGATTTAGGAGATGGAGGGCAATCACCTAACTTCTCATAATCTTTGCGAACAGAATTGAAATCTCCAATAATGAACCAGGGGGAATTAATAGAAGGACTGATATTGTGAATAGAATTCCAGAGGTTTTCTCTATCGTAGTCATCATTATGGCCGTAAACAGCAGTAAGAAAAAAGCTGAGGTTCTCAGAAACAACCTCACCATGAATGACCTGATCAGTCTCTAAGATCTTTCTCACGGTACAGACATTAGGATCCCACAAGATAAAAATCCTACCAAGGGGATGAGAATCCAAATTGGTACAGAAATCCAGCAGGGGAAAAAATCTTCGCATAAACGAGTTAACCTTTCTCTTCCTAATCTTAGTCTCAATGAGGATGATGATTTGACCTTTCACCCTCCTCAACTCCTCCTGGACATCAGCGATTTTGTTGCTAATACCTCTGACATTCCAGGAGGTGATCTGAAAAGAGCTCATGATTGCTTCTCGGCTGTTGAGCTGACAGCCTCAGCATTCGAAGGAGAAAGAAGAAGATCTCTTGGAACAGAAGAGAACGAAGAGCTTGCCAGTCTATCATAAATGCTAACATTAACCTTAGCTTGGCATCTGGGAGGGTTTCTAACTTGCTTGACTCTGTTATGCGCCACCGAGAATGAGGATGATTGAGAGCTACCTGCACTTACCGGTGAAACAGCAGGGGTAATTAGATTAGATGATGGAGACGAGGAGTTGATCTCTTGAGGAACAACACTTTCCATAAGAATGTCTTGAAGTATAGCTTCAGTTTCAACAACATCATAACCAAATCCTTCATTAACTTCACGTGAAAGCTATAAATCTTCAATTGTCTCAACCTGTAGTGGTAGTCCCTTCAATCTAGCTATTTCTGCTTCATCCACTATTTCCTCCACAATGTAAATAGGCTCTTCTTCACGTTCAGAAACCTGTGCGGGAAAGGGCGGGTCATTTGATTTCTTTTCTACCCACTGTTTCCTCTGAACACCCCCGGTACGAGCTACAGGTGGATCTGCTTCCAGAGTTGGAGTAGCAGCACAATTGCCATGTCCCAGGAAACCACAATGAATACATTTATACGGAATCCACTCATATCTAATATCAACAGAGCATGCTTCTCCTTCATCGCTAATCAAGGAAACTTTTCTTGGGAATTTCGTAGAACAGTTCATCAGCACTTGAATGCGAGCATAATCAATGCGCTTCAAACACCTAGTATTCTCATCCATCTGTACAGGTTTGCCGATAAAAGAACCAATCCTCTCAAAAAAACCAGGATCCCACATTTCTAGTGGCAAATTGAATATTCTAATCCAAACTGGAACCTCAGTAAGAATCGTCTTCTTTTGTTCATCACCCGGCTTCCATCTCTTCAGAACTACAGGTTTGCTTAGAACGTACCACTCACCATTAAGAACGTGATCAAGATCACTCTGCTCATCAAATCTGACTAAGAAGAAACCGTCATTCCTATCAAAGATTTCAAAGGATCCTCTCGTGCACCAGATTTCAGCAAAGTGCTTAAGAAGAGTCGGGATGTGAGGATTGAAATCAATCACGTAACCCATCAGACATTTATTCCAGCGTTCCGCATTCCTAATAGTCTCAAGTTTCGGGTAGACGATCTTACCATCTTTGATGGAGATTTCCTTCAGATGCAGGGCAGATGGACCTCTCGCGGGATTCCCAGTCAGATCTTCCCATTTCTTCGGTAGCTGAGGAGGATGTGGACTTTGAACTGCATTTGGCTTTAACAGAAATTGATCATCAACTGTTCGATTTGAAGCATCACCTCCCGTGAGGTTCGACTTATCAGGCGGGCGCTGAAGCATCGTCGCTGTGACAGTCATCTTCTGGCACTAGAGAGGAAATGCCGCCGCTACGCTACAAGGTAGATTCATCCCATTCTTCAATCTTTGTCTTTAGTTTGAAGTGTGGAACCACTCTAAATAGCTTTTCTACTTGTGTTTGCTCAATCTCTCTCTCCCTTGCTATGTATGTTATAGTTGCACTCAAATTACCTATTTAGAAACCTTATCTTGTGATATATCTTGAAGGTTTAATGAATTTTGTTTAACTGCATTCAGCTCTATTGACATACTTCTAGTTTGAAGTGTGGAACCACTCTAAATAGCTTGTCTACTTGTATTTGCTCAATCTCTCTCTCCCTTGCTATGTATGTTATAGTTTCACTCAAATTACCTATTTAGAAACCTTATCTTGTGATATATCTTGAAGGTTTAATGAATTTTGTTTAAGTGCATTCAGCTCTATTCACCCCCCCTCTAGAGCATCAAATCACCCATCTAGGATCCAACAATTGGTATCAGAGTGGGTCTTCTCCAAGCATACTTCAACAAGTAGGAGAAGATGGATGACTACCAAGGAGGGAGATACTCGATCAACCTTCCAATCTTTGACGGGAGTAATTTCCTCTATTGGAGAAGAAGGCTTCAATTCTACATCCAAGGATCAAGTCTTGAGATGTGGAAAATGGTGAACATCCCATACATGCTACCAAAGATAAAGATTGAAGAATGGGATGAATCTACCTTGAAGAAAGCAACCTTGAATGCTAGAGCCATGCACATCCTCTATGCATCCATGACCCCCACCGAGTTCAACCGGATTTGTTCATGTGAAAGAGCCCATGAGGTATGGAGAAAGCTATGCATCACCTATGAGGGGACGGATCAAGTAAAGGAAAGCAAAGTCTACATGTTCAAAGGGCTGCTTGAGAACTTCAAGATGGGAAAGGAGGAGAGCATAGCCAACATGTACTCAAGGCTCAACACCATTGTGAATGGTCTTTCTGTTCTAGGGCATCCTATGTCTAGTGGAGAGATCAACTCAAAGATCCTTAGAACTCTTCCCAAGAGGTGGGAACCCAAGGTGACTTCCATTTAAGAAGCAAGGTCTCTTAGGGATATTCCTATTGAAGAGCTCATCGGAAATCTACAAGCACTTGAAGCTACACTTGACAAGAGGGAGGAAGTAGAAAGACAAGAGGAGAAAGAACTCAAGAGAATGAAGAAGGATGAAATCAAAGCTCAAATCAAGGCTATTGTTGGTCAAGCTTCTCCATCCTCTCAAGTTGAAGAAGATGTCATGTACTCCAAGGGTAGATTCTATAAAGGCAAGTCCTCCTCCATCCGATGTTTCACATGTGGAAAGAAGGGTCACTACAAGGAATATTTCCCGCAAGGCAAAAAGACCCATCTTCACAAGAAGAAGGAGAAATGGCACTGAAGCTCAAGTGGCTCCTCCAACTCAAGCTCAAGTGCAGATTCAAGTGTAGGATCAAGCTCAAGCTCTAGTGATGAAGGAGAATGTCACTTTGCTCTTATAGCATCAACAAGTAAGGACTCAAGTGAGGTAAATCTAAACTCTTTAGATAAAGAATCTTTGATTGCTATTATTCATGATACTTGTGCCTCTCTTAAGTCTTCCAAAAGGAAAAGGAAAAAGCTTGCTAGAATTGTTGATAATTTGCATGTAGAACTAGATGATCTTGAACATGCTAATTCTTGCTTGCTTGATGATAAAAATGATTGTCTTAGTCAACTAGATTCTCTTAAACTTGAAAATGCTAATTTGCTTGATATGATTAGATTTCTAGAAGCTCAACCTCTTATGCCTAGTTCAAATAAAGAGCATACTTTAATTGTTGATTCTCTTATAAAAATAGCTTGTTTTCATATGATTGACTTGCATTAATACCTATGCATTAATACATATGCAAAACTTATATAAATATATTGTTATCGTATGATTGACCTACAACATCCTCCGGAATTGTAACATTTATAGGGAAATTTTGATCATGTTCGTCGATCCATACTGCCATACCCCTACAATTAGGACCTAACAAGTCGTGAAGGTCCCTTGGAAGCCAACTTGGTAGTTGAGGAGGTGGACGTGGAGTCCAAGATGTAGCGGGTGTCGTCTTTTTGACCTATATATATAATTTCAGATCAATTGACTCATATATACACACTAATAAATTAATGTAATGTAAATTTACCATACAATATTAGTATAGACAACATCTACTTTGAGCTACATTATCACTCTGCCTTCTGCCTCACCAAGCATTTTAGAATCTGGGTGGGCATATGGCAGTTGAAGACCCCTCCAATCAGGGAGTATATGTATCAAGATCACACGAACCGCATCAACTGGTATTGGAGTCCCATGAAACATCTCCCCCGGAAGGTCTAGGTAAGCATGTGCCTTTGCAATGATATATTCTTTACTTTTTAGATGGCATGTGTAACATCCCTGACCTGGGTTATGAGTTAACCCTAGGTGTTTTGCCTAAATATGTAATTAAATCCTTGTGATTAACTTTGGGCATGTAATTAAGTTTCTCAGAAACATATATTTCAGTTTTTACTCCTTTTTATATAAAGTTGTAGCATTGTTTTGTAATACAGGGACCTATGTGCAAATTAACCAGTTAGAAGGGTTAACTTGCAATTTTCACATGTTGAGATGTTCCTATGATGTTGAGACATCATGAGAATGATGAAGTTTGAGGGATTTCCCAAGCTTGGGCACCAAGATTCAGGTGTGGAAGCAATCCCTGTGTTTGAAAACCCTAAATTGGAGTAAAGTACAATTTACCCAATTTGAGGGGTGCAACTTGTAATTTACACCATCAAAAGTATTTATTAAGACTCTTGTCATCATTTAGAGAAGAAGTGATGAAGAGGTCACTTTAATTGAATAATCAAGGTGTATGTGCTATAGCCCTTTTGTGTGTATGCTTAACTAATAGGTTGATCTTCTTTGCCTTCATTTCTTGACCTTAGAAGAAGGCTTGTCCTTAGAATTAATATTAAGGGACGAGCATAGAAGGATGGAGGGACTTAGTTGAAAATATGGAGAGCTTATGAGCTTATGTTGAAAATCTCACCCCAAGTATATATACTCTCCACTTCACTTAGCAAGGAAACCCTCCCTTCGTTCCTTTCACTGTTCTATTCACCCAAACCGACTAAAGAGGAGCTGTGGAGCTCAGGAGGATGACCAAGGAGGGAAAGGTAGGTTTGAATCCTCCCTTTTGCTTAAGTTCATGGTTAGAACTCGAATTCAAGGTCAAATTGATGGCTAGCTCACATAGCTCTACCTTTCTAGCCATCTCTTCTCGACTTTCCTTGGAAGGATCACCTTGGCCGACCTGTGGAAACTCAAGGACGCCATTAAAAGCTTGGAGATCGAAAGCTTGGAGCTCAAGGAGCAAGATTTAGGTGGGTTTTATAACTCTAAACCTATGCTTTGTTATATACATCTCGTTTATGCTTTTAGATGATAGTTCTTCTTCTTCTCTACCTTCCTTTGCTACCTTGCAAGCAAATCCGTGAGAAATCCTTGCTGTTCTTGAGCTAGGAGATGAAGACATTATTTCCAAAGTTAATCCACTACTTTTCACTTTACTAAATGGTCTCCACCAAGTGCTCACACGGTTTGCAAAACCGTTTGGTGAGCAAACGGTCTCAAGATCGTGTAAGAGCAAACGGTCTCAAGATCGTGTAAGGGAAAACAGTCTTCAAGACCGTTTAGCCGCATTGACCGAGCGTGGACCGTATAAGATTTCTGTTCATAATTATGTAGGATAATCACCCACAAAATTTGAGATGATAAATCCAAAGGAATCGTGAGATATGGCCTTTTTAATCAACAACTTTAATTGAATTTACTCCTGATTTCCAATCTGTTGAAATCGCCCTTTTTGGGCAAACAGTCTCAAGACCGTGTAAGAACGTTGACCAAGCATTGACCGTATGCGTTTACTGTTCAAAATAATGTTGATTAACAACTCACCAAATTTGATGGACTAATTCCAAACGAGCTAAGAGTTTAAGGATGATTACTAGGGTAAACCCTAATTGAAATCAGTACTGAAATCTCAATGAATAACTTAGTGTTTTTGGGTTGATTGACCCAAACGGTCTCAAGACCGTTTGGGGATCAACCAAACGGTCTCAAGACCGTGTGGTGACAACCCAAGACCGTTTGGAGATCTAGGGTTAAGGTAATTTGATCAATTAAGGGCCCAATTACAATGGGTTATTGAATTAATTAAAATACTGAATTGAGACTCAATCAAGGTTCAACTCCTATAAAATCACATTAGATTTTGATGAAATCTTGGGCAAACGGTCTCAAGACCGTGTTGAGTTCATCCACACGATCTCAAGACCGTTTGGGCCAAGTTTGGGCCCAATTGGAGCTCAATTGAAGGGTTCAACCTTGTGTTGATTTCCCATTGTTGAGTGTTGATGGTTGAACGTTGATGGACCTTAATTGAACCAAATTCAACCCTAATTGAATAACAATTGAGGGTCAATTGAGTGACCAATTGGTTAAGCATAACCCTAATTAACTCAATCTATAAGTGGTTACCATGGCTTTGATCATTTGGAGGCTTCAACATTGATAATCATAAACGATTGAAATCATTGAACCATGTTGGAGGTCCAAACGGTTTGAGACCAAGTGGACCAAACGGTCTCAAGACCGTTTGAGGTCACACGGTCTCAAGACCGTTTGAGACCTCACGGTCTCAAGACCGTTTGAGGTCACACGGTCTCAAGACCGTGTGAGGCCTCACGGACTCAAGACCGTTTGGGGCCAAACGGTCTCAAGACCGTTTGGACTCAAACGATCTCAAGATCGAGAGACACCAAACGGTCTCAAACCGTGTAAGCCCTCTCGGTCTTGAAGTCAAACTTGTTAAATGGTCTACACCCTCACACGGTTTGGGAAAACGACCTTGAAGGTCACACGGTCTTGGAGTCAACCCTAGCAAACGGTCAACTCATCCAAACGGTCTCAAACCGTTTGGAGGTTGAAGGTTGAAACCGTTTGAGGTTTTCAAAGGTTGATTTCACTTAATCAATTGAAGGTGTAAATGGTTCAATGATGCTCTAATCTAAACCCTAATGATAACCTAGGATATTAAGGGATTAAGTGACTAATGAATTGAACCATGATGGTGATCAATGGGGTGAATTACCAAAGTACCTTGATGGGTTCAATTGAGTAATACCTTGTTCAAATCAAACCCTAATCACATGATAGTGATGTTTTGGCTTATGTTAGCCCATGAGGACTTAACCCAACCTGATCTAGAGTAGTGTTATCACCATCTACTAGTATGAGGAGAGAGAAAGTACCTTAAGAGAGAGAAAGTACCCTTTTAGGGTGGAAACTCAAGTAAAGAACCTTCAATACACATGAATGTGCATGATTAGGGTATGATCCACCTATGAGAGATCATGGAAACCCTAATTATGATATATAATGAATCTTAAGCTAATCTGAGAGCATAAATGATGATGTTCCTCATACATGATGATGTTATGAGTTCAATTCATCATGTGATGTGAATAGTAAACCCTAATTCAAGGATAATGACATGTGATGTGAATAGTAAACCCTAATTCAAGGGTAATGACATATGATGTGAATAGTAAACCCTAATTCAAGGATAATGACATGTGATGTGAATAGTAAACCCTAATTCAAGGATAATGACATGTGATGTGAATAGTAAACCCTAATTCAAGGGTAATGACATATGATGTGAATAGTAAACCCTAATTCAAGGATAATGACATGTGATGTGAATAGTAAACCCTAATTCAAAGGTGATGACATGTTACATGAGTATTAAACTCTATTTGATAAGAATCAAAGAACTTTGCTCTTATGACAACAGTGGAAAGTATAATCATTGTTTTGAATTACCTTTATTAGTTGAATTGACCATGCAGGTTCTGATATGGAAGTAATCATATCCAGGTATGATGATGATACTGTATTCATTAAAGGCATATTGATAGCTTTATGAATAAGTAAAGTATCTTGATGCCTTGTCAGTGGCATTCTATGATAATAATGGGCTGTGAGAGCCATGAATACCATCAAGGTCATGCTTTAGAGATGACTTGTGATGAGTATAATGAGAACAGATGTTTGATGTGAGTTAGGCTTGTTACATTTAGTATTCTCCTTTTATAGCTGTTATGCTATTGTTATTGTTTGAAGAACAATGTGTGATGCTAAATGAATACTGAATGTACCTAACTAATCAAGTATAATGTAGAGCCCTGATCATAGACCCATCATTGTCAGAGATCAAATGATGGTGAAACAGGTTTTCCTAAGGGAACTCCTGGATCACATACTATTGAGTATGTGGGGTATATGGATGTGTAAAACCTTACATCCTAGTGTAGGAATTTGATGTAGATATGTAATCCGTCAATCCTTCACTACAATCCCATACCGTATCAGTAGTAGGTAAACATGAAACCTCCTGATGACGAAGAAAACATAGATATCCGTATCAGTGGAGATAAACATGAAATCTCCTGATGACGAAGAGAGTACAGAATGCCAATGTAACTCTAAAATAGCGAAGGACCAGTTTACCCTGGTGAGCTATAATAGTAGAGACACACGATGTCCTACAAGTGATCCTCTTACTGACTGAGGAAGGTGAAGGTCATGAGAATCTGACTCTCTTAATGACCTATGTATGATACTGATGTGACTTCTTAGCGATCAGTTGGAGTATGAGTGGTATGCCTCATCTCCACAGGGCATAATATTGTTTGTAAAACATAATCAACAGCGTAGTATACCTGTTAGAGATAACTACGAGTTAGTTGATTGATGATACACTGTAATAGTGCTTATATTCTTCATGTCTCATAAATGTTGAGCGCTTGTTTATAGTTGCAACTGCTATTGAATACTTTGAAAGCTTTATTAATTAAGATATTCTTTGATGTTATAATAAAGCTTCTGGCGTTGAGTTATAACTCTCGCTGGGACAATTATGTAAAATTGTCTCACCCCGTAGACTTCAACTTTTTAGGTGGACGTCGGAGACAGAGGAACCGGTCTACAGGTGACCAGTCCCAGCAGCAGCAGCAGCACCAGGAGCAGCAGTAAATCTCAGGTGGAGATTTAGCCTGCCATGTGGTGTAGTTAGAGTCAGTCCTATGTGTCCTCTGTACTCTCAGGTCTTGGAGTCTTTTGTTATGAGTTCTTGAGATTTTGTGTCTTGTTGTATATAATTACTCAAGAAGTAATTATCATGAGATGTAAACAATTTATCTCTTGTTATGAAAGAAGCTTTTATGGATTCAAGCTCTTGTTTCGAAAATTTTTAATTTCCTGTGATTTTTGTCTTCCGCTGTTAATCGAATCACTTCCGCTAAGTTTGAATCGTGTTTATATCGTGGTTTGGAGATCAGAGCCCACAATTAGTGGTATCAGAGCTCTAGGTCAGTTGAGTCTACAGAGGCATAGGACTTAGGATGTCGAGTCTATCTTTAGTACTCTTTCCCTATCTAATAGAATCTTCTACTCCTCAGGAGAAGAAGATACATAAGGATGGCTGAGCCTCATGATGAGTACGTGGCAGAGAGTAGTGCTAGTGCACCTCAAGGCGGTGCAAGGGTTCCAAGAATAGAACAGCCTGCACCTGAGTCACCAAGAGTGCCACCCCAGTTTGACCCAGCCGACATGGGTAACCCAGCTGTACAGACAATGTTCGGGCAGTTCATGACTGCCATGACACACATAACCGACAGGATGCCCATGCCTACACCTAGGGCACCTGTCCAGCCTGAAGCACAAGGTATCGGTAAGACGTTCGAACGACTTCGTCGTGTCGGAGCTACCGAGTACTTTGGGACTGCCGACCCCGCAGATGCTGACCTATGGTTGACAGAGTTGGAGAAGGCTTTCAGGATTCTTATTATCCCGAAAGCTGAGAAGGTTAGACATGCTGTCTATCTTCTCAAAGGCAGTGCTGGTCACTGGTGGAACATGGAAGAGCAGAAGAGACCTGGAGTAGAGTTCTCATGGGAAGAGTTTCGTCGGGAATTTATCAATAGATATTTTCCAAAGACCTTCCTAGATGAGAAGATCTCTCAGTTTGAGAGACTAAGGCAGGGTATGATGAACATTAGCGAGTATGAAGCTAAGTTCATGGAATTGTTGTGGTTCTGTCCGCACATGGCTGCCACAAATGAGGAAAGAATCAGGAGATTCGAGAAGGGTTTGAATGCTGATATGTCAACCCCTGTGTCTCCCTTAGAAAACCGAGAGAGATTCTCTACCTTCGTTGAGTCAGTCCGAAGGATATAGAGATCTGTGGTTGAGAAGAGGCAAACCCAGAAAAGATATCCACAGTTCCAGGGTTCTTCATCTAGGGATTTTAAGAAACCTAGATTCTCTGCACCTAACCCTCCACCACCCAGATCGAGTTCTCAAACTCAATGGTCACCAAGCAGAGGTAGAGGACGGAGTCAACCGCTTCAAGGGACTCACAGTTCTGCATCGATGTCAGTTGCTGGACCACCCTGACCACAACAACAGGAGAGGAGATGCTACAACTGTGGTAAGGTGGGACACTTGATGAAGGATTGCCGTTCTAGGCCTGTCAGTGTGACACAGCCTCCGAGACAGAATCAACAAGGATCTCAGAGAATGCAATCTCAAGGAGCAGCTCGAGAACGTGGACAAGCGTCTCAAGCTGGATCATCAGCACCACCTCAACACCAGGCGACAACGAGGTTCTATGCTATGAACCCACCAGATGCAGTGGTCAATCCACGGGTAGTGGTAGGTCAGATGGAACTTTTATATCCTGATATGTCTACATCCTGTGTTGTATCTGTTCTGATTGATCCGGGTGCTACACACTCTTTCATCACTCGAAGAGTGATTCGTAACTGCAATGTGACTATTAGTCATAGGGCAGATAGCTTGTTGTTGGAGACTCCGTTGAGTGGGTCTGCTGTTTTGCAGGAGGTATGCTCTCCCTGCATCCTTTTCTTTTCTGACCATCGCATTCAAGTGGATCTTATACCACTTAATATGCAAGGATGTGATATAATCCTCGGGATGGATACCTTAGAAAGGTATAGAGTTGTCTTGGATTGTGAATCCAAGTTGGCTGTGTTTGCTGATGAAAGCAACACATGGATCTTTCAAGGAGAAAGAAAGATTCTGCCCACCTGTCTTATGTCAACTATGGTTGCTGATAAGTTGTTGAGGCAAGGATGTTATGCATTCTTAGCCCATGTGGTAGATGTTACCAAGGAAAGGTCCAATCCTGCTGAAGTTCCCATAGTCAGGGAATTCGAGGATGTGTTTCCTGAAGAACTTCCTGGTATACCACCACTGTTATGACCCACATTGAGGTTAACCAGTAAATACCTCAATTAGCGTGTAACACTTTGATTAGTGTTGAGTATCTTATTAAACATCGTGGTTAATCAAGATAAGCTTATATGTGAATCAATAGTTGAGATTGAAACATCTGAGGTAATTAATGTTAATGGCAATGATGATCGTTAGGTTAATTAAGTTGAGTTGAGTACTCACTGTTGCAATTAGTGATTTGACTAGTTGTGACATGCTAATTTGCATATTTTCTTGCCCTAAGGTTGTATATAATCTCGCGCTTGAAACATTGCAAGAAGAATCACTTCGAACGGACCTTCGAGTCAATAGTTATAGCATTTCCAATTTCTAGGGTCAAAGATGCAATTTTTCCAAGTTTTTGTTAATAATCATTTCTTTTTTTTTTCATTTCCCTTATCCCGTTTCTTCATCTGTTCGATAGATCAGTAGCCGCCTCAAGCGGCGCTTTGTAGGGGGGAGGCATGGTCGCAGCAGCTTCAGAGGGCGATTGGGGGTGATTTCTGGAGCTCTAGCCCTGAACTATGGCGCCCTCTACTCTTCTCCTTCCATCCTCTCTTCTCCTTCCTTCTTTCCTCTACCTCGGCCAAACCCCCGCAGCCCTAACCTGCTTGGGCGCTGACCAACACCGTAACAGTTACTGCCCGACCAGCAGATGAAGGACGGCCGTTTAGGGCATCACATCAAGCAGCAAGCTTCGCCCACCTTTTCCTTTCTTCCTTCTTCCTCTTCGTCACCCCAAATGTGCCTAGGGCGGCGCCCCAAGCAGGAGGCCGACCTGCAGCAGGAGCTGCACGAAGCAGCGCCCAGGAAGGGGGGAACTCTTTTGGTGCGGCCAGGGCCCAAGGAACAACGTCTTGACCTCGACTTTGAGGTCCGAGCAAGCAACTGTAGCCCTCAACCAGCAATCGACCAGCTTGAGCGCCCCTGTAGCTGTGGCCAAAGCAGCAGCAGTTGCGTGAAGTTGTGGCTAATGGCTGATGGGCGCGAGCAGCAGCCAGGAGCTCGTTTTGGCGTGTAAATCTCCAGGAAAAAGGTGAGATTGACTTCGGCCAAAATCCTAAACGCGAATCCGTAGTCAGGTAGCCACGAGCAACAACCAACAAAGTCTGATTTCAACCTGAACGTGTGTATGGTACTGTTGAATTGCTACAGGTTCTATTTGGGCAAATCCAAGGTAGAAGATAACTTAAATTCGCCCAGAATCCGGCCTCTAGACGCAATTCCAGACGAACCCGGACAGTTTGAAACATAGTGAGTAGGAGTTCATTTAGTTATCATCATTTAACTCCTTAGTTGGAATTTTTCGGTAAACTGTGCATTTTTCGCTAATACTTGGCTTTTGGACAGTATTTTGCGTTACTCAAATTTTATTTCATAAACTGCTTCCTTATGCCGTTATATGATTTAGATTAGCATATGATCAGTGTGGATTGAATTAATGAATTTATATGGTTCATTGGAACTTGAAATACGTAATATGATTGATGAAAATGATAGAATTTCCTGTATTACAACTGCAATGTATACGTTGAGCATAAAATGGATGTTTAGCATCGAAACTGGATAAGTTGATACTGAGTCATGTTTATAGATGACAAATGATGTTTATGTATATGTGGTTAATAGAGATTACTCGGATGCCGAGCATAGTTAGCATCCTTAGACTTTTAATTTGCATAGTTCAAACGAAATGAAATGACTAGTAAAATAAAAGTGTATGCTTTACGAGTAATTCCAGTAAGATGCGAATAAATGTGATAAAGTATTTCAAGTTGAGTATTCCTTTCAATATAGTATATTTGAATGTTCAGTAATATGAAATCAGTATAGAGACGTGGAATAAATATGAAAATTGATTTACAGTGAACGAATCTGTTTGCATGAAACCATAGCTGAGTTATGAGTTATTGCGATATAAGTGAATAGTTGTTGTAATATATATATAGAAATGTTATGAAAGTCGAATTTCTGGTTTCAGCTAGTGAATTGCAGAATTACAATATATTCCAGTAGTCGAATATGTGCGAGAGAGACACAATGTTATAAGAGTTTTCTTGTTATAATAAAATGTGTTAGACTTAGATGCCCTGAGACCGTAGAACCCCTTTTGGAGGTCTGTGCCTTAGGGGTGAAACGACCTACCTAGTGTGTGTCTAGATGGTCGGTGGCTGGTGTTCAACAATAATCCGTGCGTGTGTCACGGTGGCACGAGGACAGAGAGGCAGTGTTCAACAATAATCCGTGCGTGTGTCACGGTAGCACTGGAAGTAAATAGGGGTTATTCAACAATAATCTGTGCGTGTGTCACAGTGGTAACCCAGACTCTCCACCTGTGTGCTCAGGTTAGAGGAGGAGTCTAGAGTACACTCTTTGAGAGTACAGTGAGGCCGTGTGAGCCTGAGAGTCCTGACGCAGACCAGGACGACAGTCAGACTTAGCATTTCCCGGGTGTGTTGCTAAGTCTTGTACGGTGGGTTCGTAGTTCTCTATGAGACTTTATATGCAGAGTACACTGCATATGATCAGGGCATAAGTTCAAAGATGATTACTTAGAATTAAGGTAGATTAATATGAAACTTGTGTATGTTCAGATTTAGAAGTTATAATACTTGTTCTTTAAATGTTCATTATACTTTTCTGCGATAATTGCACTATTTAATTAGAACTGCTCAGTTTGTTATTTTATTTGCATATTCCTGTTAAATGTAAAATATGGAGTTATCCGATGATGGCTAAGTGAAATACTATTCACTGAGCGAGTAGGCTCATTCTTCTACTCAAACATTTTCAGGTCAGCGACAAATTCCAGGAATCAGAAGGATCCTTTCATCCTAACACTTAATATGTAGAAGGTATATATAGTTAGTTTAGTTAGATAGTGGTCTCTTAGTCCTTTCCCCTCGGTCCTTGGGACATGGTGTGGGTGAGAGGGAGTATGTATGGTGAATGTGTAAAAGATGTAAATTAACTGTTATGTTTTACTTTCTGTTAAACAATGTTACATGTTGTAAACTATGTTTATGTTCTCTAGCCAGTTTAATTGAAATGCTTCCGCAATAGTTATTTATGTTTTAGTTTACATCAATAATCCGGATATCATTACGAGGTTTTAAAAAGAAAAAGTTCTCAGTGATTTGTTTATGTGATAATCCCTCCGTCGCGCCCTAATCTCGTGATTAGTGGTTAGTGTGAGATCGGGGTGTGACATCTTGGTATCAGAGCCTAGGTTGAGTACATGGTTACTCTAAGTCAAGGCCAGGGGACGACAAGAGACCAATAGGATTAGGACTTAGGTGTCTTCCTTCTAACTGCCATTTTATAACAGGAAGTGTTTTATTATATTATTGCAGATGGTAGGAAGATAATGTGGTCACAAGGACCAAGTTGAAAGCTTAGGCTGAGTCATCAGGGATCATTAGGATTAAAAGATAGAGTTATAATTAAGATTTGATAAGAAATGATGTGTCTTTAGCTCTGGGAGATCTGAGTGTTTGGATACCCTGGCCAGGTGTCTGAATACTTAGATTGACCAGTATCAAGCTACTCTGTCTATTCTTCTCTGGATGCCCTGGCCAGGTATGCAGAGGAAGGATAGGCTAGAGAGAAACCTTAAAAATCTTAGAGTTAAGAAATCAGAAAGTAATATAGGAATAAGAGATCAAATATAAGATGTGATACAATTCTTGATTTATATTGCTTATTTGATTGAAAATCACTAGAAATGCTTTTATATGCATGAAATTAGATTTTCAGTTTGTAAAGTAAATATGATTCTTTTACGTTGTTGTGTGTTATGAAATGATTTATTTATTGTTTATATTCTCTGTATCCAGTAGACTAGACGATTGTTTAAATGGATTTTCCCTAAATGGATATTCTTCTGCATGTTTGAGATTAATAGGGGTAGTTAATCCCGAGTAGCTCTTGGCTTTAGGACTACAGGTTCGGCCTGGTCCGGCTGGCAGGATGCGTTACTGGGATCTAATGACTCCTATTAAAAATGTAATAAAGGTAGACTTTGCATAATTTAGATCCTCATTATAGTAAGAATGTACATACGCTAAGATATTGAGATGAAAGAGAAAGATTAGAACAACTAAGAAGTAGCTGGAACTGATATCAGAAACCCAATGTTGGAGTCTCTTTTGAGCAATCCTTAATTGGAAAATAAAAGAAAATGATATCAGGTTCATATTAAATTCAATGATTTTATTATATGAATCCTAAATATGAGAATATGGAAAAGATACGAGGAAGGTATGCAAGGGACAAGGTAGTAAGAATTAACCATGGAATGGATCATGTAATAGAGTAAAATAATTTTTATGCACTTCAAAACAAAGGAAAATAGAAGAAAAGAGTTGAATATATAATAAGTACATGGAAATAAAGAGTCTTATGTAAATCATAAGACTAGGACAAGAAGCTTAGTTGAATCAAAAGAAATATTAGAGATGATGACCTGGATTAAGGAATGAGGATTACATGACAAAATTAAGAGTATGGAATGCATATCTTTATTATAAAGATTAATACATTCATACATACTACCTTGAATTTTCTGAGTCTCTATAGACTAACTAACTTGTTTATAAAACAAAGAACAAACACGTAATTAAATTTTTTTTTGCATCATATATGTTGCATAACTACCAAAGAAGAGATGTCTAAATGAACGAAATAATGGCACACAATACGAGCATGAAACCCTAGCAGGGTAAATTGAGAATGTAACTTATCTGAATGTTCAAGTAAGAGAAGGGAAATTCCAGTGATAAGATAAGGAAGTTTTTAGTAAAATTTATGAGATTCAAAGTTTGGATTTCAAATTAAGGAGCAAAGTTACATCACAATAATGCTATGTTATTGATAATGACCAAACCCTTGAATGTTTAGAGTTGTAGTAATTCAAGGGATGTCACTAGTGGTTTGACCTTGAATACTAGCATCTCTATGAAACAAAATCATGAGATTTGCTTTATGAAAGGTAAGCTAGCACTGATAGTGATCCAGGGTTTAAAAGTAGTTAATTTGAAAGGTAGATAAACAACATGAAATGATTCGGAGAAAAGAGTAAGATATAAATTTGAAATGTAATAATAAGTAAGTAGTATAGAATGAGGAGTATTACCCGATACATGATTTGGAGTTAACTGTTGTAGTTCATGCTTTAAAGACATGGCGTCACTAACTTTATGATGTGACGATAGATTATCACCCTGGAAAGGCGAATGTAGTAGCTGATGCCCTCAGCAGGAAGTCAAGTTCAATAGCTGATGCATTCTCTATGACATGTTTCAGGAGAGACCTGCTAATAGAGATGCAAAAGTTGAACTTAGGCTTAGGGGTGATAAAGCAGAGTGGTATGATTGCACAGATGTGAGTCAAGCCTACTTTTATGATTAGATCAAGGAACTACAACAGAGTGACAATGAGTTACATCAGATCATGCATGACATGACAGGGGGAAGAGACCAAAGTTTATGTTTTCAGATGATGGGTGTTGTATTAGCATGACAAGTAGTGTGTACCTCGGGACAATGATTTGAAAGAAAAGATTCTTGATGAAGCACATGCATCAATGTATGCTATGTATCCAGGCAACACTAAGATGTACATGAATCTCAAGAAGTTGCATTGGTGACCTGATATGACAAGGGATGTAGCTAAGTATGTGACTAGGTGCAGTGTGTGTCAGCAGGTTAAGGCTGAACACCAAAAACCTACAAGTACTTTGCAATCTCTTCCTATATCATAATAAAGTGGGAACATATCACGATGGATTTTGTGATAGGGTTACCCAGGACACCTAGAGGTTGTGACTCGATATGAATGATTGTGGATAGACTAATTAAGTCTGCTCACTTTCTTCATATTAAGTCAACCTTTGATGTCCCAAAGTTGGCTAAGATATACGTGGATGAAATAGTCAGATTGCATGGTATTCCAGTTTCAATTATATCTGATAGAGATCCTAAGTTCACATCCAGGTTGTGGAATCAGTTGCATCGAGCTTTGGAAACAAAGTTGAGATGCAGTACAACTTTTCACCCGCAGACGGATGGTCAGTCAGAAATGACCATTCATACTCTTGAGGATATGCTGAGAGCAGTTGATAGTTGCTCAGGATAGGCAGAAGAGCTATGTTGAGAAGAGGCGTTGACCTCTTGAGTTTGAGGTTGGTGATGAAGTATACCTCAAATTTTCACCGTGGAAAGGAGTGTTGAGGTCTGGCAAAAGAGGCAAACTAACTCCTAGGTTTATGGACCCATATCCTATCATTGAGAGGATTGGACCTGTAGCCCATAAGTTGGGTTTTCCATCCAAGTTGCTCAATTTACATGATGTATTTCATGTATCGATGTTGAAGAAGTGTTATCCTAGTACAGAGAAGATAGTGGACCTATAACCTGCTCAGCTCAAACTAGATGAATCCTATGTTGAGGGATCAGTACGAATAATTGATCGGAGGATAAAGAAGTTTAAGAATCACGAGATACCGTTAGTGAAAGTTATATGGAGGAATCATAACTTAGAGGAATCCACGTGGGAGTTTTGGGTCAGAGATGTGTAACAAATTTCCTTTTCTTTTAGGAATTTCGGGACGAAATTCTTATAAGGGAGGGAGATTGTTATGACCCACATTGAGGTTAACCAGTAAATACCTCAATTAGCGTGTAACACTTTGATTAGTGTTGAGTATCTTATTAAACATCGTGGTTAATCAAGATAAGCTTATATGTGAATCAATAGTTGAGATTGAAACATCTGAGGTAATTAATGTTAATGGCAATGATGATCGTTAGGTTAATTAAGTTGAGTTGAGTACTCACTGTTGCAATTAGTGATTTGACTAGTTGTGACATGCTAATTTGCATATTTTCTTGCCCTAAGGTTGTATAGAATCTCGCGCTTGAAACATTGCAAGAAGAATCACTTCAAACGGACCTCCGAGTCAATAGTTATAGCATTTCCAATTTCTAGGGTCAAAGATGCAATTTTTCCAAGTTTTTGTTTATAATCATTTTTTTTTTCATTTCCCTTATCCCGTTTCTTCATCTGTTCGATAGATCAGTAGCCGCCTCAAGCGGTGCTTTGTAGGGGGGAGGCATGGTCGCAGCAGCTTCGGAGGGCGATTGGGGGTGATTTCTGGAGCTCTAGCCCCGAACTATGGCGCCCTCTACTCTTCTCCTTCCATCCTCTCTTCTCCTTCCTTCTTTCCTCTACCTCGGCCAAACCCCGGCAGCCCTAACCTGCTTGGGCGCTGACCAACACCGTAACAGTTACTGCCCGACCAGCAGATGAAGGACGGCCGTTTAGGGCATCACATCAAGCAGCAAGCTTCGCCCACCTTTTCCTTTCTTCCTTCTTCCTTCTTCCTCTTCGTCACCCCAAACGTGCCTAGGGCGGCGCCCCAAGCAGGAGGCCGACCTGCAGCAGGAGCTGCACGAAGCAGCGCCCAGGAAGGGGGAACTCTTTTGGTGCGGCCAGGGCCCAAGGAACAATGTCTTGACCTCGACTTTGAGGTCCGAGCAAGCAACTGTAGCCCTCAACCAGCAATCGACCAGCTTGAGCGCCCCTGTAGCTGTGGCCAAAGCAGCAGCAGTTGCGTGAAGTTGTGGCTAATGGCTGATGGGCGCGAGCAGAAGCCAGGAGCTCGTTTTGGCGTGTAAATCTCCAGGAAAAAGGTGAGATTGACTTCGGCCAAAATCCTAAACGCGAATCCGTAGTCAGGTAGCCACGAGCAACAACCAACAAAGTCTGATTTCAACCTGAACGTGTGTATGGTACTGTTGAATTGCTACAGGTTCTATTTGGGCAAATCCAAGGTAGAAGATAACTTAAATTCGCCCAGAATCCGGCCTCTAGACGCAATTCTAGACAAACTCGGACAGTTTGAAACACAGTGAGTAGGAGTTCATTTAGTTATCATCATTTAACTCCTTAGTTGGAATTTTTCGGTAAACTGTGCATTTTTCGCTAATACTTGGCTTTTGGACAGTATTTTGCGTTACTCGAATTTTATTTCATAAACTGCTTCCTTATGTCGTTATATGATTTAGATTAGCATCTGATCAGTGTGGATTGAATTAATGAATTTATATGGTTCATTGGAACTTGAAATATGTAATATGATTGATGAAAATGATAGAATTTCCTGTATTACAACTGCAATGTATACATTGAGCATAAAATGGATGTTTAGCATCAAAACTGGATAAGTTGATACTGAGTCATGTTTATAGATGACAAATGATGTTTATGTATATGTGGGTAATAGAGATTACTCGGATGCCGAGCATAGTTAGCATCCTTAGACTTTTAATTTGCATAGTTCAAACGAAATGAAATGACTAGTAAAATAAAAGTGTATGCTTTACGAGTAATTCCAGTAAGATGCGAATAAATGTGATAAAGTATTTCAAGTTGAGTATTCCTTTCAATATAGTATATTTGAATGTTCAGTAATATGAAATCAGTATAGAGACGTGGAATTGATATGAAAATTGATTTACAGTGAACGAATCTGTTTGCATGAAACCATAGCTGAGTTATGAGTTATTGCGATATAAGTGAATAGTTGTTGTACTATATATATAGAAATGTTATGAAAGTCGAATTTATGGTTTCAGCTAGTGAATTGCATAATTACAATATATTCCAGTAGTCGAATATGTGCGAGAGAGACACAATGTTATAAGAGTTTTCTTGTTATAATAAAATGTGTTAGACTTAGATGCCCTGACACCGCAGAACCCCTTTTGCAGGTCTGTGCCTTAGGGGTGAAACGACCTACCTAGCGTGTGTCTAGATGGTCGGTGGCTCGTGTTCAACAATAATCCGTGTGTGTGTCACGGTGGCACTGGAAGTAAATAGGGGTTATTCAACAATAATATGTGCGTGTGTCACAGTGGTAACCCAGACTCTGCGCCTGTGTGCTCAGGTTAGAGGAGGAGTCTAGAGTACACTCTTTGAGAGTGCAGTGAGGCCGTGTGAGCCTGTGAGTCCTGACGCAGACCAGGATGACAGTCAGACTTAACATTTCCCAGGTGTGTCGCTAAGTCTTGTACGGTGGGTTCGTAGTTTGCTACGAGACTTTATATGCAGAGTACACTGCATATGATCAGGGCATAAGTTAAAAGATGATTACTTAGAATTAAGGTAGATTAATATGAAATTTGTGTATGTTCAGATTTAGAATTTATAATACTTGTTCTTTAAATGTTCATTATACTTTTCTGCGATAATTGCACTGTTTAATTAGAACTGCTCAGTTTGTTATTTTATTTGCATATTCTTGTTAAATGTAAAATATGGAGTTATCCGATGATGGCTAAGTGAAATACTATTCACTGAGCGAGTAGGCTCATTCCTCTACTCAAACATTTTCAGGTTAGCGACAAATTCCAGGAATCAGAAGGATCCTTTCATCCTAACACTTAATCCGTAGAAGGTATATGTAGTTAGTTTAGTTAGATAGTGGTCTCTTAGTCCTTTCCCCTCGGTCCTTGGGACATGGTGTGGGTGAGAGAGAGTATGTATGGTGAATGTGTAAAAGATGTAAATTAACTGTTATGTTTTACTTTCTGTTAAACAATGTTACATGTTGTAAACTATGTTTATGTTCTCTAGACAGTTTAATTGAAATGCTTCCGTAATAGTTATTTATGTTTTAGTTTAGATCAATAATCCAGATATCATTACGAGGTTTTAAAAAGAAAAAGTTCTCAGTGATTTGTTTATGTGATAATCCCTCCGTCGCGCCCTAATCTCGTGATTAGTGGTTAGTGTGAGATCGGGGTGTGACATCTTGGTATCAGAGCCTAGGTTGAGTACATGGTTACTCTAAGTCAAGGTTGAGACACAATGTTATAAGAGTTTTCTTGTTATAATAAAATGTGTTAGACTTAGATGCCCTGAGACCGTAGAACCCCTTTTGGAGGTCTGTGCCTTAGGGGTGAAACGACCTACCTAGCGTGTGTCTAGATGGTCGGTGGCTGGTGTTCAACAATAATCCGTGCGTGTGTCACGGTGGCACGAGGACAGAGAGGCAGTGTTCAACAATAATCAGTGCGTGTGTCACGGTGGCACTGGAAGTAAATAGGGGTTATTCAACAATAATCTGTGCGTGTGTCACAGTGGTAACCCAGACTCTCCACCTGTGTGCTCAGGTTAGAGGAGGAGTCTAGAGTACACTCTTTGAGAGTACAGTGAGGCCGTGTGAGCCTGAGAGTCCTGACGCAGACCAGGATGACAGTCAGACTTAGCATTTCCCGGGTGTGTTGCTAAGTCTTGTACGGTGGGTTCGTAGTTCTCTATGAGACTTTATATGCAGAGTACACTGCATATGATCAGGGCATAAGTTCAAAGATGATTACTTAGAATTAAGGTAGATTAATATGAAACTTGTGTATGTTCAGATTTAGAATTTATAATACTTGTTCTTTAAATGTTCATTATACTTTTCTGCGATAATTGCACTATTTAATTAGAACTGCTCAGTTTGTTATTTTATTTGCATATTCCTGTTAAATGTAAAATATGGAGTTAGTTTAGTTAGATAGTGGTCTCTTAGTCCTTTCCCCTCGGTCCTTGGGACATGGTGTGGGTGAGAGGGAGTATGTATGGCGAATGTGTAAAAGATGTAAATTAACTGTTATGTTTTACTTTCTGTTAAACAATGTTACATGTTGTAAACTATGTTTATGTTCTCTAGCCAGTTTAATTGAAATGCTTCCGCAATAGTTATTTATGTTTTAGTTTACATCAATAATCCGGATATCATTACGAGGTTTTAAAAAGAAAAAGTTCTCAGTGATTTGTTTATGTGATAATCCCTCCGTCGCGCCCTAATCTCGTGATTAGTGGTTAGTGTGAGATCGGGGTGTGACATCTTGGTATCAGAGCCTAGGTTGAGTACATGGTTACTCTAAGTCAAGGCCAGGGGACGACAAGAGACCAATAGGATTAGGACTTAGGTGTCTTCCTTCTAACTGCCATTTTATAACAGGAAGTGTTTTGTTATATTATTGCAGATGGTAGGAAGATAATGTGGTCACAAGGACCAAGTTGAAAGCTTAGGCTGAGTCATCAGGGATCATTAGGATTAAAAGATAGAGTTATAATTAAGATTTGATAAGAAATGATGTGTCTTTAGCTCTGGGAGATCTGAGTGTTTGGATACCCTGGCCAGGTGTCTGAATACTTAGATTGACCAGTATCAAGCTACTCTGTCTATTCTTCTCTGGATGCCCTGGCCAGGTATGCAGAGGAAGGATAGGCTAGAGAGAAACCTTAAAAATCTTAGAGTTAAGAAATCAGAAAGTAATATAGGAATAAGAGATCAAATATAAGATGTGATACAATTCTTGATTTATATTGCTTATTTGATTGAAAATCACTAGAAATGCTTTTATATGCATGAAATTAGATTTTCAGTTTGTAAAGTAAATATGATTCTTTTACGTTGTTGTGTGTTATGAAATGATTTATTTATTGTTTATATTCTCTGTATCCAGTAGACTAGACGATTGTTTAAATGGATTTTCCCTAAATGGATATTCTTCTGCATGTTTGAGATTAATAGGGGTAGTTAATCCCGAGTAGCTCTTGGCTTTAGGACTACAGGTTCGGCCTGGTCCGGCTGGCAGGATGCGTTACTGGGATCTAATGACTCCTATTAAAAATGTAATAAAGGTAGACTTTGCATAATTTAGATCCTCATTATAGTAAGAATGTACATACGCTAAGATATTGAGATGAAAGAGAAAGATTAGAACAACTAAGAAGTAGCTGGAACTGATATCAGAAACCCAATGTTGGAGTCTCTTTTGAGCAATCCTTAATTGGAAAATAAAAGAAAACGATATCAGGTTCATATTAAATTCAATGATTTTATTATATGAATCCTAAATATGAGAATATGGAAAAGATACGAGGAAGGTATGCAAGGGACAAGGTAGTAAGAATTAACCATGGAATGGATCATGTAATAGAGTAAAATAATTTTTATGCACTTCAAAACAAAGGAAAATAGAAGAAAAGAGTTGAATATATAATAAGTACATGGAAATAAAGAGTCTTATGTAAATCATAAGACTAGGACAAGAAGCTTAGTTGAATCAAAAGAAATATTAGAGATGATGACCTGGATTAAGGAATGAGGATTACATGACAAAATTAAGAGTATGGAATGCATATCTTTATTATAAAGATTAATACATTCATACATACTACCTTGAATTTTCTGAGTCTCTATAGACTAACTAACTTGTTTATAAAACAAAGAACAAACACGTAATTAAATTTTTTTTTGCATCATATATGTTGCATAACTACCAAAGAAGAGATGTCTAAATGAACGAAATAATGGCACACAATACGAGCATGAAACCCTAGCAGGGTAAATTGAGAATGTAACTTATCTGAATGTTCAAGTAAGAGAAGGGAAATTCCAATGATAAGATAAGGAAGTTTTTAGTAAAATTTATGAGATTCAAAGTTTGGATTTCAAATTAAGGAGCAAAGTTACATCACAATAATGCTATGTTATTGATAATGACCAAACCCTTGAATGTTTAGAGTTGTAGTAATTCAAGGGATGTCACTAGTGGTTTGACCTTGAATACTAGCATCTCTATGAAACAAAATCATGAGATTTGCTTTATGAAAGGTAAGCTAGCACTGATAGTGATCCAGGGTTTAAAAGTAGTTAATTTGAAAGGTAGATAAACAACATGAAATGATTCGGAGAAAAGAGTAAGATATAAATTTGAAATGTAATAATAAGTAAGTAGTATAGAATGAGGAGTATTACCCGATACATGATTTGGAGTTAACTGTTGTAGTTCATGCTTTAAAGACATGGCGTCACTAACTTTATGATGTGACGATAGATTATCACCCTGGAAAGGCGAATGTAGTAGCTGATGCCCTCAGCAGGAAGTCAAGTTCAATAGCTGATGCATTCTCTATGACATGTTTCAGGAGAGACCTGCTAATAGAGATGCAAAAGTTGAACTTAGGCTTAGGGGTGATAAAGCAGAGTGGTATGATTGCACAGATGTGAGTCAAGCCTACTTTTATGATTAGATCAAGGAACTACAACAGAGTGACAATGAGTTACATCAGATCATGCATGACATGACAGGGGGAAGAGACCAAAGTTTATGTTTTCAGATGATGGGTATTGTATTAGCATGACAAGTAGTGTGTACCTCGGGACAATGATTTGAAAGAAAAGATTCTTGATGAAGCACATGCATCAATGTATGCTATGTATCCAGGCAACACTAAGATGTACATGAATCTCAAGAAGTTGCATTGGTGACCTGATATGACAAGGGATGTAGCTAAGTATGTGACTAGGTGCAGTGTGTGTCAGCAGGTTAAGGCTGAACACCAAAAACCTACAAGTACTTTGCAATCTCTTCCTATATCATAATAAAGTGGGAACATATCACGATGGATTTTGTGATAGGGTTACCCAGGACACCTAGAGGTTGTGACTCGATATGAATGATTGTGGATAGACTAATTAAGTCTGCTCACTTTCTTCATATTAAGTCAACCTTTGATGTCCCAAAGTTGGCTAAGATATACGTGGATGAAATAGTCAGATTGCATGGTATTCCAGTTTCAATTATATCTGATAGAGATCCTAAGTTCACATCCAGGTTGTGGAATCAGTTGCATCGAGCTTTGGAAACAAAGTTGAGATGCAGTACAACTTTTCACCCGCAGACGGATGGTCAGTCAGAAATGACCATTCATACTCTTGAGGATATGCTGAGAGCAGTTGATAGTTGCTCAGGATAGGCAGAAGAGCTATGTTGAGAAGAGGCGTTGACCTCTTGAGTTTGAGGTTGGTGATGAAGTATACCTCAAATTTTCACCGTGGAAAGGAGTGTTGAGGTCTGGCAAAAGAGGCAAACTAACTCCTAGGTTTATGGACCCATATCCTATCATTGAGAGGATTGGACCTGTAGCCCATAAGTTGGGTTTTCCATCCAAGTTGCTCAATTTACATGATGTATTTCATGTATCGATGTTGAAGAAGTGTTATCCTAGTACAGAGAAGATAGTGGACCTATAACCTGCTCAGCTCAAACTAGATGAATCCTATGTTGAGGGATCAGTACGAATAATTGATCGGAGGATAAAGAAGTTTAAGAATCACGAGATACCGTTAGTGAAAGTTATATGGAGGAATCATAACTTAGAGGAATCCACGTGGGAGTTTTGGGTCAGAGATGTGTAACAAATTTCCTTTTCTTTTAGGAATTTCGGGACGAAATTCTTATAAGGGAGGGAGATTGTTATGACCCACATTGAGGTTAACCAGTAAATACCTCAATTAGCGTGTAACACTTTGATTAGTGTTGAGTATCTTATTAAACATCGTGGTTAATCAAGATAAGCTTATATGTGAATCAATAGTTGAGATTGAAACATCTGAGGTAATTAATGTTAATGGCAATGATGATCGTTAGGTTAATTAAGTTGAGTTGAGTACTCACTGTTGCAATTAGTGATTTGACTAGTTGTGACATGCTAATTTGCATATTTTCTTGCCCTAAGGTTGTATAGAATCTCGCGCTTGAAACATTGCAAGAAGAATCACTTCAAACGGACCTCCGAGTCAATAGTTATAGCATTTCCAATTTCTAGGGTCAAAGATGCAGTTTTTCCAAGTTTTTGTTTATAATCATTTCTTTTTTTTTTTCATTTCCCTTATCCCGTTTCTTCATCTGTTCGATAGATCAGTAGCCGCCTCAAGCGGTGCTTTGTAGGGGGGGAGGCATGGTCGCAGCAGTTTCGGAGGGCGATTGGGGGTGATTTCTGGAGCTCTAGCCCTGAACTATGGCGCCCTCTACTCTTCTCCTTCCATCCTCTCTTCTCCTTCCTTCTTTCCTCTACCTCGGCCAAACCCCCACAGCCCTAACCTGCTTGGGCGCTGACCAACACCGTAACAGTTACTGCCCGACCAGCAGATGAAGGACGGCCGTTTAGGGCATCACATCAAGCAGCAAGCTTCGCCCACCTTTTCCTTTCTTCCTTCTTCCTTCTTCCTCTTCGTCACCCCAAACGTGCCTAGGGCGGGGCCCCAAGCAGGAGGCCGACCTGTAGCAGGAGCTGCACGAAGCAGCGCCTAGGAAGGGGGGAACTCTTTTGGTGCAGCCAGGGCCCAAGGAACAACGTCTTGACCTCGACTTTGAGGTCCGAGCAAGCAACTGTAGCCCTCAACCAGCAATCGACCAGCTTGAGCGCCCCTGTAGCTGTGGCCAAAGCAGCAGCAGTTGCGTGAAGTTGTGGCTAATGGCTGATGGGCGCGAGCAGCAGCCAGGAGCTCGTTTTGGCGTGTAAATCTCCAGGAAAAAGGTGAGATTGACTTCGGCCAAAATCCTAAACGCGAATCCGTAGTCAGCTAGCCACGAGAAACAACCAACAAAGTTTGATTTCAACCTGAACGTGTGTATGGTACTGTTGAATTGCTACAGGTTCTATTTGGGCAAATCCAAGGTAGAAGATAACTTAAATTCGCCCAGAATCCGGCCTCTAGACGCAATTCCAGACGAACCTGGACAGTTTGAAACACAGTGAGTTGGAGTTCATTTAGTTATCATCATTTAACTCCTTAGTTGGAATTTTTCGGTAAACTGTGCATTTTTCGCTAATACTTGGCTTTTGGACAGTATTTTGCGTTACTCGAATTTTATTTCATAAACTGCTTCCTTATGCCGTTATATGATTTAGATTAGCATCTGATCAGTGTGGATTGAATTAATGAATTTATATGGTTCATTGGAACTTGAAATATGTAATATGATTGATGAAAATGATAGAATTTCTTGTATTACAACTGCAATGTATACGTTGAGCATAAAATGGATGTTTAGCATCGAAACTGGATAAGTTGATACTGAGTCATGTTTATAGATGACAAATGATGTTTATGTATATGTGGGTAATAGAGATTACTCGGATGCCGAGCATAGTTAGCATCCTTAGACTTTTAATTTGTATAGTTCAAACGAAATGAAATGACTAGTAAAATAAAAGTGTATGCTTTACGAGTAATTCCAGTAAGATGCGAATAAATGTGATAAAGTATTTCAAGTTGAGTATTCCTTTCAATATAGTATATTTGAATGTTCAGTAATATGAAATCAGTATAGAGACGTGGAATAGATATGAAAATTGATTTACAGTGAACGAATCTGTTTGCATGAAACCATAGCTGAGTTATGAGTTATTGCGATATAAGTGAATAGTTGTTGTACTATATATATAGAAATGTTATGAAATTCGAATTTCTGGTTTCAGCTAGTGAATTGCAGAATTACAATATATTCCAGTAGTCGAATATGTGCGAGAGAGACACAATGTTATAAGAGTTTTCTTGTTATAATAAAATGTGTTAGACTTAGATGCCCTGACACCGTAGAACCCCTTTTGCAGGTCTGTGCCTTAGGGGTGAAACGACCTACCTAGCGTGTGTCTAGATGGTCGGTGGCTCGTGTTCAACAATAATCCTTGTGTGTGTCACGGTGGCACGAGGACAGAGAGGCAGTGTTCAACAATAATCTGTGCGTGTGTCACGGTGGCACTGGAAGTAAATAGGGGTTATTCAACAATAATATGTGCGTGTGTCACAGTGGTAACCCAGACTCTCCGCCTGTGTGCTCAGGTTAGAGGAGGAGTCTAGAGTACACTCTTTGAGAGTGCAGTGAGGCCGTGTGAGCCTGAGAGTCTTGACGCAGACCAGGACGACAGTCAGACTTAGCATTTCCCGGGTGTGTCGCTAAGTCTTGTACGGTGGGTTCGTAGTTCACTACGAGACTTTATATGCAGAGTACACTGCATATGATCAGGGCATAAGTTAAAAGATGATTACTTAGAATTAAGGTAGATTAATATGAAACTTGTGTATGTTCAGATTTAGAATTTATAATACTTGTTCTTTAAATGTTCATTATACTTTTCTGCGATAATTGCACTGTTTAATTAGAACTGCTCAGTTTGTTATTTTATTTGCATATTCCTGTTAAATGTAAAATATGGAGTTATCCGATGATGGCTAAGTGAAATACTATTCACTGAGCGAGTAGGCTCATTCCTCTACTCAAACATTTTCAGGTCAGCGACAAATTCCAGGAATCAGAAGGATCCTTTCATCCTAACACTTAATCTGTAGAAGGTATATGTAGTTAGTTTAGTTAGATAGTGGTCTCTTAGTCCTTTCCCCTTGGTCCTTGGGACATGGTGTGGGTGAGAGAGAGTATGTATGGCGAATGTGTAAAAGATGTAAATTAACTGTTATGTTTTACTTTCTGTTAAACAATGTTACATGTTGTAAACTATGTTTATGTTCTCTAGCCAGTTTAATTGAAATGCTTCCGTAATAGTTATTTATGTTTTAGTTTACATCAATAATCCGGATATCATTACGAGGTTTTAAAAAGAAAAAGTTCTCAGTGATTTGTTTATGTGATAATCCCTCCGTCGCGCCCTAATCTCGTGATTAGTGGTTAGTGTGAGATCGGGGTGTGACAACCACCTCGGGAGATTGATTTTGAAATCAATATGATCCCAGATACGAAACCCATAGCCAGACTCCGTATAGGATGGCGCCTGCCGAGATGGCAAAACTCAAGAAACAGCTTCAAGAGTTACTTGAGAAGGGCTTTATCCAACCAAGCACTTCACCTTGGGGTGCTCCGGTCTTGTTTGTTAAAAAGAAAGATGGGTCAATGCGGTTGTGCATCGACTACAGACAACTCAATAAAGTAACAATAAAGAATAAGTACCCTCTGCCGAGGATTGATGATCTCTTTGACCAGTTGCGTGGTGCAACCGTCTTTTCCAAGATAGACTTGAGGTCTGGATATCATCAACTTCGTATTAAGGATAGTGACATATCCAAGTCCGCCTTTAGGACAAGGTATGGTCACTATGAGTTCACGGTTATGTCGTTTGGACTAACCAATGCACCAGTTGCATTTATGGAACTCATGAATAGAGTTTTTCGACCTTTCCTTGATCAGTGTGTTATCGTCTTCATAGATGCCATTCTGATCTATAGTAAGGATGCTCAGCAGCATGAGCGGCATCTTCGCCAAGCTTTGACCTTGCTAAGAGAACACAAGCTGTATGCTAAGTTTAGCAAGTGTGAGTTCTGGCTGCCGGAGGTATCTTTTCTTGGACATGTGATATCTGCCTCGGGAATTCGTGTTGACCCTACAAAGGTAGAATCTGTTCTACAATGGGAACAACCGAAGACACCGACGGAGATTCGAAGTTTCTTGGGGTTAGCTGGCTATTATCGAAGGTTCATTAAGAACTTTAGTTCTATAGCCTTACCTTTGACCAAGTTGACCCGGAAAGATGTTCCTTTTTCTTGGAATGATAAGTGTCAACAATCTTTCCAGTTGTTGAAGGAGAGGTTGACAAGTGCACCTGTGCTTGTGCTACCTGAACAAGGAAAAGGATATGTAGTCTTCTATGATGCTTCCAAGAATGGACTAGGATGTGTGTTGATGCAGGATAAACAAGTGATTTCTTTTACTTCCCGACAGCTTAAGAAACACGAGGAGAATTATCCGACACACGATCTGGAGTTAGCTGCTGTGGTTCATGCCTTGAAGATCTGGAGACATGATCTCTACGGAGAAACATTCCAGATTTTCACAGACCACAAGAACCTTAAGTATATCTTCTCTCAGTACGAGCTTAACATGAGGCAACGTCGTTGGATGGAGTTAATCAAGGACTATGATTGTACAATTGATTACCATCCGGGCAAGGCCAATGTTGTTGCAGATGCCTTGAGTAGGAAATCAGCAATATCAACCATGAATAGAGCACAACTAAACTCTTTAGTATGTTCTAGGAGAGATATGCTTATCTCTTTAAGGCAAGACAATGTACATTTGAAGTTGTAATTGTTAGCTGAGTTGTTAGCTGAGATGCATATTAAACCTACCCTAAGAGAGCAGATTAAGGAAGCACAACTAGGTGATGCTGTAGTTCAACAGATTAGATCTGAGTATGGAAATGAGAAGCGAGATGGTTTCCATGACTCAGATGACCAAGTAGCCTGTTATAATGGAAGGATGATAGTGCCGGATGTGGATAACTTGAGGAAGTTAGTCCTGGAAGAAGCTCATTCTTCCATGTATGCTATGCATCCAGGGAGCACCAAGATGTATCAGAATTTGAAAGATCTGTATTGGTGGCCTGGAATGAAGAAGGATGTTGTAGAGTTTGTTCTGAGGTGTCCTGTGTGTCAGCAAGTTAAAGATGAACACCAGAAGCCTGCAGGAACAATGCAACCTTTACCCATACCACAGTGGAAGTGGGACCATGTGACCATGGACTTTGTTGTTGGCCTACCCAGGACAAGCAAAGGACATGATTCCATTTGGGTACTTGTTGATAGGTTAACTAAGAAATCACATTTCTTACCTGTCAAAACAACCTATTCTGCTGAAAGGTTATCAGAATTATATGTTCAAGAGATAGTGCGTTTGCACGGTGTTCCTGTCACAATAGTTTCTGACCGAGGTCCTCAGTTTACAAGTCATTTTTGGGAACAGTTACACAGAACCTTAGGCACCAAGCTAAGGTTTAGTACGACCTTTCATCCACAGACTGATGGATAGTCAGAAAGGACCATACAGACTTTAGAAGACCTTTTGAGAGCATGTGTTCTCCAGTTTACCGGGAGTTGGGATCTACACCTAAGCTTGATTGAGTTTGCCTATAACAATAGCTATCAACATAGTATTGATATGGCACCATATGAAGCCTTATATGGTAGACGTTGTAGATCACCTTTGTGTTGGTTTGAGACTGGTGAGCGTCAGTTGTTAGGTCCTGATCTTGTGCAGCAGACCACAGAAAAGATTAAAGTAATACAACAAAAGATTAAGACTGCACAGGATAGGCAGAAATCTTATGCTGACAAGTGGCGTAGACCCTTAGAGTTCCAGGTTGGAGACAAAGTGTATCTCAAAGTCTCACCTTGGAAAGGGTTCCTTCGTTTTGGAAGGAAAGGTAAGTTAGCTCCTAGATATATGGGGCCTTATCCAATCATTGAACAGATTGGAAAGGTAGCATATAGACTAGAGCTGCCACCAGAGTTACAGAGGTTACACCCTGTGTTTCACATTTCTATGCTGAAGAAATGTCACCCAGACACTGAGTCAATTCTACAACCTATGGAGGTAGAATTGAATGAAGATGTATCCTATGACGAGGGACCACTGTCAATCCTTGATAATAGAATTAAAAAGTTAAAGAAGAAAGATATAAGTCTGGTGAAAGTCCTCTGGAATCACCGTGGTGTTGAAGAAGCCACTTGGGAACTAGAGGATGAGATGAGAAGGAAGTATGCTGCCCTTTTCTCTTAATATGTCTTATCGATTTCGGGGACGAAATCCTTGTAAGGGGTGGATAATTTGTAACATCCCTGACCTGGGTTATGAGTTAACCCTAGGTGTTTTGCCTAAATATGTAATTAAATCCTTGTGATTAACTTTGGGCATGTAATTAAGTTTCTCAAAAACATATATTTCAGTTTTTACTCCTTTTTATATAAAGTTGTAGCATTGTTTTGTAATACAGGGACCTATGTGCAAATTACCAAGTTAGAAGGGTTAACTTGCAATTTGCACATGTTGAGATGTTCCTCTGATGTTGAGACATCATGAGAATGATGAAGTTTGAGGGATTTCCCAAGCTTGGGCACCAAGATGCAGCTGTGGAAGCAATCCGTGTGTTTGAAAACCCTAAATTGGAGTAAAGTACAATTTACCCAATTTGAGGGGTGCAACTTGTAATTTACACCATAAAAAGTATTTATTAAGACTCTTGTCATCATTTAGAGAAGAAGTGATGAAGAGGTCACTTTAATTGAATAATCAAGGTGTATGTGCTATAGCCCTTTTGTGTGTATGCTTAACTAATAGGTTGATCTTCTTTGCCTTCATTTCTTGACCTTAGAAGAAGGCTTGTCCTTAGAATTAATATGAAGGGACGAGCATAGAAGGATGGAGGGACTTAGTTGAAAATATGGAGAACTTATGAGCTTATGTTGAAAATGTCACCCCAAGTATATATACTCTCCACTTCACTTAGCAAGGAAACCCTCCCTTCGTTCCTTTCACTGTTCTATTCACCCAAACCGACTAAAGATGAGCTGTGGAGCTCAGGAGGACGACCAAGGAGGGCAAGGTAGGTTTGAATCCTCCCTTTTGCTTAAGTTCATGGTTAGAACTCGAATTCAAGGTCAAATTGATGGCTAGCTCACATAGCTCTACCTTTCTAGCCATCTCTTCTCGACTTTCCTTGGAAGGATCACCTTGGCCGACCTGTGGAAACTCAAGGACGCCATTAAAAGCTTGGAGCTCAAGGAGCAAGCTTTAGGCGGGTTTTATAACTCTAACCCTATGCTTTGTTATATACATCTCGTTTATGCTTTTAGATGATAGTTCTTCTTCTTCTCTACCTTCCTTTGCTACCTTGCAAGCAAATCCGTGAGAAATCCTTGCTGTTCTTGAGCTAGGAGATGAAGACGTTATTTCCAAAGTTAATCCACTACTTTTCACTTTACTAAACGATCTCCATCAAGTGCTCACACGGTTTGTAAAACCGTTTGATGAGCAAATGGTCTCAAGACCGTGTAAGGGAAAATGGTCTTCAAGACCGTTTAGGCGCGTTGACCGAGCATGGACCGTATAAGATTTCTGTTCATAATTATGTAGGCTAATCACCCACAAAATTTGAGATGATAACTCCAACGGAATCGTGAGATATGGCCTTTTTAATCGACAACTTTAATTGAATTTACTCCTGATTTCCAATCTGTTGAAATCGCCCTTTTTGGGCAAACGGTCTCAAGAACGTGTAAGAACGTTGACCAAGCATTGACCGTATGAGTTTACTGTTCAAAAAAATGTTGATTAACAACTCACCAAATTTAATGGACTAATTCCAAACGAGCTAAGAGTTGAAGGATGATTACTAGGGTAAACCCTAATTGAAATCAGTACTGAAATCTCAATGAATAACTTAGTGTTTTTGGGTTGATTGACCCAAACGGTCTCAAGATCATTTGGGGATCAACCAAACGGTCTCAAGACCGTGTGGCGACAACCCAAGACCGTTTGGAGATCTAGGGTTAAGGTAATTTGATCAATTAAGGACCCAATTGCAATGGGTTATTGAATTAATTAAAATACTGAATTGAGACTCAATCAAGGTTCAACTCCTAACAAGTCACATTAGAATTTGATGAAATCTTGGGAAAATGGTCTCAAGACCATGTGGAGTTCATCCACACGATCTCAAGACCGTTTGGGCCAAGTTTGGGCCCAATTGGAGCTCAATTGAAGGGTTCAACCTTGTGTTGATTTCCCATTGTTGAGTGTTGATGGTTGAACGTTGATGGACCTTAATTGAACCAACTTCAACCCTAATTGAATAACAATTGAGGGTCAATTGTGTGACCAATTGGTTAACCATAACCCTAATTAACTCAATCTATAAGTGGTTACCATGGCTTTGACCATTTGGAGGCTTCAACATTGATAATCATAAACGATTGAAATCGTTGAACCATGTTGGAGGTCCAAACGGTTTGAGACCAAGTGGGCCAAACGGTCTCAAGACCGTTTGAGGTCACACAGTCTCAAGACCGTTTGAGACCTCACGGTCTCAAGACTGTTTGAGGTCACACGGTCTCAAGACCGTGTGAGACCTCATGGTCTCAAGACTGTTTGGGGCCAAATGGTCTCAAGACCGTTTGGACTCAAACGATCTCAAGATCGAGAGACACCAAACGGTCTCAAACCGTGTAAGCCCTCTCGGTCTTGAAGTCAAACTTGTTAAACGGTCTACACCCTCACACGGTTTGGGCAAACGACCTTGAAGGTCACACGGTCTTGGAGTCAACCCTAGCAAACGGTCAACTCATCCAAACGGTCTCAAACCGTTTGGAGGTTTAGGTTGAAACCGTTTGAGGTTTTCAAAGGTTGATTTCACTTAATCAATTGAAGGTGTAAATGGTTCAATGATGCTCTAATCTAAACCCTAATGATAACCTAGGATATTAAGGGATTAAGTGACTAATGAATTGAACCATGATGGTGATCAATGGGGTGAATTACCAAAGTACCTTGATGGGTTCAATTGAGTAATACCTTATTCAAATCAAACCCTAATCACATGATAGTGATGTTTTGGCTTATGTTAGCCCATGAGGACTTAACCCAACCTGATCTAGATTAGTGTTATCACCATCTACTAGTATGAGGAGAGAGAAAGTACCTTAAGAGAGAGAAAGTACCCTTTTAGAGTGGAAACTCAAGTAAAGAACCTTCAATACACATGAATGTGCATGATTAGGGTATGATCCACCTATGAGAGATCATGGAAACCCTAATTATGATATATAATGAATCTTAAGCTAATCTGAGAGCATCAATGATGATGTTCCTCATACATGATGATGTTATGAGTTCAATTCATCATGTGATGTGAATAGTAAACCCTAATTCAAGGATAATGACATGTGATGTGAATAGTAAACCCTAATTCAAGGGTAATGACATATGATGTTAATAGTAAACCCTAATTCAAGGATAATGACATGTGATGTGAATAGTAAACCCTAATTCAAGGATAATGACATGTGATGTGAATAGTAAACCCTAATTCAAGGGTAATGACATATGATGTGAATAGTAAACCCTAATTCAAGGATAATGACATGTGATGTGAATAGTAAACCCTAATTCAAAGGTGATGACATGTTACATGAGTATTAAACTCTATTTGATAAGAATCAAAGAACTTAGCTCTTATGACAAGAGTGGAAAGTATAATCATTGTTTTGAATTACCTTTATTAGTTGAATTAACCATGCAGGTTCTGATATGGAAGTAATCATATCCAGATATGGATGGTGATACTGTATTCATTAAAGGCATATTGATAGCTTTATGAATAAGTAAAGTATCTTTATGCCTTGTCAGTGGCATTCTATGATAATAATGGGCTGTGAGAGCCATGAATACCATCAAGGTCATGCTTTAGAGATGACTTGTGATGAGTATAATGAGAACTGATGTTTGATGTGAGTTAGGCTTGTTACATTTAGTATTCTCCTTTTATAGCTGTTATGCTACTGTTATTGTTTGAAGAACAATGTGTGATGCTAAATGAATACTGAATGTACCTAACTAATCAAGTATAATGTAGAGCCCTGATCATAGACCCATCATTGTCAGAGATCAAATGATGGTGAAACAGGTTTTCCTAAGGGAACTCCTGGATCACATACTATTGAGTATGTGGGGTATATGGATGTGTAGAACCTTACATCCTAGTGTAGTAATTTGATGTAGATATGTAATCTGTCAATCCTTCACTACAATCACATACCGTATCAGTAGTAGGTAAACATGAAACCTCCTGATGACGAAGAAAACATAGATATCCGTATCAGTGAAGATAAACATGAAATCTCCGGATGACGAAGAGAGTACAAAACGCCACTGTAACTCTAAAATAGCGAAGGACCAGTTTACCCTGGTGAGCTATAATAGTAGAGACACAAGATGTCCTACAAGTGATCCTCTTATTGACTGAGGAAGGTGAAAGTCATGAGAATCTGGTTCTCTTAATGACCTATGTATGATACTGATGTGACTTCTTAGCGATCAGTTGGAGTATGAGTGGTATGCCTCATCTCCACAGGGCATAATATTGTTTGTAAAACATAATCAACCGCGTAGTATACCTGTTAGAGATAACTACGAGTTAGTTGATTGATGATACACTGTAATAGTGCTTATATTCTTCATGTCTCATAAATGTTGAGCGCTTGTTTATAGTTGCAACTGCTATTGAATACTTTGAAAGCTTTATTAATTAAGATATTCTTTGATGTTATAATAAAGCTTCTGGCAGAGAGTTATAACTCTCGCTGGGACAATTATGTAAAATTGTCTCACCCCATATACTTCAACTTTTTAGGTGGACGTCGGAGACGGAGGAACCGGTCTACAGGTGACCAGTCCCAGCAGCAGCAGCAGCACCAGGAGCAGCAGTAAATCTCAGGTGGAGATTTAGCCTGCCATGTGGTGTAGTTAGAGTCAGTCCTATGTGTCCTCTGTACTCTCAGGTCTTGGAGTCTTTTGTTATGAGTTCTTGAGATTTTGTGTCTTGTTGTATATAATTACTCAAGAAGTAATTATCATGAGATGTAAACAGTTTATCTCTTGTTATGAAAGAAGCTTTTATGGATTCAAGCTCTTGTTTTGAAAAGTTTTAATTTCCCGTGATTTTTGTCTTCCGCTGTTAATCGAATCGCTTCCGCTAAGTTTGAATCGTGTTTATATCGTGGTTTGGAGATCAGAGCCCACAATTAGTGGTATCAGAGCTCTAGGTCAGTTGAGTCTACAGAGGCATAGGACTTAGGATGTCGAGTCCATCTTTAGTACTCTTTCCCTATCTAATAGAATCTTCTACTCCTCAGCAGAAGAAGATACATAAGGATGGTTGAGCCTCATGATGAGTACGTGGTAGAGAGTAGTGCTAGTGCACCTCAAGGCGGTGCAAGGGTTCCAAGAATAGAACAGCCTGCACCTGAGTCACCAAGAGAGCCACCCCAGTTTGACCCAGCCGACATAGGTAACCCAGCTGTACAGACAATGTTCGGGCAGTTCATGACTGCCATGACACACATAACCGACAGGATGCCCATGCCTACACCTAGGGCACCTATCCAGCCTGAAGCACAAGGTATCGGTAAGACGTTCGAACGACTTCGTCGTGTCGGAGCTACCGAGTACTTTGGGACTGCCGACCCCGTAGATGCTGACCTATGGTTGACAGAGTTGGAGAAGGCTTTCAGGATTCTTATTATCCCGGAAGCTGAGAAGGTTAGACATGCTGTCTATCTTCTCAAAGGCAGTGCTGGTCACTGGTGGAACATGGAAGAGCAGAAGAGACCTGGAGTAGAGTTCTCATGGGAAGAGTTTCGTCGGGAATTTATCAATAGATATTTTCCAAAGACCTTCCTAGATGAGAAGATCTCTCAGTTTGAGAGACTAAGGCAGGGTATGATGAACATTAGCGAGTATGAAGCTAAGTTCATAGAATTGTTGCGGTTCTGTCCGCACATGGCTGCCACAAATGAGGAAAGAATCAGGAGATTTGAGAAGGGTTTGAATGCTGATATGTCAACCCCTGTGTCTGCCTTAGAAAAGTGAGAGAGATTCTCTACCTTCGTTGAGTCAGTCCGAAGGATAAAGAGATCTGTGGTTGAGAAGAGGCAAACCCAGAAAAGATATCCACAGTTCCAGGGTTCTTCATCTAGAGATTTTAAGAAACCTAGATTCTCTGCACCTAACCCTCCACCACCCAAATCGAGTTCTCAAACTCAATGGTCACCAAGCAGAGGTAGAGGACGGAGTCAAACGCTTCAAGGGACTCACAGTTCTGCATCGATGTCAGTTGCTGGACCACCCTGACCACAACAACAGGAGAGGAGATGCTACAACTGTGGTAAGGTGGGACACTTGATGAAGGATTGCCATTCTAGGCCTGTCAGCGTGATACAACCTCCGAGACAGAATCAACAAGGATCTTAGAGAATGCAATCTCAAGGAGCAGCTCGAGAACGTGGACAAGCATCTCAAGCTGGATCATCAGCACCACCTCAACACCAGGCGACAGCGAGGTTCTATGCTATGAACCCACCAGATGCAGTGGTCAATCCACGGGTAGTGGCAGGTCAGATGGAACTTTTATATCCTGATATGTCTACATCCTGTGTTGTATCTGTTCTGATTGATCCGGGTGCTACACACTCTTTCATCACTCGAAGAGTAATTCGTAACTGCAATGTGACTGTTAGTCATAGGGCAGATAGCTTGTTGTTTGAGACTCCGTTGAGTGGGTCTGCTGTTTTGCAGGAGGTATGCTCTCCCTGCATCCTTTTCTTTTCCGACCATCGCATTCAAGTGGATCTTATACCACTTAATATGCAAGGATTTGATATAATCCTCGGGATGGATACCTTAGAAAGGTATAGAGTTGTCTTGGATTGTGAATCCAAGTTGGCTGTGTTTGCTGATGAAAGCAACACATGGATCTTTCAAGGAGAAAGAAAGATTCTGCCCACCTGTCTTATGTCAACTATGGTTGCTGATAAGTTGTTGAGGCAAGGATGTTATGCATTCTTAGCCCATGTGGTAGATGTTACCAAGGAAAGATCCAATCCTGCTGAAGTTCCCATAGTCAGGGAATTCGAGGATGTGTTTCCTGAAGAACTTCCTGGTATACCACCACCTCGGGAGATTGATTTTGAAATCAATATGATCCCAGATACGAAACCCATAGCCAGACTCCGTATAGGATGGCGCCTGCCGAGATGGCAGAACTCAAGAAACAGCTTCAAGAGTTACTTGAGAAGGGCTTTATCCGACCAAGCACTTCACCTTGGGGTGCTCCGGTCTTGTTTGTTAAAAAGAAAGATGGGTCAATGCGGTTGTGCATCGACTACAGACAACTCAATAAAGTAACAATAAAGAATAAGTACCCTCTGCCGAGGATTGATGATCTCTTTGACCAGTTGCGTGGTGCAACCGTCTTTTCCAAGATAGACTTGAGGTCTGGATATCATCAACTTCGTATTAAGGATAGTGACATATCCAAGTCTGCCTTTAGGACAAGGTATGGTCACTATGAGTTCACGGTTATGTCGTTTGGACTAACCAATGCACCAGTTGCATTTATGGAACTCATGAATAGAGTTTTTCGACCTTTCCTTGATCAGTGTGTTGTCGTCTTCATAGATGACATTCTGATCTATAGTAAGGATGCTCAGCAGCATGAGCGGCATCTTCGCCAAGCTTTGACCTTGCTAAGAGAACACAAGCTGTATGCTAAGTTTAGCAAGTGTGAGTTCTGGCTGCCGGAGGTATCTTTTCTTAGACATGTGATATCTGCCTCGGGAATTCGTGTTGACCCTACAAAGGTAGAATCTGTTCTACAATGGGAACAACCGAAGACACCGACGGAGATTCGAAGTTTCTTGGGGTTAGCTGACTATTATCGAAGGTTCATTAAGAACTTTAGTTCTATAGCCTTACCTTTGACCAAGTTGACCCGGAAAGATGTTCCTTTTTCTTGGAGTGATAAGTGTCAACAATCTTTCCAGTTGTTGAAGGAGAGGTTGACAAGTGCACCTGTGCTTGTGCTACCTGAACAAGGAAAAGGATATGTAGTCTTCTGTGATGCTTCCAAGAATGAACTAGGATGTGTGTTGATGCAGGATAAACAAGTGATTTCTTTTGCTTCCCGACAGCTTAAGAAACACGAGGAGAATTATCCGACACACGATCTGGATTTAGATGTTGTGGTTCATGCCTTGAAGATCTGGAGACATTATCTCTACGGAGAAACATTCCATATTTTCACAGACCACAAGAACCTTAAGTATATCTTCTCTCAGCACGAGCTTAACATGAGGCAACGTCGTTGGATGGAGTTAATCAAGGACTACGATTGTATAATTGACTACCATCCGGGCAAGGACAATGTTGTTGCAGATGCCTTGAGTAGGAAATCAGCAACATCAACCATGAATAGAGCACAACTAAACTCTTTAGTATGTTCTAGGAGAGATATGCTTATCTCTTTAAGGCAAGACAATGTACAGTTGAAGGTTATCATTGTTAGCCGGGTTGTTAGCTGAGATGCATATTAAACCTACCCTAAGAGAGTAGATTAAGGAAGCACAGCTAGGTGATGCTGCAGTTCAACAGATTAGATCTGAGTATGGAAATGAGAAGCGAGATGGTTTCCATGACTCAGATGACCAAGTAGCCTGTTATAATGGAAGGATGATAGTGCCGGATGTGGATAACTTGAGGAAGTTAGTCCTGGAAGAAGCTCATTCTTCCATGTATGCTATGCATCCAGGGAGCACCAAGATGTATCGGAATTTGAAAGATCTGTATTGGTGGCCTGGAATGAAGAAGGATGTTGCAGAGTTTGTTCCGAGGTGTCCTGTGTGTCAGGAAGTTAAAGCTGAACACCAGAAGCCTGCAGGAACAATGCAACCTTTACCCATACCACAGTGGAAGTGGGACCATGTGACCATGGACTTTGTTGTTGGCCTACCCAGGACAAGCAAAGGACATGATTCCATTTTGGGTAGTTGTTGATAGGTTGACTAAGACAACACATTTCTTACCTGTCAAAACAACCTATTCTGCTGAAAGGTTATCAGAATTATATGTTCAAGAGATAGTGCGTTTGCACAGAGTTCCTGTCACAATAGTTTCTGACCGAGGTCCTCAGTTTACAAGTCATTTTTGGGAACAATTACACAGAGCCTTAGGCACCAAGCTAAGTTTTAGTACGGCCTTTCATCCACAGACTGATGGACAGTCAGAAAGGACCATACAAACTTTAGAAGACCTTTTGAGAGCATGTGTTCTCCAGTTTACCGGGAGTTGGGATCTACACCTAAGCTTGATAGAGTTTGCCTATAACAATAACTATCAGCATAGTATTGATATGGCACCATACGAAGCCTTATATGGTAGACGTTGTAGATCACCTTTGTGTTGGTTTGAGACTGGTGAGCATCAGTTGTTAGGTCCTGATCCTGTGCAGCAGACCACAGAAAAGATTAAAGTAATACAACAAAAGATTAAGACTGCACAGGATAGGCAGAAATCTTATGCTGACAAGCGGCATAGACCCTTAGAGTTCCAGGTTGGAGACAAAGTGTATCTCAAAGTCTCGCCTTGGAAAGGGGTCCTTCGTTTCGGAAGGAAAGGGAAGTTAGCTCCTAGATATATGGGGCCTTATCCAATCATTGAACAGATTGGAAAGGTAGCATATAGACTAGAGCTGCCACCAGAGTTACAAAGGTTACACCCTGTGTTTCACATTTCAATGCTGAAGAAATGTCACCCAGACACTGAGACAATTCTACAACCTATGGAGGTAGAATTGAATGAAGATGTATCCTATGACGAGGGACCAGTGTCAATCCTTGAAAACAGAATTAAAAAGTTAAAGAAGAAAGATATAAGTCTTGTGAAAGTCCTCTGGAATCACCGTGGTGTTGAAGAAGCCACTTGGGAACTAGAGGATGAGATGAGAAGGAAGTATCCTGCCCTTTTCTCTTAATATGTCTTATCGATTTTGGGGACGAAATCCTTGTAAGGGGTGGATAATTTGTAACATCCCTGACCTGGGTTATGAGTTAACCCTAGGTGTTTTGCCTAAATATGTAATTAAATCCTTGTGATTAACTTTGGGCATGTAATTAAGTTTCTCAGAAACATATATTTCAGTTTTTACTCCTTTTTATATAAAGTTGTAGCATTGTTTTGTCATACAGGGACCTATGTGCAAATTACCCAGTTAGAAAGGTTAACTTGCAATTTGCACATGTTGAGATGTTCCTCTGATGTTGAGACATCATGGGAATGATGAAGTTTGAGGGATTTCCCAAGCTTGGGCACCAAGATGCAGCTGTGGAAGCAATCCCTGTGTTTGAAAACCCTAAATTGGAGTAAAGTACAATTTACCCAATTTGAGGGGTGCAACTTGTAATTTACACCATCAAAAGTATTTATTAAGACTCTTGTCATCATTTAGAGAAGAAGTGATGAAGAGGTCACTTTAATTGAATAATCAAGGTGTATGTGCTATAGCCCTTTTGTGTGTATGCTTAACTAATAGGTTGATCTTCTTTGCCTTCATTTCTTGACCTTAGAAGAAGGCTTGTCCTTAGAATTAATATGAAGGGACGAGCATAGAAGGATGGAGGGACTTAGTTGAAAATATGGAGAACTTATGAGCTTATGTTGAAAATCTCACCCCAAGTATATATACTCTCCACTTCACTTAGCAAGGAAACCCTCCCTTCGTTCCTTTCACTGTTCTATTCACCCAAACCGACTAAAGAGGAGCTGTGGAGCTCAGGAGGACGACCAAGGAGGGCAAGGTAGGTTTGAATCCTCCCTTTTGCTTAAGTTCATGGTTAGAACTCGAATTCAAGGTCAAATTGATGGCTAGCTCACATAGCTCTACCTTTCTAGCCATCTCTTCTCGACTTTCCTTGGAAGGATCACCTTGGCCGACCTGTGGAAACTCAAAGACGCCATTAAAAGCTTGGAGCTCAAGGAGCAAGCTTTAGGCGGGTTTTATAACTCTAAACCTATGCTTTGTTATATACATCTCGTTTATGCTTTTAGATGATAGTTCTTCTTCTTCTCTACCTTCCTTTGCTACCTAGAAAGCAAATACATGAGAAATCCTTGCTGTTCTTGAGCTAGGAGATGAAGACGTTATTTCCAAAGTTAATCCACTACTTTTCACTTTACTAAACGGTCTCCACCAAGTGCTCACACGGTTTGCAAAACCGTTTGGTGAGCAAACGGTCTCGAGACCATGTAAGAGAAAATGGTCTCAAGACCGTGTAAGGGCAAACGGTCTTCAAGACCATTTATCCGCGTTGACCGAGCGTGGACCGTATAAGATTTCTGTTAATAATTATGTAGGCTAATCATCCACAAAATTTGAGATGATAACTCCAAAGGAATCGTGAGATATGGCCTTTTTAATCAACAACTTTAATTGAATTTACTCCTGATTTCCAATCTGTTGAAATCGCCCTTTTTGGGCAAACGATTTCAAGACCGTGTAAGAACGTTGACCAAGCGTTGACCGTATGAGTTTACTGTTCAAAATAATGTTGATTAACAACTCACCAAATTTGATGGACTAATTCCAAACGAGCTAAGAGTTGAAGGATGATTACTAGGGTAAACCCTAATTGAAATCAGTACTGAAATCTCAATGAATAACTTAGTGTTTTTGGGTTGATTGACCCAAACGGTCTCAAGACCGTTTGGGGATCAACCAAACGGTCTCAAGACCGTGTGGTGACAACCCAAGACCGTTTGGAGATCTAGGGTTAAGGTAATTTGATCAATTAAGGACCCAATTGCAATGGGTTATTGAATTAATCAAAATATTGAATTGAGACTCAATCAAGGTTCAACTCCTATCAAATCACATTAAATTTTGATGAAATCTTGGGAAAACGGTCTCAAGACCGTGTGTGGTTCATCCACACGATCTCAAGACCGTTTGGGCCAAGTTTGTGCCCAATTGGAGCTCAATTGAAGGGTTCAACCTTGTGTTGATTTCCCATTGTTGAGTGTTGATGGTTGAACGTTGATGGACCTTAATTGAACCAACTTCAACCCTAATTGAATAACAATTGAGGGTCAATTGAGTGACCAATTGGTTAATAATAACCCTAATTAACTCAATCTATAAGTGGTTACCATGGCTTTGACCATTTGGAGGCTTCAACATTGATAATCATAAACGATTGAAATCATTGAACCATGTTGGAGGTCCAAACGGTTTGAGACCAAGTGGACCAAACGGTCTCAAGACCGTTTGAGGTCACACGGTCTCAAGACCGTTTGAGACCTCACGGTCTCAAGACTGTTTGAGGTCACACGGTCTCAAGACCGTGTGAGGCCTCACGGTCTCAAGACCGTTTGGGGCCAAACGGTCTCAAGACCGTGTGAGGCCTCATGGTCTCAAGACCGTTTGGGGCCAAATGGTCTCAAGACCGTTTGGACTCAAACGATCTCAAGATCGAGAGACACCAAATGGTCTCAAACCGTGTAAGCCCTCTCGGTCTTGAAGTCAAACTTGTTAAACGGTCTACACCCTCACACGGTTTGGGCAAACGACCTTGAAGGTCACACGGTCTTGGAGTCAACCCTAGCAAACGGTCAACTCATCCAAACGGTCTCAAACCGTTTGAAGGTTTAGGTTGAAACCGTTTGAGGTTTTCAAAGGTTGATTTCACTTAATCAATTGAAGGTGTAAATGGTTCAATGATGCTCTAATCTAAACCCTAATGATAACCTAGGATATTAAGGGATTAAGTGACTAATGAATTGAACCATGATGGTGATCAATGGGGTGAATTACCAAAGTACCTTGATGGGTTCAATTGAGTAATACCTTGTTCAAATCAAACCCTAATCACATGATAGTGATGTTTTGGCTTATGTTAGCCCATGAGGACTTAACCCAACCTGATCTAGAGTAGTGTTATCACCATCTACTAGTATGAGGAGAGAGAAAGTACCTGAAGAGAGAGAAAGTACCCTTTTAGGGTGGAAACTCAAGTAAAGAACCTTCAATACACATGAATGTGCATGATTAGGGTATGATCCACCTATGAGAGATCATGGAAACCCTAATTATGATATATAATGAATCTTAAGCTAATCTGAGAGCATCAATGATGATGTTCCTCATACATGATGATGTTATGAGTTCAATTCATCATGTGATGTGAATAGTAAACCCTAATTCAAGGATAATGACATGTGATGTGAATAGTAAACCCTAATTCAAGGGTAATGACATATGATGTGAATAGTAAACCCTAATTCAAGGATAATGGCATGTGATGTGAATAGTAAACCCTAATTCAAGGATAATGACATGTGATGTGAATAGTAAACCCTAATTCAAGGGTAATGACATATGATGTGAATAGTAAACCCTAATTCAAGGATAATGACATGTGATGTGAATAGTAAACCCTAATTCAAAGGTGATGACATGTTACATGAGTATTAAACTCTATTTGATAAGAATCAAAGAACTTAGCTCTTATGACAAGAGTGGAAAGTATAATCATTGTTTTGAATTACCTTTATTAGTTGAATTAACCATGCAGGTTCTGATATGGAAGTAATCATATCCAGATATGGATGGTGATACTGTATTCATTAAAGGCATATTGATAGCTTTATGAATAAGTAAAGTATCTTTATGCCTTGTCAGTGGCATTCTATGATAATAATGGGCTGTGAGAGCCATGAATACCATCAAGGTCATGCTTTAGAGATGACTTGTGATGAGTATAATTAGAACTGATGTTTGATGTGAGTTAGGCTTGTTACATTTAGTATTCTCCTTTTATAGCTGTTATGCTACTGTTATTGTTTGAAGAACAATGTGTGATGCTAAATGAATACTGAATGTACCTAACTAATCAAGTATAATGTAGAGCCCTGATCATAGACCCATCATTGTCAGAGATCAAATGATGGTGAAACAGGTTTTCCTAAGGGAACTCCTGGATCACATACTATTGTGTATGTGGGGTATATGGATGTGTAGAACCTTACATCCTAGTGTAGTAATTTGATGTAGATATGTAATCCGTCAATCCTTCACTACAATCCCATACCGTATCAGTAGTAGGTAAACATGAAACCTCCTGATGACGAAGAAAACATAGATATCCGTATCAGTGAAGATAAACATGAAACCTCCGGATGACGAAGAGAGTACAGAACGCCACTGTAACTCTAAAATAGCGAAGGACCAGTTTACCCTGGTGAGCTATAATAGTAGAGACACAAGATGTCCTACAAGTGATCCTCTTATTGACTGAGGAAGGTGAAAGTCATGAGAATCTGGTTCTCTTAATGACCTATGTATGATACTGATGTGACTTCTTAGCGATCAGTTGGAGTATGAGTGGTATGCCTCATCTCCACAGGGCATAATATTGTTTGTAAAACATAATCAACCGCGTAGTATACCTGTTAGAGATAACTACGAGTTAGTTGATTGATGATACACTGTAATAGTGCTTATATTCTTCATGTCTCATAAATGTTGAGCGCTTGTTTATAGTTGCAACTGCTATTGAATACTTTGAAAGCTTTATTAATTAAGATATTCTTTGATGTTATAATAAAGCTTCTGGCAGAGAGTTATAACTCTCGCTGGGACAATTATGTAAAATTGTCTCACCCCATATACTTCAACTTTTTAGGTGGACGTCGGAGACGGAGGAACCGGTCTACAGGTGACCAGTCCCAGCAGCAGCAGCAACACCAGGAGCAGCAGTAAATCTCAGGTGGAGATTTAGCCTGCCATGTGGTGTAGTTAGAGTCAGTCCTATGTGTCCTCTGTACTCTCAGGTCTTGGAGTCTTTTGTTATGAGTTCTTGAGATTTTGTGTCTTGTTGTATATAATTACTCAAGAAGTAATTATCATGAGATGTAAATAGTTTATCTCTTGTTATGAAAGAAGCTTTTATGGATTCAAGCTCTTGTTTCGAAAAGTTTTAATTTCCCGTGATTTTTGTCTTCCGCTGTTAATCGAATCGCTTCCGCTAAGTTTGAATCGTGTTTATATCGTGGTTTGGAGATCAGAGCCCACAATTAGTGGTATCAGAGCTCTAGGTCAGTTGAGTCTACAGAGGCATAGGACTTAGGATGTCGAGTCTATCTTTAGTACTCTTTCCCTATCTAATAGAATCTTCTACTCCTCAGGAGAAGAAGATACATAAGGATGGTTGAGCCTCATGATGAGTACGTGGTAGAGAGTAGTGCTAGTGCACCTCAAGGCGGTGCAAGGGTTCCAAGAATAGAACAGCCTGCACCTGAGTCACCAAGAGAGCCACCCCAGTTTGACCCAACCGACATAGGTAACCCAGCTGTACAGACAATGTTCGGGCAGTTCATGACTTCCATGACACACATAACCGACAGGATGCCCATGCCTACACCTAGGGAACCTGTCCAGCCTGAAGCACAAGGTATCGGTAAGACGTTCGAACGACTTCGTCGTGTCGGAGCTACCGAGTACTTTGGGACTGCCGACCCCGTAGATGCTGACCTATGGTTGACAGAGTTGGAGAAGGCTTTCAGGATTCTTATTATCCCGGAAGCTGAGAAGGTTAGACATGCTGTCTATCTTCTCAAAGGCAGTGCTGGTCACTGGTGGAACATGGAAGAGCAGAAGAGACCTGGAGTAGAGTTCTCATGGGAAGAGTTTCGTCGGGAATTTATCAATAGATATTTTCCAAAGACCTTCCTAGATGAGAAGATCTCTCAGTTTGAGAGACTAAGGCAGGGTATGATGAACATTAGCGAGTATGAAGCTAAGTTCATAGAATTGTTGCGGTTCTGTCCGCACATGGCTGCCACAAATGAGGAAAGAATCAGGAGATTTGAGAAGGGTTTGAATGCTGATATGTCAACCCCTGTGTCTGCCTTAGAAAAGCGAGAGAGATTCTCTACCTTCGTTGAGTCAGTCCGAAGGATAGAGAGATCTGTGGTTGAGAAGAGGCAAACCCAGAAAAGATATCCACAGTTCCAGGGTTCTTCATCTAGAGATTTTAAGAAACCTAGATTCTCTGCACCTAACCCTCCACCACCCAAATCGAGTTCTCAAACTCAATGGTCACCAAGCAGAGGTAGAGGACGGAGTCAAACGCTTCAAGGGACTCACAGTTCTGCATCGATGTCAGTTGCTGGACCACCCCGACCACAACAACAGGAGAGGAGATGCTACAACTGTGGTAAGGTGGGACACTTGATGAAGGATTGCCGTTCTAGGCCTGTCAGCGTGACACAACCTCCGAGACAGAATCAACAAGGATCTCAGAGAATGCAATCTCAAGGAGCAGCTCGAGAACGTGGACAAGCATCTCAAGCTGGATCATCAGCACCACCTCAACACCAGGCGACAACGAGGTTCTATGCTATGAACCCACCAGATGCAGTGGTCAATCCACGGGTAGTGGCAGGTCAGATGGAACTTTTATATCCTGATATGTCTACATCCTGTGTTGTATCTGTTCTGATTGATCCGGGTGCTACACACTCTTTCATCACTCGAAGAGTAATTCGTAACTGCAATGTGACTGTTAGTCATAGGGCAGATAGCTTGTTGTTTGAGACTCCGTTGAGTGGGTCTGCTGTTTTGCAGGAGGTATGCTCTCCCTGCATCCTTTTCTTTTCCGACCATCGCATTCAAGTGGATCTTATACCACTTAATATGCAAGGATTTGATATAATCCTCGGGATGGATACCTTAGAAAGGTATAGAGTTGTCTTGGATTGTGAATCCAAGTTGGCTGTGTTTGCTGATGAAAGCAACACATGGATCTTTCAAGGAGAAAGAAAGATTCTGCCCACCTGTCTTATGTCAACTATGGTTGCTGATAAGTTGTTGAGGCAAGGATGTTATGCATTCTTAGCCCATGTGGTAGATGTTACCAAGGAAAGGTCCAATCCTGCTGAAGTTCCCATAGTCAGGGAATTCGAGGATGTGTTTCCTGAAGAACTTCCTGGTATACCACCACCTCGGGAGATTGATTTTGAAATCAATATGATCCCAGATACGAAACCCATAGCCAGACTCCGTATAGGATGGCGCCTGCCGAGATGGCAGAACTCAAGAAACAGCTTCAAGAGTTACTTGAGAAGGGCTTTATCCGACCAAGCACTTCACCTTGGGGTGCTCCGGTCTTGTTTGTTAAAAAGAAAGATGGGTCAATGCGGTTGTGCATCGACTACAGACAACTCAATAAAGTAACAATAAAGAATAAGTACCCTCTGCCGAGGATTGATGATCTCTTTGACCAGTTGCGTGGTGCAACCGTCTTTTCCAAGATAGACTTGAGGTCTGGATATCATCAACTTCGTATTAAGGATAGTGATATATCCAAGTCTGCCTTTAGGACAAGGTATGGTCACTATGAGTTCACGGTTATGTCGTTTGGACTAACCAATGCACCAGTTGCATTTATGGAACTCATGAATAGAGTTTTTCGACCTTTCCTTGATCAGTGTGTTGTCGTCTTCATAGATGACATTCTGATCTATAGTAAGGATGCTCAGCAGCATGAGCGGCATCTTCGCCAAGCTTTGACCTTGCTAAGAGAACACAAGCTGTATGCTAAGTTTAGCAAGTGTGAGTTCTGGCTGCCGGAGGTATCTTTTCTTGGACATGTGATATCTGCCTCGGGAATTCGTGTTGACCCTACAAAGGTAGAATCTGTTCTACAATGGGAACAACCGAAGACACCGACGGAGATTCGAAGTTTCTTGGGGTTAGCTGACTATTATCGAAGGTTCATTAAGAACTTTAGTTCTATAGCCTTACCTTTGACCAAGTTGACCCGGAAAGATGTTCCTTTTTCTTGGAGTGATAAGTGTCAACAATCTTTCCAGTTGTTGAAGGAGAGGTTGACAAGTGCACCTGTGCTTGTGCTACCTGAACAAGGAAAAGGATATGTAGTCTTCTGTGATGCTTCCAAGAATGAACTAGGATGTGTGTTGATGCAGGATAAACAAGTGATTTCTTTTGCTTCCCGACAGCTTAAGAAACACGAGGAGAATTATCCGACACACGATCTGGAGTTAGATGTTGTGGTTCATGCCTTGAAGATCTGGAGACATTATCTCTACGGAGAAACATTCCATATTTTCACAGACCACAAGAACCTTAAGTATATCTTCTCTCAGCACGAGCTTAACATGAGGCAACGTCGTTGGATGGAGTTAATCAAGGACTACGATTGTATAATTGACTACCATCCGGGCAAGGCCAATGTTGTTGCAGATGCCTTGAGTAGGAAATCAGCAACATCAACCATGAATAGAGCACAACTAAACTCTTTAGTATGTTCTAGGAGAGATATGCTTATCTCTTTAAGGCAAGACAATGTACAGTTGAAGGTTATCATTGTTAGCCGGGTTGTTAGCTGAGATGCATATTAAACCTACCCTAAGAGAGTAGATTAAGGAAGCACAACTAGGTGATGCTGCAGTTTAACAGATTAGATCTAAGTATGGAAATGAGAAGCGAGATGGTTTCCATGACTCAGATGACCAAGTAGCCTGTTATAATGGAAGGATGATAGTGCCGGATGTGGATAACTTGAGGAAGTTAGTCCTGGAAGAAGCTCATTCTTCCATGTATGCTATGCATCCAGGGAGCACCAAGATGTATCGGAATTTGAAAGATCTGTATTGGTGGCCTGGAATGAAGAAGGATGTTGCAGAGTTTGTTCCGAGGTGTCCTGTGTGTCAGCAAGTTAAAGCTGAACACCAGAAGCCTGCAGGAACAATGCAACCTTTACCCATACCACAGTGGAAGTGGGACCATGTGACCATGGACTTTGTTGTTGGCCTACCCAGGACAAGCAAAGGACATGATTCCATTTTGGGTAGTTGTTGATAGGTTGACTAAGACAGCACATTTCTTACCTGTCAAAACAACCTATTCTGCTGAAAGGTTATCAGAATTATATGTTCAAGAGATAGTGCGTTTGCACGATGTTCCTATCACAATAGTTTCTGACCGAGGTCCTCAGTTTACAAGTCGTTTTTGGGAACAGTTACACAGAGCCTTAGGCACCAAGCTAAGTTTTAGTACGGCCTTTCATCCACAGACTGATGGACAGTCAGAAAGGACCATACAAACTTTAGAAGACCTTTTGAGAGCATGTGTTCTCCAGTTTACCGGGAGTTGGGATCTACACCTAAGCTTGATAGAGTTTGCCTATAACAATAGCTATCAGCATAGTATTGATATGGCACCATACGAAGCCTTATATGGTAGACGTTGTAGATCACCTTTGTGTTGGTTTGAGACTGGTGAGCGTCAGTTGTTAGGTCCTGATCTTGTGCAGCAGACCACAGAAAAGATTAAAGTAATACAACAAAAGATTAAGACTGCACAGGATAGGCAGAAATCTTATGCTGACAAGCGGCGTAGACCCTTAGAGTTCCAGGTTGGAGACAAAGTGTATCTCAAAGTCTCGCCTTGGAAAGGGGTCCTTCGTTTCGGAAGGAAAGGGAAGTTAGCTCCTAGATATATGGGGCCTTATCCAATCATTGAACGGATTGGAAAGGTAGCATATATACTAGAGCTGCCACCAGAGTTACAAAGGTTACACCCTGTGTTTCACATTTCTATGCTGAAGAAATGTCACCCAGACACTGAGACAATTCTACAACCTATGGAGGTAGAATTGAATGAAGATGTATCCTATGACGAGGGACCAGTGTCAATCCTTGAAAACAGAATTAAAAAGTTAAAGAAGAAAGATATAAGTCTTGTGAAAGTCCTCTGGAATCACCGTGGTGTTGAAGAAGCCACTTGGGAACTAGTGGATGAGATGAGAAGGAAGTATCCTGCCCTTTTCTCTTAATATGTCTTATCGATTTTGGGGACGAAATCCTTGTAAGGGGTGGATAATTTGTAACATCCCTGACCTGGGTTATGAGTTAACCCTAGGTGTTTTGCCTAAATATGTAATTAAATCCTTGTGATTAACTTTGGGCATGTAATTAAGTTTCTCAGAAACATATATTTCAGTTTTTACTCCTTTTTATATAAAGTTGTAGCATTGTTTTGTCATACAGGGACCTATGTGCAAATTACCCAGTTAGAAAGGTTAACTTGCAATTTGCACATGTTGAGATGTTCCTCTGATGTTGAGACATCATGAGAATGATGAAGTTTGAGGGATTTCCCAAGCTTGGGCACCAAGATGCAGCTGTGGAAGCAATCCCTGTGTTTGAAAACCCTAAATTGGAGTAAAGTACAATTTACCCAATTTGAGGGGTGCAACTTGTAATTTACACCATCAAAAGTATTTATTAAGACTCTTGTCATCATTTAGAGAAGAAGTGATGAAGAGATCACTTTAATTGAATAATCAAGGTGTATGTGCTATAGCCCTTTTGTGTGTATGCTTAACTAATAGGTTGATCTTCTTTGCCTTCATTTCTTGACCTTAGAAGAAGGCTTGTCCTTAGAATTAATATGAAGGGACGAGCATAGAAGGACGGCGGGACTTAGTTGAAAATATGGAGAACTTATGAGCTTATGTTGAAAATCTCACCCCAAGTATATATACTCTCCACTTCACTTAGCAAGGAAACCCTCCCTTCGTTCCTTTCACTGTTCTATTCACCCAAACCGACTAAAGAGGAGCTGTGGAGCTCAGGAGGATGACCAAGGAGGGCAAGGTAGGTTTGAATCCTCCCTTTTGCTTAAGTTCATGGTTAGAACTCGAATTCAAGGTCAAATTGATGGCTAGCTCACATAGCTCTACCTTTCTAGCCATCTCTTCTCGACTTTCCTTGGAAGGATCACCTTGGCCGACCTGTGGAAACTCAAAGACGCCATTAAAAGCTTGGAGCTCAAGGAGCAAGCTTTAGGCGGGTTTTATAACTCTAAACCTATGCTTTGTTATATACATCTCGTTTATGCTTTTAGATGATAGTTCTTCTTCTTCTCTACCTTCCTTTGCTACCTTGCAAGCAAATCCGTGAGAAATCCTTGCTGTTCTTGAGCTAGGAGATGAAGACGTTATTTCCAAAGTTAATCCACTACTTTTCACTTTACTAAACGGTCTCCACCAAGTGCTCACACGGTTTGCAAAACCGTTTGGTGAGCAAACGGTCTCGAGACCATGTAAGAGAAAACGGTCTCAAGACCGTGTAAGGGCAAACGGTCTTCAAGACCGTTTATCCGCGTTGACCGAGCGTGGACCGTATAAGATTTCTGTTAATAATTATGTAGGCTAATCATCCACAAAATTTGAGATGATAACTCCAAAGGAATCGTGAGATATGGCCTTTTTAATCAACAACTTTAATTGAATTTACTCCTGATTTCCAATCTGTTGAAATCGCCCTTTTTGGGAAAACGATTTCAAGACCGTGTAAGAACGTTGACCAAGCGTTGACCGTATGAGTTTACTGTTCAAAATAATGTTGATTAACAACTCACCAAATTTGATGGACTAATTCCAAACGAGCTAAGAGTTGAAGGATGATTACTAGGGTAAACCCTAATTGAAATAAGTACTGAAATCTCAATGAATAACTTAGTGTTTTTGGGTTGATTGACCCAAACGGTCTCAAGACCGTTTGGGGATCAACCAAACGGTCTCAAGACCGTGTGGTGACAACCCAAGACCGTTTGGAGATCTAGGGCTAAGGTAATTTGATCAATTAAGGACCCAATTGCAATGGGTTATTAAATTAATCAAAATATTGAATTGAGACTCAATCAAGGTTCAACTCCTATCAAATCACATTAAATTTTGATGAAATCTTGGGAAAACGGTCTCAAGACCGTGTGTAGTTCATCCACACGATCTCAAGACCGTTTGGGCCAAGTTTGTGCCCAATTGGAGCTCAATTGAAGGGTTCAACCTTGTGTTGATTTCCCATTGTTGAGTGTTGATGGTTGAACGTTGATGGACCTTAATTGAACCAACTTCAACCCTAATTGAATAACAATTGAGGGTCAATTGAGTGACCAATTGGTTAAGAATAACCCTAATTAACTCAATCTATAAGTGGTTACCATGGCTTTGACCATTTGGAGGCTTCAACATTGATAATCATAAACGATTGAAATCATTGAACCATGTTGGAGGTCCAAACGGTTTGAGACCAAGTGGACCAAACGGTCTCAAGACCGTTTGAGGTCACACGGTCTCAAGACCGTTTGAGACCTCACGGTCTCAAGACTGTTTGAGGTCACACGGTCTCAAGACCGTGTGAGGCCTCACGGTCTCAAGACCGTTTGGGGCCAAACGGTCTCAAGACCGTTTGGACTCAAACGATCTCAAGATCGAGAGACACCATACGGTCTCAAACCGTGTAAGCCCTCTCGGTCTTGAAGTCAAACTTGTTAAACGGTCTACACCCTCACACGGTTTGGGCAAACGACCTTGAAAGTCACACGGTCTAGGAGTCAACTCATCCAAACGGTCTCAAACCGTTTGGAGGTTGAAGGTTGAAACCGTTTGAGGTTTTCAAAGGTTGATTTCACTTAATCAATTGAAGGTGTAAATGGTTCAATGATGCTCTAATCTAAACCTCAATGATAACCTAGGATATTAAGGGATTAAGTGACTAATGAATTGAACCATGATGGTGATCAATGGGGTGAATTACCAAAGTACCTTGATGGGTTCAATTGAGTAATACCTTGTTCAAATCAAACCCTAATCACATGATAGTGATGTTTTGGCTTATGTTAGCCCATGAGGACTTAACCCAACCTGATCTAGAGTAGTGTTATCACCATCTACTAGTATGCGGAGAGAGAAAGTACCTTAAGAGAGAGAAAGTACCCTTTTAGGGTGGAAACTCAAGTAAAGAACCTTCAATACACATGAATGTGCATGATTAGGGTATGATCCACCTATGAGAGATCATGGAAACCCTAATTGTGTTATATAATGAATCTTAAGCTAATCTGAGAGCATAAATGATGATGTTCCTCATACATGATGATGTTATGAGTTCAATTCATCATGTGATGTGAATAGTAAACCCTAATTCAAGGATAATGACATGTGATGTGAATAGTAAACCCTAATTCAAGGGTAATGACATATGATGTGAATAGTAAACCCTAATTCAAGGATAATGACATGTGATGCGAATAGTAAACCCTAATTCAAGGATAATGACATGTGATGTGAATAGTAAACCCTAATTCAAGGGTAATGACATATGATGTGAATAGTAAACCCTAATTCAAGGATAATGACATGTGATGTGAATAGTAAACCCTAATTCAAAGGTGATGACATGTTACATGAGTATTAAACTCTATTTGATAAGAATCAAAGAACTTAGCTCTTATGACAAGAGTGGAAAGTATAATCATTGTTTTGAATTACCTTTATTAGTTGAATTAACCATGCAGGTTCTGATATGGAAGTAATCATATCCAGGTATGGATGATGATACTGTATTCATTAAAGGCATATTGATAGATTTATGAATAAGTAAAGTATCTTGATGCCTTGTCAGTGGCATTCTATGATAATAATGGGCTGTGAGAGCCATGAATACCATCAAGGTCATGCTTTAGAGATGACTTGTGATGAGTATAATGAGAACTGATGTTTGATGTGAGTTAGGCTTGTTACATTTAGTATTCTCCTTTTATAGCTGTTATGCTACTGTTATTGTTTGAAGAACAATGTGTGATGCTAAATGAATACTGAATGTACCTAACTAATCAAGTATAATGTAGAGCCCTGATCATAGACCCATCATTGTCAGAGATCAAATGATGGTGAAACAGGTTTTCCTAAGGGAACTCCTGGATCACATACTATTGAGTATGTGGGGTATATGGATGTGTAGAACCTTACATCCTAGTGTAGGAATTTGATGTAGATATGTAATCCGTCAATCCTTCACTACAATCCCATACCGTATCAGTAGTAGGTAAACATGAAACCTCCTGATGACGAAGAAAACATAGATATCCGTATCAGTGGAGATAAACATGAAATCTCCTGATGACAAAGAGAGTACAGAACGCCACTGTAACTCTAAAATAGCGAAGGACCAGTTTACCCTGGTGAGCTATAATAGTAGAGACACAAGATGTCCTACAAGTGATCCTCTTACTGACTGAGTAAGGTGAAGGTCATGAGAATCCGGCTCTCTTAATGACCTATGTATGATACTGATGTGACTTCTTAGCGATCAGTTGGAGTATGAGTGGTATGCCTCATCTCCACAGGGCATAATATTGTTTGTAAAACATAATCAACCACGTAGTATACCTGGTAGAGATAACTACGAGTTAGTTGATTGATGATACATTGTAATAGTGCTTATATTCTTCATGTCTCATAAATGTTGAGCGCTTGTTTATAGCTGCAACTGCTATTGAATACTTTGAAAGCTTTACTAATTAAGATATTCTTTGATGTTATAATAAAGCTTCTGGCGGAGAGTTATAACTCTCGCTGGGACTATTATGTAAAATTGTCTCACCCCGTAGACTTCAACTTTTTAGGTGGACGTCGGAGACGGAGGAACCGGTCTATAGGTGACCAGTCCCAGCAGTAGCAGCAGCACCAGGAGCAGCAGTAAATGTCAGGTGGAGATTTAGCCTGCCATGTGGTGTAGTTAGAGTCAGTCCTATGTGTCCTATGTACTCTCAGGTCTTGGAGTCTTTTGTTATGAGTTCTTGAGATTTTGTGTCTTGTTGTATATAATTACTCAAGAAGTAATTATCATGAGATGTAAACAATTTATCTCTTGTTATGAAAGAAGCTTTTATGGATTCAAGCTCTTGTTTCGAAAAGTTTTATTTTCCCGTGATTTTTGTCTTCCGCTGTTAATCGAATCACTTCCGCTAAGTTTGAATCATGTTATTATCGTGGTTTGGAGATCAGAGCCCACATCATGGCTTCAACCTCAACAAATTTACGTAAAGAATGTAATATACATATATACATAAATATATCATCTTGAAAAGACTAGCTACTATGTCATAAAAATAGTTACAGAGGATGTGCTAGGTGGTGGGTTTATATGATTACTCCCAACCTCTGCAGTAGGAGTAATAGAAGCGTGGCACGTCACAGGTACCGTTTGAGTGGCCGTCTGAGATGCCTGCCACTTCACCATTGCTTCTTGGACTTTCCTCTCAATTAATTCATCTACCTATACATGGATAAAAGAAACGTAGTCAATTATTGAATTCCCTTTCACAATAACATTCTAAAAAAAAGAATAGGTTACCTCAACTTGTGAAATTCCTGCTTTTGGGACAGGTGTATGCTGGGATGGCCCAAAGAATGCTTTGATGCCCACACCACCGCCTATACCCCTAACACATCTAGGATGCTCTGGGTCACCCAGAGAAACTGTCAATTCATCCCTTATGCCCTCAGGGATGAACTTACCTTCCTTCCTCTGCTCGTGCAGCTTCTGCTAATTTCCATCAACAAAAATTGGTAAGTAAACATAAAAATAATCAATATTGATCGATTGCTCTAAGAGTTGAATTTTACCATTTTTGCAGCCGCCTCAGCAGTTGAGGGCTTCGTTATATCTCCCTTCTTGTTTTGCCTCCTAGCTATCCACATAGCATGGTGAGGTAGAGGTGCGGGACCAATAGTACAGGACTCCTGAGTAGAAGCAGACTGAGCAGTAAACTCAGCCTGTAGTCTTTGGCAAATGCCTGCATAGCCTCTTGGACTCATTGTGTGGTCATGCACATTCAGTGCATGCCTTGCTCTTTGAGCATCGCTGAGAGCCTTGTTAGTAAGCACATTGATTTGGTTAGTGACACTAAAGGTTAATCTTGAATAGGTGAATACATAAGAACGTATATTAATTAAATTGGGAGTGGCACTTAATACCTTGAATTTATCCATTTTTCTTTGGGTAACAAAGTCCTCACCGTCTTTGGTGTCCAGGTAGTTCCAATATAAACATGCATGCCTCTAATATTGCAATCTTTTATCAATTAACAATCTTTCATTGTGATCTCCACGAACATACAAGTCATCATTAGCTTCAATATGTACTTAGAGAACAAACGGGAAAATGCTGCCAAAATTTTCTTGAAAACCCAATACACATTATACACTTACATCCTAAGTGAGATTAAGTGTTCAAGAACAGTCCCAAACCGGGGACTATCCAAGATTTACTCCTAATGAGTAAATCTTGGACGGGTTTCCAGGCCAACATAATATAACATCAGTCCCTTGTTCATAACCCCATTCAACACACAATTTTCTTATAAAAACACTTGTAGACAACCATAACAACATATCAATGCTTCATAAATTAATCAATGTATTATTTAATAACACAAATTGTGGTGGGTATAACATAGCAAAAAACTCAACATATCACAATAGAAACATATCCTTAACCTAATATACAGATATTTGTAACAAAACTCGTGGCATCTATACCATAGAAAATTAAGTAGCATGCCCAATATATAACAAAAGCAACATTTTTCCAGATTGTTATAACGATAACAACTCTTAACATTTTTCCATTGTAACAGCCTTATCAGCATTTACCCTTATCCAAAGCTACAACTAGCATGAGCAGAGGTTATTCATAACAACATATGTAGTGGAGGAAACTTCGGTAGGCTTCATTCTCTTCTTTAGATTTCACAAACTCCATGATGTACGGGGACGGATGGATGAGCGATGGTTTAAAATCTTGGTCTAATCTTTGTGCAGGTCTGGATTTGATTTGACTAGGGGACAAACAGATATGTTTCCTGTCCCCTTTAGCTCTTTCGGAGGCCCTATGTTGCATCCCCCCACCATATCCACAACCTATCACCCATCATCTTCCGGGTAACCATGGCATGGGTTTCGAATCGACATTCAAATCAAAATCTCAATACATGTGTTTTCATCAGATCAAGTTTAGGATGAAACACTCAAATAAGTCAACAAATTATATAAGATAGGGTTTGTAGGGTAATATGTCTCAATTAGGTTAACAAAGAGGATTCACATGTAATTTCCCATATAGTTATGCAATAATATATAGTCATATAATAGTCACATGTGTGATATTGCACATGCAAATTTACTAGGGGTGAAATCACTAGAGTTTACCTTAACCAACGTACAATAATCACTACCTAAAAGTGGATGGATCTTATAGTTCAAAATCAATCCCAAAGGACAATGTATCTAAGAATCGACTAATCAAGGTTAAAAAACAGTAACTAATATTTAAGACAAAAGCTAGATTGATTGATTATTCTAAGGTTGTGATTAATAAAAGGGTTGAATTAAATATTGATTATTCTAAGGTTGTGATTAATAAAAGGGTTGAACTAAATTATCATATGAAAGTAACACAGGGTGGAATGAATTTCACCATCTCTACCTATCATTCAATGTCTTACTGTATCATATTAAGCATGAACATATATATGTTGAGGTCGATTTAATCCACTTTTGGTGTTAGGGTTAAAACATAGATGGACATCACTCTAAGCTTGCTATCGCATTACCTAGAGATCATACATAGATTGCCTCATAAAGCACCTATCTGAAGTTGTCATCAAGGGTTTAACAGAAAATGATTGATATGTTAGATCTTGGGAGTATCAATGAGAAGAATGGAGAGGTAAAGAATAACGCCCCCTTTTCAAAGAAGCAAATAGGCATGTAACCTTGTAGAGAACCATCCAAGAAGCAAGCCCATAAAAGACTCGACCATCACTCATCGAGTGAGAGGGGAGCATCAACAAAGGAAAAAAATAAACAACCAGCAGAGAGAAGCCAAGCCTAGCAGATGCTATTACTGCCATATGTAGGAATACCCTAGAGGAAGAAGAGGAGGAAGAAGGGTACCTCGACAGTGGCGGTGGTAGGCGTGACGGCAGCAGTGCGGCAGGCGAGCAAGGTGTGCGGCACACGGCAGGTGAGCAGGCGAGCAGAGCACTAGGTGAGCAGCAGAGAGATCGGCGGCGGCAGGCAAGTGGCGGCGGCGGCGGTAGGCGTGGTGACAACGTTGTGGCAGGCGAGCAAGGTGGCGGAGCACTAGGCGAGCAGCAGCGGCTAGCACTAGGCGAGCAACAAAGAGATCGGCGGTAGAATCACCAGACCTAAGAATGTCGGGAATGAAACATAGAAAGGGGAAGAGTCTGGTTCGTGTGGGTGCTATTAAGTTAACTATAGACGTCGATTATTATAAAAAACTGACACTTAAAACAATAGGTGTCGGTCACCACAAAAAACTGACACCTATCTTCAATGATAGTCGTCGATTCTAACTAGAAAAACTAACATCTATCTAAATATGCCGATAAAAAAAAAGTTCTCGAATTATGACCATAGTCTTCGGTCTCCATAGAATAACCAACGCCAAAGGGGGGTAAAATTTTTATGGGGACAGCGTGCGAAAATACATCAGCGTCAGTTATTATAAGATAACCGACGATAAAAATGGGCAAAATTTCTGTCTCACGAAAAACCTTTAGTCGTCGGTTGCTCTGTTAACAACCGACGCCTTATGTTAAATTTTGGAGGTAATTTTTTTCACTGAAATTTTAGATTTGACGATCAATTTTAGGCGTCGATTGATTATTAAGGAACCTACGCTAAATAAAAAGTGATACTCGTGTCTGGCCACTCTTCACAGATAGATGTCGGTTGTTGTAGTCAACCGACATTGTATGCTTTAGGCGTCAGGTTTATGTATACAACTGATGCCTGTAAATGTGACATTATAAGCCATTTCTGTACTAGTGTGGGCCAAGGTTTTCCTCCAGTATCAAACTAGTTTTCAAGTTCTAGCAATGGAATCTACATATTATTACAACAATGGACTCTACACTTTGTTCCAATACATAAACTTTAAATAAAAAATTATCTTATAAGAAACACATATATGCATGTTTCAAATTATTGTAGTATATGCATTAGTAGCTATATCAACATGTATGGATTTATACATTTTGGGTTTGGCTCTTGATTGGGTATGACATAATTAACTTTGTTTCTAGACTTCACATTTTTTTTACATGTAGGTGTGGGCTAATTATAGGTTGGGTAGCCCTACACTGACATGGATGCTTGCATAACTTGGAACCAAACCAAAATCAGGTTTTGACCCCCTTAGATATATAGATTGATTCAAACAAGAATTATATAAGATGATTACTCTGATCATCAAATATGTAACCAAGTATTGTTGATAGTGATTGATGGTAGTCATTAAATGGCCCAGATTCAATGAAAGATGTATGACAATGGACTATATATGATAGTTTGGTAAATTTTTACATTTCTTTCTCTTAATTTCCAAAGGTGAGACAAGCTTCTCTTCTTGTTCTATTCTTATATGCAGGTCAATACAAGCACACTAATAACTACCAGTCATGTCTATCAAATGTTATTGGATCTTATACTATATATGGATTTTTTTTCATTATAAAATCATAACCTTAACTGAGGTCACATTTGTGTAATAGTTATTTTATGCATGATGCTTGTAAGGATATATGTTTAGCTTTTTAACATTCTTCTCATCATATAATAAAAAGAAATATGACTATTCCTTCATGTATTGACTTTGGTTTATCATACAACTTCATTTAATGAAATCTTAATTATATTAAATACTTCATTATAGGAATGATCTTTTTATCTTTGTTTTTATATTATTATGTCTTTTTCCTACTATTTTCATGTGTAAATGTGTAATTGACTTGTTGAAAAAAGCAGTTGACTACATACATGGAAACTCGTTGGCCTATGTTGCCTCTATCTTTCCATCACCTCATCTTTGATCTATAATTTTTTTCATGGAGGATTGTTGTATATTTCACCCTCATCATATAATTGAAATGTACTTCCTATCTGACGTCACCAAAACACCCAAGGCTTTTGTGGAAGCAACAACATCCATCATCACAGATAAACTAAAAGAAAGGTTGGTCTATCAAATAAAACAATAGATAAACTAAAGGTAGAAACACATATATGCATGATAATAGTGTACATCCCCAAAGATGGAAGAAGTATGGCACTTATTTTAGTAACATTTTTGCTCAAAAACTACTTATTTGCTATGTGCCTAACTTGTGTTTAAATTTATATAGTTTTATTGAATTTTTCTTAGATCCTTTATTATAGCACATTCTATCGGTCCAAATTATTAGTATGCATATTTATTTTTGAAATCTAAACACAATTCCTTCTACTTCGGAGTTTAAGAAAATCTTCAACATAATTCTATTTTTATCAACTAGGCCAAGCATCGTTTGTTACCTTGGACGATATGAATGTAGTATGAATATTAATCTAAGAGTGTCAATTGTAAATCTGGTCTAATTATTAAGTGCTAGCATTCATATTAATTGCATTGTTCTAGAAAGAAAACACTTAATATTTGTTAATGATATGTCATTATGAAACACAATTATGAGTGGAGATGTTTCCTGTCAAAGACTGCTCCAATTAGATAATTAAGTAATATTTTATATTATAGTGAAGATTTAGTATTAGAGATGTGTGGTTTATAATGATAGAGGGTAAAACATAGGTAAGTGAAGTTATTAGATGATATGTGAAGTTGAAATGGAAAACAAATATATAATGTATCTAGCATTATAGGCTCATATAATAGTTTAGGTGGATCACATTAAAACTATGAATTTTTTTGAATATAGAATTATTTATTCACCCATAGTTGAGGATAGAGACCTGGTCTTTGAATGAGTGTATTTAGGTTTGAATTTATCATGTTATTTCTCACCTTTCATCTCAAATGAGATCTTTGATATGATTTTGCATAGGTTTATGTGGCTAGGAACAACCATACTTGATCTTAGATTTGATCAAGTTAGTGGCAAATTGATGTTTATTATTTCTTCTCATTCAATATATGTATTTTTGATTTCAATATTTAATTACTATCCATAGAATTCTTTTCTTTTTTATGTCTACCTATACCCATAGAGGGCGCTAAATGCAACTTTTCTATTATAATTTTGAAATTGTGAACTAGTCTTTGTGTGTGTCGTAATTTTTTCTTCTTTACTTTTTAGACAATATAAGAAAGTCCACAAAAGGTGCTACATGTAAATTCTCTATCATTTCCTAGAATTAGAAAGTAGTCCTTGTGTGTGTAAATTATATGTTTTCTTTACTTTTTAGAATTATATACTATATAAAAAATTCATGGAATGAGATAAACATAACTTTTTATAAGATTCACTTTTTTGGAATTACAAATTGACCCTCATGTATGTGAATTATAATTTTTTCTTTACTTTTAGACTATAGAAAAAGTCCATGGAGAATGCTAAATGTATTTTTTCATTATTTTTGTAAATTACAAATTAGTCCTTGTGGTGTGTGAACTTGTTTTAAGGAGTAGAATTATAAACTGATCTTACTTGTTCGAATAAAAATGCATGTTCAACTGTAATGTTTCTTATACATGTCAACATCGTGTTTAAGGAAGATGTTGTAAATCATATTTTTCTTAATATTTTTGAATTGCAAAATAGTTTTGGCGTCAGAATAAAGTAGTCATGTGAAACACATGTTTTCTTAAGCACGTTGCAGTAATTATATATATTATTTATCTTTATTTTTTATTTTGATAGTTAATTCATAGTTAATATGTGTATGTATATTTTTATGTGGAAATATAACCTTCATATTGACTTTCGGCCGACAAGTGTACACATCTTTATTGTTAAATGGAGTGTGAGTAGGGAGTGGAATTGGATTGTATTTGAAAATCATGTCAAATATTGGGCTTGTGTAATAGATCTGAATTCGAGGTCCGGTTCAAACATGCTCTTGTAATATACTACAATAAAAAAAATTAAGTATCTTTTTAGTTACAAATTTATTAGTAGATTTTATTCAAAAATATACCAACTGGTGCATGTAACTTACATGTACTGTTTATAAAACTACAAATTTATAACTTAATAAAAAATCCAGCCACATAAATCAAAAAGAGATTGTGTAGATTTGAGATGTCTAAAATAAATGACCATAACCTAAGTATGTAAAAGACATAACAAACATCATCCAATCGCTTTAGATATCTAGCAAAATATATAATTTATTCAATAAATGGTGCACAATTGGGTCGAGACGATTTTCAAAACCCATCTACTAAAGTAGAATATATCCAACGTATGTGATTATGTTATAGATTTTACAAATATGTTCAATATCAAATGCCTATAAATATACTTGGATCAATTGTTCTTTTTGCTGTATTAACATGACCGGTCAAAATATCTTAGATAGAATGTAAACATATAGAGATACATGCTATATGTACATAGAGTTATATTTATGTTTGTAGACAATGAATATGCGTATCCGGGTTTTGTGTCTGGAGTTTACCTCAGTGGGCCCGCATCAAAAGTGTAGTGAGTGAATTATTCTAATAACTTAGATATGAGAGGGCTATGCAGACATACTAGATAAAAGTTTAATTGGTTACAATTTTCAATGACGTATATGAAGTTGGCTGCAACATTTTTCTTATTTTTGAAATCACTCCTCTGAAATTTGTATGTAATTATACTATTTATAATAAATTGAAAAAAAATGGATAAAGTTTTTTCTTATTTCTCTAAATTACAGTTTGATCTTTAATTTAAGCAAACCTGCATAACACGAGTGTATGTCTAGTCCCTCGGGACAGCATGTATGGCGTATTAGGATAAGGCCCGGCCTACCAACGTGGTGAAGGTTTGTCGGTAATCCCCAACTTTTGGGATGCCCATTGGATTTGAGATACTGTGGAGGTTCGAGTTGGCAGGGAGGACGTGGTGACCACATGGTGGTTAATACCGTGCATTTGATTGTATGGAAAACCAAAAGGATCCGCAAAATCCAACTACACAATTTTATCCTCCGCAAATGCTGTTAAACGTGCAGATTCCGATATTGTTACTCTTTGTAAAATAAACTATTGACTTTGCAAACAAAAGCGCCCGTGGCCTAATGGATAAGGCGTCTGACTTCTAATCAGGCGATTGTGGGTTCGAGTCCCACCGGGCGTGTTTTTATTAAATTTTTCGGTTACTGAGAAATGCATAAGTCCTCTTGTCAAGTGTGTTGTGGCACTTGCACGTTTGATTGCAGGTAGTAGGTGTAATATCAATCGGCAATCTCACGAGGATGCAGTGTTCATTGGCTTTATAATGTGATAGATAAAGAAAGAATAATATTTGTGACTCACGATATGCAATTTGAACTTTAAACAATTTTACCATAGTAATACCAATTTACCCTTGAGACCACATGGATAAATAAGATGGCGTGCACGGCCACACACACTCAAGAGTTTCGACCTGTGCACAACCGCTGTTCTTTTCGTGGTACATCAGACTTATCTTTTTTCTGTTTGTTACATAGATAATAACGTATGTTAAATAAGCATGTTGTTGGGTCTACTATAGAGAAGTCGCACATCCCGCGCACGATGTGCCTAACACATATTCGTGTTGCTTATAATATATAATTATTAGGTTCCTTATACTAAATAATCCTAATGTGGGAGATCACTTTTCCAAAAAAAAATCATAAAGTCATAGAACATATAGCTTTTCGTGATAGCCATGTGCTACATATGTAGACAAATTATTAGTAACGCTATGTGCAACCCTAGTGCTGCAGCCCTCATATAATAAGACTTCATGTTGTGTCATTTTATTTTTTAATCATATTTTAACATCTTAGAATGCATATTACTTCTCCCAATAAATAGTTTTGTATCAAATACATTTATGGAGGTTCTTTGTATGTTTTTCAGGTACCTTAACCATGGACGGGAGACGAGGATGATCTAAGGATTTCTCTACCATTGGAGGAGCCTAAAGAGAACCCAATAGTTTCTTCTACCTACCCCTAGTGGCCAAGAGTCGAGCTAAAGTAAGAAACTCCGTAGATGGTGAATATGAAGACCAAAGTGTAAGAAAGAAATCTTAACACGGCTGTGGTACCACATAATGGTCATGCTACAAATGCTTAAAGTCATATAGACAATTAATGAAGAAGCAAACCAAGAGAAGTCCATCAGTATAACCGTGTTGGCTAGCATGTGTGTGCCAAGAAGGCCCCAACATAGCCGTGCCAGCCAAAATGGTTGTGCTACCAAGAAGACATAAGGCTCGTGCCAAGGAGAACGACCACTCCCAACCTACAGGCCAGCACAGCGTGCCAAGAAGACCCCAACAAGGTCGTGCAAGCCCAAATGGTTGTTCTACCAAGAAGTTAGAAGGCTCGTGACAAGGAGCCACCCCTAACCGTACCACCATAGTCGTGCTACCCACACGAGTGTGCCACCTCGCAACCATCACGATAGTGCTACTTAGCACAACCGAGCTAGCAGCCTTCAAAACCTAAAATTTTTATTGTCATTTTTCCTCCACCCCCACGGTTGTTTCCTCCTACCACGACCATTCCACCTCTCTACCACCATGGTTATTCTACCTAGAACGGTCATGTTGCCACCCAAACCCTACTGCTTCCTAGCTATCATTTTACATAATTGCCCCCACTTAACTCTATGCTTTCCAAACCACTATATAAGCAATAGTGACGGCTAGGAGCTAGAGGTTAACCATCCTTGTACTTATTGCCACCTACCTTGAATTGTCCACTCTTTCCCACCTACTCCCACTCCATTTCCATCATCTTGAACCTCTAACCCTAGCTTTCTAGGATTATAACTACTTCCATCCATCTTTCCACGTCATCCATCCACTAAGAGGGAGAAGGACAAGCTACTAAAGTTGGAGGAGTCTTCACCAAGCTTCCATGGCTATCCATTCCTCTACTTCTTCTTTCTTCATCTTTCGTTCTGAGTAGCTAAGTCCCCCTAGGAGGGTTGTTTGGTGTTAAAATGTGACTTTGATACCTTGTTGAGGGAAAGTGATATGTAAACTCTATAAATTTGTTTTTTAATGATTATATTTTGATTTTATCTCATTTGTCAAAGATTATATTGTGGCTTATTCTTGAAGACACCTAGTGAAACGACCGTCGCCAAACTGACAAACAAATCATTACTAATTAAGCGGAATAAACATAATGAGCTGATTAACAAAAATCACAAAAATTTAAAACCATTTTGCAAGGAGATCCTTATCCATAAAACTTTTACTGAAAGATCTGAAACTCATACATATCATGATTTGCATTGTACAACATTGTTTCATCTCATCTCGAGGACAACATATAATAGTTTCTCTATCAAAACACATACTGGAGCAACATAAAACATTGAGGCATTCAAGCCAAAATCTCAGATTATTTATGAAACCAGTACAAACCAACTCCAAGGACCTGAGAGTACAGAGATGACACATAGGACTTCTATCTACAAGACATGACAGACAGTACACTCAACCTGAGATGTCACTGCTGCCTCAGATGTTATTCCTCCTATGTAGAAAGATCTTTGCCACCTCGTGCATGTCCACCTAAAAAAATGTGGATCCCACAGAGTGAGATAATTGTCCCAGCGAGAGATATAACTCTTTGCCGACCATATTATTATCATAGATTAAGCATTTATAAACTGAGCAGAGGTTCTTTTTATATTAACATGCAGGATAATTCACCGTATGAGCAGAATGAAGTAATCTCCTTTCTTAAGGAGAACATTGCATCTACCCATGGTAGAGTTATAAATCATCTCTCTACTTTGCAAGGAATGTAAAGAAACATAAATATCATCTATGAACTCAGATGTATAACTGAATTGCGCATCAATCAATGTTTCTTGTATTCGATCCTTAAGCAGATATGCTACACGGTTGATTACATTTTTCAAGCACACTTTTGCCCTGAGGAGATGAGGTATACCGCTCATACTCCAACCAACCACGACAGCGTAAAGCATCAGTTCCATACAAGGTCAATGGAAGAGCCAGACTCCACGACCATATCTGTCTCGGTCAGTATGAGACCACATGTAGGACATCTCGTGTCACTGCTAAATAGCTTTCTAGGGTGTAGAGCTACAACGTCAAATGCACTCTCTTCGGAGAGATCTCAATTATCCATCCCCGACCTTCATCATCATCGAGAGATTCGTGATACATCCATCCCGACATATATAATGGAGGATTGAGAGATTTCATGTTTATCTCACATCAATCCCACATTAGGGTGTAAGGATATTCGCGCCCATCACCCCCACATATTCAAAAATATGCCCTCTGGGATATGCCGCAGAGCAACCCATTTCACCAGTCAGCAAATTCTGATGCTGATAGATCTATTATCAGAGCACTACATGATAAGATTCCACTTGATTAATTAAGTGCATTACCGTATCTTTTAGCATCAGTCAAGTTTCAAACACGAATTATTATAACATATGTTACAAAGAAAGGTATAATACATCTATCAAGTACTTTTCAAATATGTAAAACACGTATAACATTTAGGATCTCAATCCCTTTTCTCATTACAGGGAATTCTCATCCCTTAACATTATCATCATGATTACTAGATCTGGGTATTCAAACCCTTAGTTCATAACTGAACATTGTTTCCTCTGTAACAGGTAACCATTACCTCTAGGTCCTCAGACCAAGGTATTCATTTCACTTGTTGTACAAGTATTCACATGGCTCATAAGGCCATTACACATCTTGTCACCTCTCACTAGGCAACAACTTATTCACATGTCTCACAAGGCCATTACACATCTTGTCACCTCTTACTAGGCAACAACTTATTCACATGGCTCACAAGGCCATTACACATCTTGTCACCTCTCACTAGGAAACAACTTATTCACATGGCTCACAAGGCCATTAATCATTATACTTGTTGTACAAGTATTTAATGCCTTACAAGGCTTGTGCAATAAGAGAAATGCATCCTTCCCCGTTATTAGGGTTAGGGTTTCCTTTTATAGTCAAATAGGGTTTCAAGTTAATATTATCAGTCCAGACTCTAATTCACTGCTCCACACATCTAGGAGCATCTATTCATATCATAAGTATACAATCATACTTATCTATTCCCATCATTTGTCATTAAATGATTATCAACACAAGGTATGAGTTTCTCTGTCATCCTCTCTAGGAAATTGATTAAATCATACTTTATTATCTTGGCTTGACCTTTTCTCAAGGTATGTTAGCCTACACTTATCAAAGTGCATTACATCTCAATGGAACAATTGACATGACACACTTCATGTGTTACTCATCCAATTATATTGGATTTAAGGTGCATCAAGGTGTATCAACCTTGATGTGTTGGATGTGATATTTATCATGTCTTGATGTATCACTTCCCTCATCACTTTTAACTTACTTTAGTTCATCAATTATCGTGTATTACGGTATTTCCCATCCTAATACTTTATGCACTAGCCCATCACATTTATCCGATAATGTATTGGTGACGAGCCTTAAACGTGGGTCTAAGAAAGGAATCATGTCTAGGTTATCAGACTTTAGAAATTTATACTACCCGAATGTTTAAGACACCTGCAACTAGCATAGGGTCGAATTAGTTCGGGGTCAAACGTAGGGATAGGAAGAACGACGCTTCAGAACTTGAGTTTCACTTGTCTAAGCACATCAAACAGGTAAAAGGATAGGTTTGGTTGTAACAAGAAAGCACCATAAAGAAATTAAACTAAAAGGCTATCTCAAACTGGAGTTACAAGAAAGATTATGATTTTAGGGTTAGCAATTTTTATAGACGTTTTAGAAAACAGAAGATGAGGAGATAAAACTTTCGTTGAGGTAAAGCACGAAGGAAGAAAACTTAGGCATAACAAGCTGTAGCGGAAGACATACTGCAACCTCTTCTCTCAAAGAGGGTGCCTCAAACTATGCACCATTTCCCTCTCTCGAGGGCAGTGGCCGTAGATTAGAGTGGTAAGGTAAACAAAAGCAGCCCTGATCCTAGGTACTCTCGTACACCCAGATCAGACCAAACTCTAGAGTTGTGACAACCCCTTCTCAAGGATGTCGAAACGGGAAACCCGATTCGATAGCGAGTCAAAAGCGCAATCCAAAAGAAGAAACTAGAGTTCATATGCTATAAAGAAATCATCCAACAAAAAAGAATCCTACACAGAACGAAAAGAGATAAACTCCATAGATTCCAATAAGCTTAAAGAGAGTAAAAAGGTTTAGTTTCAATGCATAGGGAAATGAAAGTAAAATGTAATAAAAAGGGAAAGATAAGCATCGGTCTCCTTGATTTAGGAGGTCGATATACAGCAGCGGACCCCTAAGGGACCGCTAACCTGGTACCAAGAAGGAGCTCCGCTCGATACACCCGTATCGGGCAGCCAACCCTCTCGGGCAACATGCGTGACGGCCATGGCATATCGGGCAGGAACTCCCTGCCCGATACGGCCGTGTCGAGCTGCCAACCCTCTCGGGCGACATACCGCAACGGTTGGTCCGTATCGGGTTTGATATCGTGTCGGGTTAGGATTCTCTTAGGTTCTTAGGTTCCTTATATCAGGTATAGAGGGGTGAGTTGTCTCGGGTTGAGGCCCATCCAGGGACCCGGTAGGGGAGGCCTTTCTGGTCGTATCGTGCTGTTGCGGCTACTGGGATGGGTTCTAAGTGAACTCCTCCCGCCCCTCTAGGGTTGGGGGTGCGCTCACCTAGTATCGCCCGGAACACCTTGGAATGTGACACACTAGCTCCCGATGTCTTTCCGGAGTTAGCTCTCATGGGATTCTGACCCGTCCCATCGAAGTCCTGTAGCTGCTATTTATAGGCAGCAGCTGGTAGAGGTTGCGGTTCTCGTGGGGCCACATGTCCTTTACCGGCTCCATTTACGTGGCTTTAGAGGAGGACTGACGCATCTGTCACCCGACATGGCTGCGGCACGTGTCAGGTTGCGAGAAAATCATTTGACCGTATCGGGTAATACTCCTAGCGGGCAGCTGCTTCGATGAGTGGCTTCATCACGCGATAGACTCTATCGAGGTGAGTCGTGGCGGGCAAAGCTCCCTATCAGGTAGATGGTGTATCGCTAGTCAGGGCCCTCACACGACACGCCCGTGTCGGGTTGCTGTCGTGTGAGGCAGTGTAACATACTGGAATTTTGGTGCTAATTTGAAATATTGATCTATGATTTCTAATTCTCCAAATTGAAAGTTGCTTTTCTAAATTTCATTTATTTTGCACACCATTTGAAATACCTCAAAATCATATCATAGAAATGCATATTGCCCTCGTTGGGTCTAGTCATCTCATCTGAAATTTATTTGGATAATTGAAACCTTATTGATTCTTGGCTTTGAAATTATCATTATTAAGCTTAATGCTTAAGTAATCACGACATTAATCGCGTTGGACAACTTGGGAATCACGAATGAGATACTTGACCTTGATGAGGAATAACCATTAGAATTATATAAAATTTGCCATGGAAACGGACATGTGGATGGGAGGATAAGCTACTATAGTAATAGATATTTAAAAGGATTCTTTTTTCCACGTTAGCTTAACAATGGGCCTTAAATGACCCGGCCCCTAACTACAGGTTGCCCCTTCCCTTTCCCTGCAGATTGCGGTCTCGTCTATCTCCCGCTGCCGGTTCCAGTACAGCGATGATGGCGGCAACGCCCTCGCCCCACGACGACTAGGCGGCCCGCTCCACTGTCCTAGCCATGACAGCGTGACCCCCACCACCGAGTCCCCAATAAAGAGCAAAGGAAACTGCTGGCCATTAAAGATTAGAGAAGAGAACGGAAGAAACGGCCGTTTACCCAGCCGCGCCGCCTCGGGCTAGCATCGCGCAGCCTGCTCACTTAGGGACGCCAACCCTAACTGGGATCCCTATATAGCCTTTCCCCCACCATGCGATGGACCAACACCTACACCGATCGATCACCGCAGCTGTCTCCTTTCTTAACCACCAGCCGCCCTTGGGCGCCAGCAAACGGAAGACCTTTCCTTGACCCCCTCTGCTCCGTCATCACCGGATCGCTCTAGCCGGGACGAGCGCCTGTTCTGATTGTGGCCGCCTCCAGTGCAGCGCCGTCAGTTGGACAGGCTGCAGATCGACGACCTTCACCACAACAACCACCACTCCTCCTGGTCGCCGAGCTTCCCCCAACACCCAGACGCCACCAGCAGCGCCGCAGTCTCCACATTCGTCTGAAATCCCGCCGGCCTGCATCTGCGCGCCACAACTCTCCGACGCAACCTGCTACTCGGCAGTAATTAGTAGACTGGAGCAGATTCCTCCTAGTTCCCTGAGCAAAGCAGCGTTATATTCCACCACCGTCGGGAGGTACCTGCGTTCCTCTCTGTTCTGTTAATTCAATAATATAAGTAACGAAGTCAGCACAAAACCTGTACCCCTTAATCGCCGGACCTGCTGATGGATTGAATATATATATATACAGGAGGTGATAATCAACGTAATATAAACCATAAGTCATGCATGCACATGATGATCTCCACGTAAAGTATTCTTATTAAGTACATAGGTCCTAGGTAATATATATAAATGACTAGATGTGAAGGAAACGAAGTAAAAGATAAGCATTCATGCATGACGCTGCTGGGTACGATGCAAATCAGAATTATATAATCACGCGATGACATTCATGTACATATTTGTCTTATTTAATCCATATATACATATCTACGGGTACAATACAAATCGCAAGTGATATAAACATCCAATGACCTCTATGTATATATTTTTTTAACTTAATCCATATATGTATGTTCCTACAATTGATACCTTACAAACTACAGTAAGGTATACACGTGATGACCAAATATGAGGAAGTATAAAGGATTAATTAAACTCCCACGGATTTCATTATAGAAATTACCCTTATTTCCCCATATCATTTTCAATCTAACATAGAATAAAGTATAATGCTTGGATGGTAAAAAGCATAGGTATGGAGAAACCAAATGAGGAAAACCTTAACTCGGATTATCCTAAGTTTTCTATCAATCATATAAACTATTTTGTTCTAAAACTATATGTAGGAATGTAGACATAAGTAGTATTTTGTGAAATATGAATTTTAATATATTATAAACAAGAGTAATAAATACTCTAATACATGTGCACAAGGAAATAACCATTGTGATCGAAAAGGGACTCATGACCTCGTGATAATTCTATACATAACCATCAAATATAATGAGGGGTAAAATGGTAATTTTACCTAATGAGAATCTAGGAGATAATTTCAAAGCCAGGAATTGCAAAATAAAATGGATATTTCACTTTTTTTCTAGGATTTGAAACCTCACAGAAGTTGAACCCTATTCGTGGAAACTATTGAACTTTGCTTGGAATACAAGGTACTAGATCTTCTATTTCAATTGTTGAATTATTTTCCCCTATTGATAGACATACACACATATCTTGAATTGTGGTGAATTCCATATAGTTTTGAAATCTCTACTTGTTTTTGAAAGTTCACCACCCTTATTTTGTAATTGATGAAATGTTGTTGATAAAATATTTTGGCACTGGACTTGATCTATTTGGAGTTTTGACTCCCTGTGGACTTTGGTCCCTCAGGCTTTGGCCCTATAGAGCTTTGGCTCACTTGAGTGGGCCAAGTACCCCAAAACCCTGCGCAGTGGATAGGGATTAGTTGTCCCCCAGTTAACTGGAATAGCTAATAAGGCACTAGTGTCGTTCTCTCCTAGAGTGTGAGAACACAAGGCACTTAGCCCTAGAAAAGATATGATAGAAAGGTGCCAAAACTTGACAAATAGAATATTTTGAAATTGATATACCTTGTGAATAGCTTGGATAAATTTTGCATATTTGAATTATTGAATTTTGCTTAATGATATTCTTGTGAAAGATTTGCTATTTTGAAGTTGATATTGGAATTTCTTCTTGTAAGCCTTTAGTCCACCAAATAGTCCTTACCTAACTTTTATTATACATCTAAACCTATTTCGTGCATAGTTCAATTACTTGGATTTAGTACCAGCTTTGTTGACCCTTTATTTTTCCCTTCAATGGGGTCCATGTGTGGTTTCGTTCCCTCTGGGAACTCATGGGCAGGTGATAGATGGAAGAACTTGAAGAGACATGCACTGGGTAGTCCTCCGTTGAAGACTAGATAGAATGAATTATATTCCTTAAACTTGTAATCATATTTGTAAGCTTCCGCAACTCTGATGTACAAGCATGATTGTAATAAAGATTGTTTATACTTTTGATACATTTTGTAAATATTTGATCGTAAAGATCGGGTCTTTACAACATGGTATCAGAGCCATAAACGGTCGGCACTCATGCATGTCTCGTGGAAATTAGGTTAGTCAGAAACATAAATTAAGTAGTGAAGACTTAGATAAATAGTTGATAACAAAAAAAAACAAAGTCTTGCTAGCCCTAGCTACCAAGGATAGAAATAAAAACATTAGTGGCCATATATGTACCTTGTCCTAGGAGTACTTAGAATATAATTCAATCATCTTGTAGATTTTGAACTCTCTATCTAGGCATGGAGTTATTTTGAGTTAGGGATGATTTTTTTTTAGGTGTATGTGTCTACTTTTGCAATGAGGCCTAGTAGAATATAACTTTGATCCCTTGGCATACAAATGTGGTAGAATTCCCTAGATTATCTCTTTACATTGAGGCATCCAAAAATAATTATTAATGTGTAAAATAGAATGAATAAATAACATTACTCCTAAAATCATTTGAATTTATGTCAATATTGTTACGTATAATAACATTTCATTTTGAATATTGAAGAAAAAGAAAATGTTGGCAATCTGGAAAAGAAAATTATTAGTATTATCCCCTTTATAATTGTGTAGTGACATCTTTTGAGAAAAATAAGTACCTACAAAAGCTATGACACTTGGAATAAAATTTAACACTAGTTCCACATAAGTAGACAAGTGGGTAAAAAGTTGCATCCCAGCCCATAGCAATATAATTAAACGGTTAGATGTGATGAGTGTTAGTCCATATATATTTTATGATAAAAGTTTAGACAATTAATGTTGCATCAAGAATTATATTGACGTAAAACCCTACTCACTGAAAGAAATGATTTTTTTATGACACAATAAGGAATCATATAAATATTACTGAGTAAAATTTGAAAGTTCTAGTCTTGATTGTGATAACTATAGTTCAGGGTGTAAGGTAAGATTTTGATATTCGTGATTTAGAATTCTTGATTTAGACAAGGGTACATGACTCTAGAGGGTTTATATGGACTAGGCATCACTAAGTGATTAGGAGACTTCTTATATTTCATAGAAAACTAGATTTTCAAGATGTCTCTAGTAGTTGGGATGACAAAGTAATAGTAATTAAAATGTAGGCATAAGGTGATTGTGACTTGGTTCTCGCATTGATTTTGGCCATATTTTTTGTTTTTCACCGACAAGTTTCTCACCAAAAAAATTATGTTCTTTATAATACTATATGTAACAAAAAAATGATTTTATGGAATTTTATCGAAGATTTCTTAACTAAGTCACAATCAAGTGGGTATGAGAAAAATCTAGAGGTGAAACCTTGAGGAAATGAACACTACTGAAGTACATATTTAGATTTATAGTTGAATCCTTATAAATAGTGGAAAATAGAAACTTACTAGACCAATGATATTCTGATTTCGAGGACAAAATCATCTTTAAGGGGTGGAGAGTTGTAACATACTGAAATTTGGGTACTAGATTTATTTTGAGTGATAATTCATAAATTCCTAAATACTTTATATCAACAACAATCAAGTTTTTCCATTCAACTCATATGTGATCAGGTTACATTCCTTAATACAAGATTGTCCTTCTTTAGAGGTTCTTGTGTTCATCAATTGAGAAATTTACAAAACAATACCTCAATGAATCACCTTGACATCAATTAGTACAATCTGAAATTTGTAGTGTTAGAATACTTTGATTGAACCTTACATTCATATACTTCACATGGATTTATGAATGCTGTAGAATCAAAGGAGTATGTTGATAATAGTAAAAGATACAAATATTATAATTATTTAGGAAGATAACTAAATATCCATCTTATAATAATAACTATAGGTATTAATAAGTTTTTGGAACACATCTTTAAAGAAATATAGGTCTCAAAAGTGTTGCTTAGAAGTTATTAGTCAATAAGGACTCGTAAATTAGAGTAGTCACTAGTATATAATGGTGAAGGCTTACCCTCAACTTTTCGCTTAATCATGGATTTCGGGGCGAAATCCCCCTCAACGGGAGGTGAGTTGTAACATACTGGAATTTTGGTGCTAATTTTAAATATTGATCTATGATTTCTAATTCTCCAAATTGAAAGTTGCTTTTCTAAATTTCATTTATTTTGTACACCATTTGAAATACCTCAAAATCATATCATAGAAATGCATATTGCCCTCGTTGGGTCTAGTCATCTCATCTGAAATTTATTTGGATAATTGAAACCTTATTGATTCTTGGCTTTGAAATTATCATTATTAAGCTTAATGCTTAAGTAATCACGACATTAATCGCGTTGGACAACTTGGGAATCACGAATGAGATACTTGACCTTGATGAGGAATAACCATTAGAATTATATAAAATTTGCCATGGAAACAGACATGTGGATGGGAGGATAAGCTACTATAGTAATAGATATTTAAAAGGATTATTTTTTCCACGTTAGCTTAGCAATGGGCCTTAAATGACCCGGCCCCTAACTACAGGTCGCCCCTTCCCTTTCCCCGCAGATTGCGGTCTCGTCTATCTCCCGCTGCCGGTTCCAGTACAGCGATGATGGCGGCAACGCCCTCGCCCCACGACGACTAGGCGGCCCGCTCCACTGTCCTAGCCATGACAGCGTGACCCCCACCACCGAGTCCCCAATAAAGAGCAAAGGAAACTGCTGGCCATTAAAGATTAGAGAAGAGAACGGAAGAAACGGCCGTTTACCCAGCCGCGCCGCCTCGGGCTAGCATCGCGCAGCCTGCTCACTTAGGGACGCCAACCCTAACTGGGATCCCTATATAGCCTTTCCCCCACCATGCGATGGACCAACACCTACACCGATCGATCACCGCAGCTGTCTCCTTTCTTAACCACCAGCCGCCCTTGGGCGCCAGCAAACGGAAGACCTTTCCTTGACCCCCTCTGCTCCGTCATCACCGGATCGCTCTAGCCGGGACGAGCGCCTGTTCTGATTGTGGCCGCCTCCAGTGCAGCGCCGCCAGTTGGACAGGCTGCAGATCGACGACCTTCACCACAACAACCACCACTCCTCCTGGTCGCCGAGCTTCCCCCAACACCCAGACGCCACCAGCAGCGCCGCAGTCTCCACATTCGTCTGAAATCCCGCCGGCCTGCATCTGTGCGCCACAACTCTCCGACGCAACCTGCTACTCGGCAGTAATTAGTAGACTGGAGCAGATTCCTCCTAGTTCCCTGAGCAAAGCAGCGTTATATTCCACCACCGTTGGGAGGTACCTGCGTTCCTCTCTGTTCTGTTAATTCAATAATATAAGTAACGAAGTCAGCACAAAACCTGTACCCCTTAATCGCCGGACCTGCTGATGGATTGAATATATATATATATATATATATATATATATATATATATATATATATATATATATATATATATATATATATATATATATATATATATATACATGAGGTGATAATCAACGTAATATAAACCATAAGTCATGCATGCACATTATGATCTCCACGTAAAGTATTCTTATTAAGTACATAGGTCCTAGGTAATATATATAAATGACTAGATGTAAAGGAAACGAAGTAAAAGATAAGCATTCATGCATGACGCTGTTGGGTACGATGCAAATCAGAATTATATAATCACGCGATGACATTCATGTACATATTTGTCTTATTTAATCCATATATACATATCTACGGGTACAATACAAATCGCAAGTGATATAAACATCCAATGACCTCTATGTATATATTTTTTTAACTTAATCCATATATGTATGTTCCTACAATTGATATAATACAAACTACAGTAAGGTATACACGTGATGACCAAGTATGAGGAAGTATAAAGGATTAATTAAACTCCCACGGATTTCATTATAGAAATTACCCTTATTTCCCCATATCGTTTTCAATCTAACATAGAATAAAGTATAATGCTTGGATGGTAAAAAGCATAGGTATGGAGAAACCAAATGAGGAAAACCTTAACTCGGATTATCCTAAGTTTTCTATCAATCATATAAACTATTTTGTTCTAAAACTATATGTAGGAATGTAGACATAAGTAGTATTTTTGAAATATGAATTTTAATATATTATAAACAAGAGTAATAAATATTCTAATACATGTGCACAAGGAAATAACCATTGTGATCGAAAAGGGACTCATGACCTCGTGATAATTCTATACATAACCATCAAATATAATGAGGGGTAAAATGGTAATTTTACCTAATGAGAATCTAGGAGATAATTTCAAAGCCAGGAATTGCAAAATAAAATGGATATTTCACTTTTTTTTCTAGGATTTGAAACCTCACAGAAGTTGAACCCTAGTCCTGGAAACTATTGAACTTTGCTTGGAATACAAGTTACTAGATCTTCTATTTCAATTGTTGAATTATTTTCCCCTCTTGATAGACATACACACATATCTTGAATTGTGGTGAATTCCATATAGTTTTGAAACCTCTACTTGTTCTTGAAAGTTCACCACCCTTATTTTGTAATTGATGAAATGTTGTTGATAAAATATTTTGGCACTGGACTTGATCTATTTGGAGTTTTGACTCCCTGTGGACTTTGGTCCCTCGGGCTTTGGCCCTATAGAGCTTTGGCTCACTTGAGTGGGCCAAGTACCCCACAACCCTGCGCAGTGGATAGGGATTAGTTGTCCCCCAGTTAACTGGAATAGCTAATAAGGCACTAGTGTCGTTCTCTCCTAGAGTGTGAGAACACAAGGCACTTAGCCCTAGAAAAGATATGATAGAAAGGTGCCAAAACTTGACAAATAGAATATTTTGAAATTGATATACCTTGTGAATAGCTTGGATAAATTTTGCATACTTGAATTATTGAATCTTGCTTAATGATATTCTTGTAAAAGATTTGCTATTTTGAAGTTGATATTGGAATTTCTTCTTGTAAGCCTTTAGTCCACCAAATAGTCCTTACCTAACTTTTATTATACATCTAAACCTATTTCGTGCATAGTTCAATTACTTGGATTTAGTACCAGCTTTGCTGACCCTTTATTTTTCCCTTCAATGGGGTCCATGTGTGGTTTCGTTCCCTCTGGGAACTCATGGGCAGGTGATAGATGGAAGAACTTGAAGAGACATGCACTGGGTAGTCCTCCGTTGAAGACTAGATAGAATGAATTATATTCCTTAAACTTGTAATCATATTTGTAAGCTTCCGCAACTCTGATGTACAAGCATGATTGTAATAAAGATTGTTTATACTTTTGATACATTTTGTAAATATTTGATCGTAAAGATCGGGTCTTTACAGGCAGCGACTGTGACAGGTAAGTGGCTGTGTCGTGTGGCCAGTAAAGGGTCGGTTCAGGTGCTCGCTGTAAGTGGGCCGGGACGGTCCTTTTTGCTGATTTTGGCTGGAAAAGTGAGGGAAAACTCTGCAAAAGATGGGAAAAGAGTTAGGAGCACAGTGTGGGTTATTCTTATGCAAAAATAGGATTAAACGGAGAGGAAAATAGTTTAGAAGACATGTTTGACAATGAAATATGAGCCATAAATAGCCATAAAATGGGTGTAATCAACTCCCCCAAACATAGAATTTTGATTGTCCTCAATCAATCTATATGTTAAAACTTTTTTTTTGATACTTCTTCATAACCCGACGTAGTCTTCAGACAAGGGGTTTGAGCGAGTTTTTGAGACATCCTTGAGGAGAAATATGACTGGCTACAAACAACAGACTTTATTTTTTTTTTGACTTATTTAAGCGAAAAATTTTCTCTTCAGCTTCGGCTAGACTTTGGTGTATGATTTTGACGTTAGCTTTCACACCAAACAGCTTTAGGGGTGAGAAGTTGGGTTTTTTGGATAGACTTAAGGCTTTTTTATTTTTCTTGTTTCCCATCAGTCCATCCAGTTACAGGTCTATTAACGGGCAAGTGGTCCCTGTAGTCCAAGCTAGTTGGCTTTAGAGCAGTGATTTCATATCCTACGTACTACTGCCCCGGATCTACCATGCCTAAAGATGGGTACTTTTAGAAGGACAAGTGTGTGTGTTTTTTTTTCATTTGGCACAACTCTCATGCTTTTATTCACTCTCATAAGGCTTTTCTCTCTTTTTGGGATTTTTTATGGGTAGGGAAACAAAAGAGAGTTCGCTGTTTGGGCAGCTTTTCCCTTCCCATACGCATCTCTTAGCTGTTGCGAGATTATTTTTCGAAATTGGGGTAGAAAAGTTATATTATTTGTCATTTGAGACTGCATTTTTGGAAAGAACATAACAAAAACTTGCACTGCCTTAGACACAGAGAAAACAAGCTGGGAGAAGTTGTGTTAGGTTTTTACTATAAAGTATCTTTGTACAATTGTAGAGAGGCAAGGGGTTGTATATGCACTATATTGTATTAGACATGTATATATATGTACACAGGAAAAGAAGAAAGGCAAAATGGGAGAATTTTTAGTACCTCCCTCACTAATATATAGTCCCCCCCCCAAACTTACCCCACACTCTGTCCCAGAGTTGTGAGATAGATAAGGTAGGGTAGTGATAAGTTAGTGAGGGTTTAGCTGGTAAGCGTGCCTCCGTTAGATAGAAGCTCCAACACATATTCGCCGCGTTTGTTGTGGTAGTCGATGTGGTGGAGCTTGTCAGGTGTTTGTTGTAGCACCAACGAGCTAGAGATCCATTCCAGAACGTAGATGCCGCAGTCGTTTGATTGTGGAGTTTGTTGTGGACTACTGTGGCAGAATTGAAGCTCGTGCCATTTGTTTGTCGTGTTCTCCAGGAACGGTTGGATCAACGTTGCCACCTCGATGTAGTATTTCCTTGCTAGGCGCTCGAGTGGTGTCAACACTGTTGATGTACACTGTACCGGATGATCTTTATTGCTATCGGAGCTGGTGTAGAAAATTGCTGCTCGTGGGCGAGTGTACACCGTCAGCAGCATCCAATGATTGTAGTGCAATATTGGAAGGAAAATGATACGCGACATTCTGCTTTGTATCTCTGCTAGAAATTGTTGTTCCGCTCCTAACTCGTCATCTAGGAAGATGTCGTTGAACACCATCGGGTGGGCGATATAGGCCTGTTCAAACTTCTTATGTATGATCTGGATGTAGGCTACTGCTACTGATATCGCCATACATCCTCCTTCCTTCACTAAGTCCCAAAGATCATCAAATGGGACTATGACGCTGCCTGCCTTGTAGGTGACATATGCGGGGGTAGAATCAACTAACTTGAGGAGAATTATGTTGACCTATTCCTGAGTTAGTGTAGCACATACGGAACGGTCGAAATTGTTGATAATCATTTCTAAAATGTCAGGTGAAGTAGGGTCTTCATTGGTAAGTATTTCTCATAGAACATCCATCCGCTTACCTACCCCGTAGACGTCTATGGCTATCTTGGCCTCTTCTCCTGGAAAGTTGCTGGTCGGGGAAGATTCATCTTCATGATCACTATCCAACAACTTCTCTGGGACGCATGTGTCTCGAAAATAGTGCCTGTCCTTGATCAGCAATAGCACATAGGTGCTTCTGAGCTGGTAGAAGTTCTGGCCTTAGAGTTTCCTTATGTATCCGAAGATGTGGAGCATCTCCATGGTGCGAAGGACTATGAAGGTGTTGTTTCCGTTTCCCGCTTCTTCTTGTACGGGGAAGTCTCCGAGGGTGAAGAAATTCCAAACGCCGTTGTGGCATTGGATTCCATACTTGATCATGCGAAGAAGACATATCGGGAGAAGCCTGAGATGCTTGTATTCTGGGCGTACAAATATGTGTCCTAAGCATGGGACTTTCTCGTTGCAGCAGCTGAGGAGCTGAACGTCGTGATTCTGAAGATCCGCTACGCAAAGGAACCAGTTTCTTCAGTGCTTGTAGGGTGCCAACATGAAGTTCAGGTTGTGTTCTTCGATGTGTTGCAACATGTTGGCCACCAAGATCAAGTCGTACGCCCCTCTCATCAGTCTTCTTGCCAAGGTCGGGGTGGCGGTGTAGATTGGCTGTCGACCTATCTTGGTACCTAGGTTCTCTATCATCACACTCTCTATGACCCAGAAGAGGATCTTCCCGACGATGGATGGGGAGCAGAACATGCTCTTTAATACTTCCCATCGTACAGTGAAGTAGTCGTCACTCTAAAAGACATCCTCTCCATCTTCCTACAATCTTAGGACCTTATTCAGCAGCTTCTGGTCTCTGATTATCAGGTATCCAATGGCTCGTCAGTCAAAGTCTGCTATCTCAAAAAAAGGGATCTCTGACGGTGCAGAAAACACATCTGTCGTCGAGCTCCTTCCTTTAGGGGGGTGTCTATCGTTGGCAGAGTGTATGCCCCCCTCTCCCTCTGATTCTTTCGAAGAACCCTCCTCTAGGCTGATGGATATGTCCATGTCTTCATCTACTTCTAGGGAGGGTAAGGGAGCAGTTGTATCAGCGTCACAGGTGCTCTCCTGTCCTACTGGAGTCTCGTCGGTGGTTTTGTTTGTCGTTTCTTCCTCGGGCATTTTGGAGGGCCCGCTGGAGGAGGAAGAAGATGATGTTCCCAAGGAGGATGTCGAAGATGATGGCTGGGGTCCGGGGCTGGGAGGCGATGGAGACCTCCTTGTCTGTCTTGAGCGGGAGTGGTCGTCCCTCCGGCTCAGCCTCTCTTTGATGGCATTGAGGCGTTGAAGCGCCAGCTGCATCGTGTTATTCAGTGCCTCTAGTTGGCCTGGAAGGCCAACTAGAGTTAGTAGTTGACACTCCTGCTCGCTCAGCTTCTTCTGGAAAACACTGAACTTGTGGGTCAGGGAAGAAAAAGTAACAGAGTGGTTGCTTGTTACCTCCCGCAAGTGGTCAACTCTTCACCGGGGACCTACCCTAGTGTTGGAGGGGTTGTGACTGATCATCCTCTAGTCCTCGTCACTCTACTCGAGCTGGATGTTTGGCCCGAAAAGTGTGCATCTTCAAGCGGGGCCGAATCCATATGTATTGTGCGTGAGGGCATTGCTTCAGGACGGGGCATCGGCTCCTGCATGGCTGCCTCTGCCTCGTCAGCTTGTGGTGGTGGAGAAGGGTGCGGAGTAGGCAGATGTTGATCTTCCACCTGACTCTCAGTGTCCTCCTCCGTAATGACTATTGGCATCGTTGGTGGCGGTGTCGGCGTTGACTGCACAGCCCTGAGTTCTGCCTCAAGGAGCTCAACAAACGCGTCATCGCTAGCGTTAGGCGGCACCACCGCTTCAGGACAAGGACCTGCGACTGTTTCTTCCGTAGTAGCGTCCTCAGGTGTTGTCATCATTGCATCTGCCCCAGTGGTATCAACGACTTCAACAATTATCGTCGTTTCCTCAATGGCCGCGGTGCTTGTTGCTGTGGTGGCCGCGGCCGGCTCGAGAGCAGCAACAATGGCTTCGGAGGCGGCTGCTGCTGGTTCGGTGGTGGCAACTGCGGCTTTAGGAGCGGTTGCTGCGGGTTGCGTGGTGGTGGTGGACGGCTCGGCGATGGCGGAGACCGTTGTCTCTTTGTCTTGTCGAGCATCTAGGGGGACTAGCCTTCCTGTCACGACCGTCCTCTCTTATATTCTTGTGGTGGTGGCGTAAGCTGCTTCAACCAGCACAACTTCAATTTCTATTGTGGTGAAGACCAGCTTCTCTGTGTTGTAGTTGGTGCAGCGTGAGAGCGGCAGGAGGGTGTTCGTCCTTACAAACTTATAGAAGTAGCGGTGGCCCTCCTTTTTGATGATGCTAGCCCTCGTTAGGAATTTGAGGTCGATCTTGTCATCACCTCTCGTCCTCGATAGGCAACGCGGTTCCTTGGGGTATCCCAACCCTACCGCGATCAGGTTCACTATCCCTCCCATGTTGTAGTCCTTGGTGGCATCCTTCACCGGATGAAGTCGGTTGAGCGGGAACTGCCCCAGGTTGATCGTGCATCCCTCCATCATGTGCCAAATGAGGTGGAGCTCTTCAGTGTACAAGTTGCTCGATTTGTATTTGCTGAAGAGCAGACACACCACAATCTTGTGTACTATCCTCCAGAAGTAGGAGTGCACCACCACCACTTTGTTCCCCGGCTTGAACGTTGACTCACCGATGAGCAACCCCCAGAGTGTGACCGGGTTGAACTTGTCACCTTCGGTGATTTTGACACCTCTTTTGAGTAGGTCTTTCTCAGCTTCACTGGAGGAGAAGATCTCGTTGAGCAGCTTTTCAGATATTACGTGCTCAACGTTGTGTAGCCGCCCTTGCAGACTGTCCACCCGACCGTATCTTTCAACTTCCTCAACTGTGTTATTCACTCGACGGAGGGATGATATGAACTCCTTCGTGAGTTCTGTGTAAGAGGCGGAGTGGCTGAAGCATATCTTCCTCAGCCCGACAGCCTCTAAGACATTTTCCAGCATGTCGAAAATGCCTATCTAGTAGAAGGACGATTGGTGGCAGAAACGAGTTGGCCTGTAGACTTTGGCTTCCAACTATGCATGCCTCCGACTGTGCTCCTCATCTCTGGGCATGAACCGGCCTGGTGAGTGATCCTGAGGTGCTGGTTCAGCCACCGCAGCCGAGGTCATTGCTGGTGCTTCTACTACTCTAGGCTGCTTCTCAGCCTCAGACGACCCTACTGTGTTAGGGTTTGGGCGCTTCTTCCCGGTTGTGGTTGCTTCATTTGTAGCCTCGGGATTGATCCTCCGGCTGTGTTCATCGACTTGGATGACTGTCTCCTTGGTGCGGGCCATGTCTACAATGTTTACACAATAATAGGTAAGTAATGAGTTTACTAAATGGGTCGCCTAGCTTGATATCAGGTGGTAGACAAAGAGGGTCATGTCTCCCAATACAATTTACCCGGTACAAACAAGTTGGTATCGGGTGTACAGCTGAACAGGCTTGTTGCCGAACACCGGGTCTGGCCAATACGGTAGGCCGATATCGGGTCACCTCAATAGAACAAACTCTGCCAGATACGGATGCCCAATACACGTATCGGCCGGTAAGGGTTGGAAACTGATACGGTCTCAAAGTGGTGGAGAGGTTGTTAGTCTATCACACGATAAGCTGAAACATGTCATAAACAGTGACCTTGCCAATAACGAGCTTACAAGAGAGGTGTCGCCTGACACGATTAAACAGTCGGGCAATATGAGTCTTGCCCGATAATAGGTATTGTTTGGGTGACAGGTGCATCGCGCGACAGATGTATCGCGCGATACGGTCAGAAAAACATTGAAAAACTCGATAGGCGAAATCGTCACAGAGCAGAGGGTGTTGCCCGACACGGCCATCGTGCAAAACTGTGTCGCGCGACACACGTCTTGTACGATACTTTCTGAGCGATACACAAAGTTAAAGCCTCGGGCCCAACATGGGAATCACTAAAGGAGAACGCCACGTGATACGACATGCCTGATACGGGCTGCATCTCACGATAGAGCGTATCGGGTTATACCTGTATCGTCTGAGGGTTGTCGTGGGAACACAGGAAGTCGGGAAGGCTGGACGGCACGGGAGCAAAGCGAGAGCAAAATGTACGATACGGTAGTAGGTGAAAAGTAAATGCAAGTGCCCGACACGATTAAACTGAAGTTACTATATATAGCCAACGCGAGCGGGGGTAAATTGGGTAAAACAGGCCACGTGTCACGCGATAAAGTGCATTGATTTCTGTAATACTATAAAATCAGTCAATTCCATCACGTTGGGAAGTGATTTGCCTTCCTAAGCATGCGTCGTTCTACACGGAATGCATGTCGCGTGATCTGGGCGTGCCAGGCGATACACTTCTTTGTTACGCCGTTTGCCTGATATGATTGACTGACACGGGAGCCCGACATGCAACTCAAGGAATTTGAGGGTGTTTCCTGACACGATCAAGGAAAGGCGGATGGCCGATATGGTCAGAAAAGGGGATATCGGGCAGAGCAAAAACTAAAGGGGCGATCTACTATGCATGCCCGATACACAAAACAAAAGAGAAAGGCAAGGGTAGAAAAACTAAAGCTGAAGAAAGGAAGAAATATTGATGGCTAAAACATCATTGGCTAAAAAGGGAAGACCTCCACCCTCAGATAGTGTTACCCATCAAGGTTATAAAACTAAGTCGGTGGCCCATAAAACAAGAGAGTCTGTGCATGTGATGTATGCACTGACTCATGCCTTATTACAATAATAATGTTAGTAAAGTTTTTCTGTTGGACAGGCTTCAGATACTTCTACTCCGATCCTTCGGTTGTTGCCTCAGCGTCTTGTAGGGTTATCTCCGACCTTCTCACGAATGCTTCATCTTTGTAAAACCTCTTGAATCAATGCTCGTTCACTGGAAAGACCTTTGCTGGATCGTCTTTGTCATACAGCTCCATCATCCCTGATGGGTATATCTTCTCCACGATAAGGGTCCAGACCATCTGCTCTGCAACTTCCCTGGAAAAAGATGGATAGAGGATTTAAATAACAGAACTTCATCACTTTTGTTGACGTCCTTTTTCTTCATATAGGCGTCATGCCAGATCTTGGTTCTTTGCTTGTAGATCCTGACATTTTCATATGCCATAAGTCTCAATTCTTCAAGCTCCTAGAGCTGAAGAAATCTTTTCTTTCCAGCCAGCGTCTGGTCCATATTAAGTTGATTGATTGCCCAGAACGCTTTATGCTCCAATTCAAAAGGAAGATGGTAGGCTTTTCCATAGATCAAGCGATAAGGGGTGGTACCCAGTGGCATTTTAAAAGTGGTTTGATATGCCCACAAAGCATCATCTAGCTTTGCTGATCAGTCCTTGTGGGACTTGCCAACTATCTTTTCTAAACTCTACTTTATCTTCCGATTGGAGACCTCCACATGTCCCGATGTCTATGGATGATATGGGGTTGCAACCTTGTGGCGGATGCCATACTTATGCAGAAGCAATTCAAACTATCTCTCCATGAAGTGAGAGCCTCCATCACTAGTGACAGTCCTTGGAACTCCAAACCTTAGAAAGATAATCTTTGTAAAGAGCTTGGTTACTGCCCTTGTATCACATGTTGTAGTGGGTATAGCTTCTACCCACTTCGAGACATAGTCAACTGTGATGAGAATGTACTTAAAATCGTAGGATGAGGGGAACGGTTCCATATAGTCAATACCCCACACATCAAAAATTTCAACTTCAATCCAATCCGATAGTGGCATCTCATTGCGACGGGAAATATTCCCAGTTTGCTGGCATTCGTTGCAAGACTTACAAAAGCGTGAGCATCCTTGAACAAGGTCGGCCAGTAGAAACCAGATTGTAGCACCTTGGTAGCTATCCTCTCACCTCCAAGATGTCCTCCATAAGAAGAGGAGTGACATTCGAACAAAATTTTTGAAACTTCCTCTTCTGGTATGCATCTTCTATATAACCCGTCGGCACAATGCCTGAATAACAAGGGATCATGCCAATAATAGTTCTTTAAATCAGAGAAGAACTTCTTCTTCTGATTATAAGACATATCTGGGGGAACCTGCTTACAGTCCAGGTTGTTGCAGAAATCTGCATACCACGACCCCTCAGGGTCAACTGACTGGGATGAGTAGATGGATTCATCGGGGTAGCTTTCAGTTATGGGTGTGGGTGATCATATTGTACTCGAATCCTAGAAAGATGGTCTACAACCACATTATCTAAGCCCTTCTTGTCTTTGATCTCATGGTCAAACTCTTGTAGCAACAGTGCCCAACGTAGCAGTCTGGGCTTTGCATCCTTCTTCTGCATTAGATATTAAATAGCCTCGTGGTCGGTGTGAACAACCACCTTTGAACCCATGCTGTAAAGAGGGAGAGTGAGATCACCCCTTTACTAAAGATTTGAAGAATTGACATCCATTCCAAACACTCTCAGAGGTATGATGGAATGGGCATAAATTTTCCAAACTTACTAAACACCAGTATACAAAAGACCATTGGAAAGCAGCAGAATAAAAACTTTCTAACTAAATTCAATTTCGTAAAATATTATACCAAATTTATCAACAAAATCCCTTTTAGGGTTACATCAACATTCAAAATAGGATCTAGATAGAGGGAAGTCCAAACTACTTCAAATCTTGTCTCCAAAGCAACATCTCCAAGAGCTAGGTCCAAGCCAAAAGCTATATACTCCTTGTCTTGTTCATCACCTTGCTCATCACCTGGGTGGTTGGGAAAGCACCCAGTAAAAGGGAGAGGAAAACAAGGTATGCGTCAAATAATGAATAAGTACAAGAGAAAAGGAAATCATATGAAACATAAATATATTGAATCATCATAAGATGAGAGGGATAAGAGAATGAGGCACATAACAAAATAGATTCTTACCATTACAAAACATATAAGAAGTAGCATGCATGATATTAATTGGTCTACATTAACTAAGTAGGGTTGAGGCACCTACCGAACCTCAACCTATAGGTGAGGGGAGAATTCATACATTCCCAGTCACCTATCAAAGTTTATAGGGGAGGAATAACACATTCCCCAGGGGGAGAATAAGACGTTCCCCAGGGCGATTATTTACATACCCTTTGTGGGTGGTTGTACATAAGTACCACTACTATAGTTAAATAGCCAAATAAACCATCATGCTCAAGAAATAGTAAATTGGAAAGATAAATCATCATATAATTACAACTTGATGGTGGGGTTCCAAGACCCAAGAATAATGTTCTGAAACTAATTTATGAGGCAAGTATAGCAAAGGATTCAAGAGTATATGAAATAGGGTTTAATAAAGCCTCATTATAGAAAAATAGGTTAAGGCACAATTATTCCCAGCTTAAGGTGTAAATGCACATACATAAATAGGGATTGCACATATGTAGCACATACCTTTCATTATGATTCATATTACCCACTTTCATCACTTGATTGAATCCATGATCAATTTTTCTATTTTCAATTTGTATACATGTATTAGAATGATATGTATGCATTAAGGTAAAGAAAACCCATATTTTTACTTTTTATATAAAAACCTTGATTTGGACTATGAAAACATCACCATAGACTTAGTTAGGTTCTTCTGATTAAGAAAATATATAATTTTGCATATTTTGGAGTTACGATGATTAGAGTGTATTTTTGGTGATTTTTAAGTATTTAATTCATTTCTAAAACCTATTTTCGACAAAACTGAAAACCAATACTTGAAAATATTTTTATTAGAAATAACATGTTTTTCTGAGTTCAGAACATATTTTACTTTAATTTTTGACAAACAAATCAAAAGTTATGAATTATTGAAAATTGACCAATTAGAAATCGACACATTGTCAATTTTTAACATAAGATCATGAGTTTTAAGCATGTAATAAGAAATATATGTGAAGGGGGTTCTGAAGCTCATACTAAAGAGGCGAGATCACCTCCTTACTAAAATTTAAAGGAAGTACAAAACATCCATATTTTTAGAAAGACAAAAGATATTGAGGGATGCATGTATAATATTCCAAGTAAATAAGCATGCACCAGATACATTACAGAATGTCAATAGCAACGGAAATAAAATAACTAAGCCTATTACATGGCTTTCATTGTTCATTACATGATTGTTCTCAAAATAAAAAGATAAGAGAAAAGGATCTAGCTATATCAACCTAGACATCCTTTCAGATAGCTTGAGATCTACTCCTGAGATGAATTCCTTCAAACTTGTCCTCCTTGCTCAGCACCAGCACCTGGGTGGTTGGGAAAACACCCAGCAAAAGGGGAAAGAAAACAAGGTATGTGTCACAAAACTAATCTAGGATATCAAGATAAGTATAACAAAAAATAGGCTAGGGTTCATCATATAATGAAGATAACAAGAGTATGAGGCTATATTCAAAAGAAACTTGCCATTAACAATTATATCAAAAAGGATTTGCATGCAAGATAATTATGCCTACCTAACTAAGTAGGGTTGAGGCACCTACCAAACCTCTAACCTTAGGTGAGGGGAGAATAAGACATTCCCAGTCACCGACACAATTATATAGAGGAGAATAAAAACATTACCCATGGTGATTAAATACATGCCCTCTGTGGGTGGTTGTACATAAGTACCGCTACTTTAAATTAAATAGAACATAAATCCACATGCTAAAGAAAGTAGTCATCGCAAGAGTAGTCATAATATTCAATAAGCATGGCATTGGGGTATAAGACCCAAATAACAAGAAAGTATAATCTAATTTGAGGCATGAACAACATTAGGATTCAAGAATAGGATATTTAGGGTTCATTTAAGCCTCATTAGGGAAATATAGGGTATGGCTGCAATTATCCCAACATAGGGTGTAAGGAATGCACATACCTCTCTTACGGATATCAATTACTAACTTTCACCACTTTAATTGAGTCCAAGTTCCACTTTGCCTATTTTCAATGTATTAAAATGTATTAGAGTACATAGTGCACATTAATATACAGAAACCCTATTTTTAGAGATTTTTAGCAAAATTCGGATTTAGACTCTTAAAACATCACCAATAAACTTATTAGGTTTTCCTGATCAAGAAAACATATATTTATGTTAATTTTGCAGTTATGATGATTAAGATGTAATTTTTATGGATTTTATGCATTAAATTCGTTTTACAAAAATCACCCTTCGTAAAACCACGAAATCAGACCTTGAAAATATTTTTATTAGATATAGATTAATTTTCCAATTCCAAAACATATTTATTTGTCAAATTTGGATAAGCGGTTTAGAAGATATGAATTTTTCAATACTAATCAATAGGAAATTGCCACATCATCAAACCGATCGAGATATTTCAAGAGAGAGGGAGAGGGAGAAAACACCATTCGACCAAGATCAGGTTTGAAGTTGCATAGGTAACCAAACTAGAGCTTATAGAGAAGGTAAAACAGCAAGAAATCAAAACTTTAGAAGAGCATGGTAAAAAGAGATGGAAATCGTCGATTTTTAACATAAAAGCATGAGTTTTAAGCATGTACTAAGCAATATATGAGAAGGGTGTTAACCAAACTTTCCTCTAGGAAGGTAATAAGGTTCAAATGGAAAGGATTCCGAGATTAGAAGGTCTGGTTGCTCCAAGCCAAGCTCCTTTCTTGAGCAAAGATCACCTTCTCCACTTTAGAGGTGCAAACCCTAACAAAAGAGCAAGGAGATGATATGTTTTAGGGTTTTAGATGGAGTTTTACCATGTATGGTCATGGTTCCGACCTAGAAGAAGGTGTAAGGAAGACTAACAGTATGAAAATAGGGAATGAATGGAGGAAACTTACTAGTTTTGGTCGAATTTACCAAGGAGGAGCTTTAGAAACCCTAATAGGGCAATTTGGAAGCCCTAGGAGCCTTCTTCACCAAGGTAGGCTCCCTCTATTGCCTTGGGGCAGAAACTTCATGGCCAAATACAGAAGAAACTATCTAAGTCAGTGGTGATATTCATATTGAAGCCATTCCATGTATTTTAATGATCAAGGTGAGGCATATTACAAATTGATTCACATTAAGTGACTAATCGTGTGTGTATTAGATAACAAGGTAACATACCATGCATTTCATATTGATGTCTTGATTAATATGTGATTAGATGATTATATATATCATTTATGTGTATCAAAGTATGTTAACTGATTATGGCACCTAATGTCATTAATGTATCATGAAAGGCATTAAGGATGCATATGTTAAGGTTAGATGATTACAACTTAGGGTTCAGGTTAATATGATCACTATATTTTACATAGCATGTATTAAGTCCAAGATTAGGTTACAATTATCTTACTTGTCATTTCATTAGGGTTTATTGGTTTATGACATGGGCAACACCATGCATATCCATTAGGATTAATATGTGAGTTACTCATATTATGTGCATTAGGTATTCATTAGGGTTCAAACATATAAATTATTCCTCAGATGATCATTATATGTATATTAATATATAAACAAGCATGTTAGGCTATAAATATAACTTGTTTGGACCCCACTAAGGTTTCAAGCACAACAACCTCCTAAGTATGGAGTTAAGGTTTCTAAAGATAGTGTAGATAGATTTCAAGATGTCATAGGGCTCCATCCCCCTAAAGAGGATTTTGTCCTCAAAATCTAACCACCCAACATCATCAAATTAACTATACTCCACCCCTTAAAGGGTTCAAACTATCAAGACAAACTACACTAGGGTTAAAGGATGAGTCTAACTAAACCATGTACAAGATCCATCACACTTCCACTGTGCACTCTGATAGCTCACTCAACCCCAAACTTTATAGTCTAGGTTCTAGGGATAAACTATCCAAACATGTGACCCAAGGGACATAAGGAGACTATCTTGGTATCCATCCTCAAACAAGTCATCATACACCTAAAACTTTGGGTTCCCAAAGATATACAACATAGATGCCTAAGGTCACAATTGCCTAAAAGCAAACTATTTCAGACAATCCATTTCAGCTTAGGCCAGGCCAGTATCATATGGATATGGGAGTCCTCATAAACCAAACAAGTGGCACGGAGGAAAATTTTGCCAGCCCCTAGAACCTGATCCTTTCTAGACACCTTTGCTTCAACTTCATGTCCTAATAGTTGCCTAAAGCCAAACCTAAACATCATTAAGTTATGCATATTTTAGTTATGAGTATTTTATAGTTTTATTCATCATGATACTAATGTGGAACTATAGGGTCCTAAATCAACCTTTCATCATTCATAGATCAACTGTAGGGCAACCATGTCACCTAAAGGAACTATGTAAGGTAGGGATTCTAATTAGGGAGACAAAACTGAAATAGTCAGATTCTGACTACCATGGGCTCTGATACCATGCTGTAAGGGAGTGTGAGTGAAATCACCCCTTTACTAAAAATTTGAAGAATTGACATCCATTCCAAACCCTATCAGAGGTATGATTGAATGGGCATAAATTTTCCAAATTTATTAAACATTGGTATAAAAAAGACCATTAGAAAGCAGCGGAATAAAACTAACTGACTATATTCAATTTCATAAAAGGTTTACAAAAATACATCAAATTCTCCCATTAGGGTTTACATCAAGATACACAATCATGATCTAGATAGAGGGAATTCTAGACTACTACAATCTTGTCTCCAAGCAACATCTCCATCAACTGAGTCCAAGCCAAAAGCTATATACTCCTTGTCTTGTTCATCACCTTGCTCATCACCTGGGTGGTTGGGAAAGCACCCAGCAAAAGGGAGAGGAAAACAAGGTATGCGTCAAATAATGAATAAGTACAAGAGAAAAGAAAATCATATGAAACATAAATATATTGAATCATCATAAGATGAGAGGGTCAAGAGAATGAGGCACATAACAAAATAGATTCTTACCATTACAAAACATATAGAAGTAGCATGCATGATATTAATTGGACTACATTAACTAAGTAGGGTTGAGGCACCTATCAGACCTCAACCTATAGGTGAGGGGAGAATTCATACATTCCCAGTCACCTATCAAAATTTATAGGGGAGGAATAACACATTCCCCAAGGGGAGAATAAGACGTTCCCCAGGGTGATTATTTACATGCCCTCTGTGGGTGGTTGTACATAAGTACCACTACTATAGTTAAATAGCCAAATAAACCATCATGCTCAAGAAGTGGCAAGATAAATCATCATATAATTACAACGTGGTGGTGGGGTTCCAAGACCCAAGAATAATGTCCTGAAACTGATTTATGAGGCAAGTATAGCAAAAGATTCAAGAGTATATGAAATAGGGTTTAATAAAGCCTCATTATAGAAAAATAGGTTAAGGCACAATTATTCCCAACTTAAGGTGTAAATGCACATACATAAAGAGGGATTGCACATATATAGAATATACATATCACATACATAAAGATGGATTGCACATACATAACACATACATAAATATGGTTTGCACATACATAGCACATACATAAATACGGATTGCACATACATAGCACATACATAGCACATACCTTTCATTATGATTCATATTACCCACTTTCATCACTTTATTGAGTCCATGATCAATTTTTCCTCTTTTCAATTTGTATACATGTATTTCAAAGATATATATGCATTAAGGTAGAGAAAACCCATATTTTTACTTTTTATAGAAAAACCTCGATTTAGATTATGAAAACATCACCATAGACTTAGTTAGGTTCTTATGGTTAAGAAAATATATAATTTTGCATATTTTGGAGTTACGATGATTAGAGTGTATTTTTGGTGATTTTTAAGTGATTAAATCATTTTCTAGAAAACCACCATCGACAAAACTCAAAACCAATAATTGTAAATATTATTATTGAAAATAACATGTTTTTTTTAGTTTAGGACGTATTTTACTTTATTTTTTGGACAAAGGAATCAAGAGTTACGAATTATTGAAATTCAACCAATCAGAAACCGATACATCACCAAACCAAACGAGATAAGCAATGAGAGAGAGAGGGAGGGAAAACACCATTCTACCTAATATCATGGTTTTAGATTAATAGTTATCCAAACTAGATCTTCTAGAGAAGGTAAACCGGTAAGAAACCAAAACCCTAGATGAACATGGTAAATAGAGATGGAAATCATCGATTTTAAACATAGATGCATGAATTTTAAGCATGTACTAAACAATATATGAGAAGGGTGTTAACCAAACTTGCCTCTAGGAAGGTAATAAGGTTCAAACAGAAAGGATTCCGAGATTAGAAGGTCCGATTGCTCCAAGACAAGCTCCTTTCTTGAGCAAAGATCACCTTCTCCACTTTAGAGGTGCAAACCCTAGCAAAAGAGCAAGGAGATGATATGTTTTAGGGTTTTAGGTGGAGTTTTACCATGTATGGTCATGGTTCCGACCTAGAAGAAGGTGTAAGGAAGACTAACAGTATGAAAATAGGGAAGGAATGGAGGAAACTTACTAGTTTTGGTCGAATTCACCAAGGAGGAGCTTTAGAAACCCTAATAGGGCAATTTGGAAGCCCTAGGAGCCTTCTTCACCAAGGTAGGCTCCCTCTATTGCCTTGGGGCAGCAACTTCGTGGCCAATAACAAAAGAGCAAGGAGATGATATGTTGTAGGGTTTTAGGTGGATTTTTACCATGTATGGTCATGGTTCCGACCTAGAAGAAGGTGTAAGGAAGACTAACAGTATGAAAATAGGGAAGGAATGGAGGAAACTGATTAGTTTTGGTCGAATTTACCAAGGAGGAGCTTTAGAAACCCTAATAGGGCAATTTGGAAGCCCTAGGAGCCTTCTTCACCAAGGTAGGCTCCCTCTATTGCCTTGGGGTAGCAACTTCGTGGCCAAATACAGAAGAAACTATTATCTAAGCTAGAGGAAAGAAAAGGAGAGAAAGAGTTTCTAATTGTGAGTTGGGAAGGGGTATACATGGCTATATATAGAAAGAGGTGAAGCATGAGGAGTCTTAAGGGACTTTCCATGTGTCTTAAGCCTAGGGATTGATGGCCATGCAAGAGGATACTTCATAGAGGCTTCATGCATATCAAAAGTCGGTTCTAAGAGCCCATAGATTATCCTAGGCCATCCCCACCGTTTTGCAATAAAGAAATAACCTCATTGGTTGATAGCTTTTATGGATAAGCATCTTTATAAAGAGGGTAATCCCTATGATGCCCTTGGAAAGAAATACCATCAAACTAAGGTGAAAATAGGTTCTCCAATGGTTTAAAATCTTGTTAATGGTAAGGGAATATCTAAGGATTAAAATTCAGGAGATAATTTGCAAAGAAAATCTCCCAATTGGGTAAATTGCATAAAAGTCTAGAATGTACCTAAAATTGCATAACTTGCACAAACAACATCCAAATCAAACCAAATTTGAAACTTAGCCTCATTTTATGTTTTCAAATCATATCAAAAAGTTAGATTAAGGTTTATAGCACTTAATTATGGTAATTAAGCTTTCACTGAGGTATTTGTGCATAAACCCTTATATTGGTACAATTAGTGAATAAATGTTCACTAAACCACTATAAACTCCAATAATTATACATAAATGACATAAAGGATAGAAATGAGAGGGAAACTTGGGAAAAAGTTTTACATGGAGATTACATCTAAGATTCATTATGTTAGAGCACTCCGCCCCTTTAAAAGGATTTCATCCTCGAAATCTCAAGCAAAAAGAGAAGGGTGAGTACGTAACATTTCATCTCTCAACTCCCAAGTGGTTTCTTCCAGACCATGATATTTCAACAAAACTTCTACCAGCTCAATCTCTTTGTTCTTCAGTTGCTTTACTTGAGAGTCAAGAATCTTCACATGTAGCTCTTCATAGGTCAGATTCTCATGTATCTCCAAAGGCTCAACGGTAAGCACATGAGATGAGTCCTTCACATACTTCTTCAGCACAGAGACATGGAACACATTATGAATCTTATCATAGGAAGGAGGTAAGGCTAAGAGGTATGCATAGTCTCCAACCTTATCTAACATTTCAAATGGTCCAACATAGCGGGGACTCAACTTGCCTTTAACTTTAGATCTAGTAATAGAACAAATACGCTTGATCTTCAGAAATGCATAGTCACCCACTAGGAAGTTAACATCAGACCTCTTCTTATCAGCATACATCTTCTATCAGTCTTGAGCAGCTTTCATGCATTTCTTTATCAACTGCACCTTTTCTATCATCATTTGCATGTCATTGGTCTTCACTAGAGAACGTTCACCGACATCATCGCATTGCAAAGGTGAAAGACATGGTCTACCATAGAGAGCTTCAAAAGGTGGCATACCAATACTAGCTTGGTAGCTATATTGTAAGCAAACTCAGCTAATGGCAGATACCGATCCCATACACCACCCCAATCCATCACACAAGCATGAAGCAAGTCCTCCAGAATCTAAACTGTTATCTCAGATTGACCATCAGTCTGCGGGTGGTAAGCAGTACTGAAACACAAGTCAGTACCCATCTCCTCCTGAATCTGACCCCATAAACAAGAAGTAAACTTTGGGTCACGATCAGAAACTATTACCTCAGGTACTCCATGCAGGCATACGATCCACTCAATGTACAACTGAGCCATATCTGCAACTTTGTAATTGGTTTTGAAAGGCAAGAAATGAGTAGATTTTGTAAGCCGATCAATAACCACCCAAATAGCATCATAACCTTTCTTGGACTTGGGGAAACCAGTAGCGAAGTCCATTGTGATTTTCTCCCACTTCCATTCTGGAATTTCAAGAGGGTGAAGAAGACCACCAGGTCGTTGATGTTCGATCTTGACTTGCTGACATGTCAAGCACTTCACAACGAATAGAGCTATATCATTCTTCATGTTCTTCCACCAGAAGCTTCGTTGTAAGTCCTTATACATATTTGTTGTGTCAGGATGAATAGTGTACTTGGACCCATGAGCTTCACTCAGAACCTTCTGTCTCATATCACCAACATTAGGAATCCACAACCTTTGTTTGAAGTGGACAACACCATCCACTCCGACAGAGAAGTCAGATTGTGGTTTCTCAATTAAAGCTTTCATCTCCTCAAGCTCAGAACTCTCCAAATGTGCAGCCACGCCTTCTGAGATCCAGGTTGGTGTAATGGTCAAGCTAGCCATATGAACACACAACTTGTCTTCATCCACTGATTCAACAAGTTGAGGTCTCCATCTAGCCATATGTTTAAGGTTTTCCCATACTGAACATCTCATAGTAGCACAAACAACATCCTTCTTGCGACTTAAAGCATCAGCTATGACATTCCCTTTACCAGGATGATAGGTAATGGTGAAGTCATAATCTTTAAGATATTCCATCCACCTACGTTGTCGCAAGTTTAGATCCTTCTGAGTCAACAGATATCTCAGACTCTTGTGATCAGAGAAGACTTCAAACTTTTCACCATAGAGATAGTGTCGCCAGATCTTCAAGGCATGAACTATGGCAGCAAGCTCCAAATCATGTGTAGGCCAATTAGCTTCATTAGGTTTCAACTATCGAGAAGCATAGGCGATCACCTTTCCGTCTTGCATCAAAATACACCCTAAGCCTTGTTTGGATGCATCGGTGTAGATGGCATAGGGTATGCCCTCAACAGGCAAAGCAAGCACGGGAGAAGAAGTCAGGCTCTTCTTTAGCTTCTGAAAACTGTTCTCACATTCTGGTGTCCAAGAGAACTTGACCTCCTTTTGCGTCAGCTTGGTTAAAGGCAAGGCCAACTCAGAGAAGTTCTTGATAAAACTTCGATAGTAACCTACTAAGCCAAGGAAACTACAGATCTCTGAGGAATTCTTTGGAGCTTTCCACTTGGTCACAGTATCTACCTTTGCAGGATCAATAACTATATGTCCGACAGAAATCACATGACCCAGAATCATCACTTCCTTTATCCAGAACTCACACTTTGAGAATTTTGCATTGAGTTTATTTTCTCGTAGTGTGTTGAGTACAATCTGTAGATGCTCGTGATGTTCTTCTAACGTCTCAGAATAAACCAAAACATCATCGATAAACACCACCACAAACTTGTCAAGGTATGGGTGGAACACTCGGTTCATCAAGTCCATGAAGGCAGCAGGGGCATTTGTCAAGCCGAAAGGCATGACCATGAATTCGTAATGCCCATAGTGAGTTCCGAACGATGTCTTCGGTACATCACGGTCCTTCATGCACATCTGGTAGTAGCCACTTCGCAGATCCATCTTGGAGAACACAGTGGCTGACTTTAGTTGGTTGAACAAGTCATCAATGCGAGGCAAAGGATAACGGTTATTCACCGTCACTTGGTTAAGCATGCAGTAGTCCATACACATCTGCATCGAACCATCCTTCTTCTTCACGAACAGGATAGGGGCTCCCCAGGGTGAAACACGGGGGCGGATGAAGCCCATGTTGAGAAGCTCTTCTAGCTGCTTCTTCAATTTGGCAAGCTCGGTAGGGGCCAAGCAGTAAGGCGGATTTGATAATGATGAAGTTTCGGGTACAAGCTCAATGGAGAACTCCACCTCCCGAGTTGGTGGCAAACCAGGTAAATCATTGGGAAAGACGTCCGGGAAGTCCTTCACCACATCTATGTGGTCGAGAGAAGGAAGTGTAGTCTCGAGGACTATAGAGGCTAAGAAAGCTCTACACCCTTGCGAGACTAGCTTTTCAGCTTTGATAGCAGAGATAACAAATTGTTGATCTTCTCACTTTCTACCCTTGACACACAATCTTCCCTCAATAGGATGTGATAAACTAACCTTTGATTCTTCACAAAACAAAACAGCTCTGTACCTCTTCAACTAATCCATTCCCAGGATGACATCAAAGGCGGTCATGTCGAGCAAGATGAAATCTGAGGGAAACATTATACCAGATATACAGAGGTCCATGGTCGGAGTTTGGAGATATGAAGAGCATATCTTACCACTAGGGGTTTTTACATCTAATATATGATCCATATACTCAGATTCTATTTCTAACATGGAAGCAAGTTGACATGATATGAAGGTATTGGATGAGCCAGAATCAAACAATGCCTTTATAGGATGCATATTAAGATGCAAGGTACCTTCAATAACTTCATTATCTTTGCCTGCTTCCTTAGTATTGAGAGCAAACACTCTCCCATTCCTCCTCTCCACTGGCGGTCGCCTTGGGTTCTGTTTGTTGTTGTTATTATTCTGCAGAGGCAGATTTTGCCTTGGCTGTTGCGGCTGCTGGGCATTATTTTGTCCTTGTTGGAATCGTGGGCAGAGTGGTCGGATATTCCCAACTTGGCCACACTCGTGGCAGGTCAGAGGAGGCCGGTTGTCTCTACGAGCTTTTAATACCGTACACGATAGCTAGCATTTCTTTCTCTATGGTCGTGTAATTCTGTTGAGCCTCGTCTAGGGTCTTGCTCGCATTTCTTTCTCTGTGGTCGTGTAATTCTGCTGAGCCTCGTCTAGGGTCTTGCTCGCATAGAAGATAACATGATGCTTCTTGTCTCTCTTTTGGTCGAGTACAACCCCTATAGCAAAATCACTGGCGTCACACATAAGTTCAAACGGAAGACTCCAATCAGGGGACTGGAGAATCGGTGCAGATATTAAAGTGCCCTTCAGAGTTGAGAACTCTTTCATACACTCCTCTGTGTAGTCGAACTTCACATCTTTTAATAGAAGGTTAGAGAGAGGCTTGGCTATCTTTGAAAAATCCTTTATAAACCGTCGGTAGTAACCGACATGACCTAGAAAATTTGCGAACACCTGTAACTGAAGTAGGCGGGGGGAGCTTGGCTATCGCCTCAACCTTGGATGGATCGACCTCAATACCTTTACTTGACACCTTGTGCCTGAGAACAATCCCCTCTTGTACCATAAAATGGCATTTTTACTAGTTGAGGGTGAGGCTATTCTCTTCACATCTTCTCATTACGAGGGACAGATTGTTTAGACAGTCATCGAACGAGATGCCATAGCCGCTGAAATCATCCATGAATACTTCCATCTTATCTTCGAGCAAATCTGCAAAAATGGCATTCATACACCTCTAGAAAGTAGCGGGTGTGTTACACCTCAGGATCATCGATCTCTCATAACTACCAGTTAAGGCATACATCAAAGGATCTAACATGGCCTTTTCTTCCTGTACTTCATCGCATAGTTGCTGATAGCTCTCAACAAAGTAGGAGGATTCAAAGAACGAGGGGGCCTTCATACAATCACTAATGTTGAAGTCAATGTGATCTCCTCCAACACGGATCATAATCATTCCTGCCTCGACATCGATAAGAGCTCAACTGGTGGCAAGGAAGGGTCGCCCAAAAATGATAGGGCAGCTCGGATCTTCTATGGTGTCAATCAAAACAATACCGCAAGGGATAAAGAAGTGTCCCACTCGGATGGGCACATCTTCAATGGCAGCAATTGGCTAGGTGAAGGTATGGTCAGCCAGTTGTATCCTCATGTTGGTGCTTACCATATCGGTGAGCCCCACTCTCTTAGAAAGGGACAGTGGCATCAGACTGATGCTAGACCCTAGGTCTGCTAGACCTTTTCGAGTTAAATTATCACCAACTTGAAATGGGATTACGAAGGCCCCTGGATCCTTCTTCTTCAAAGGCGTATTAGTTTTGATGAAAGAACTAGACATCTTGGTGAGCTTCATAGTCTCTACATCTTATCCTTTCGTTTTTCTTGTTATCAGGTCCTTTAGGAACTTAGCATAAGTGGGAATTTCTTCAATGGCATCTAGGAACGAGATGTCCACATGCAACTTCTTTATAGCGGCTAAAAACTTTTCATACCTCTTCTTCAGCTGGGCTTTTACCAGCTTCTGTGGGAATGGTATGCGGGGTGCGTTCTTATCTGGACGCTCTTTAGACGAGACGTGTCAACCTTGTCTTTGACTACTTTCTTTGACTTCTACAGAACTTCATCCTCAACAACCTCTGTGCTAACTCCTTCGGCATGTGTTGTTGTTGACATTATTGTCTTCTCAGCGGCTGGTTATACAATTGTTCCCGACCTCAGGATGGCCATTTTTGCCGTCTCATGTCCTCATGGGTTGGCTTTAGTATTAGAGGGGAAATGCCCCACCTGATGGTTGATGGATTGGGCGAGGCTCGCCAGCTGCTGATCAATCTATTTGTTATGCTGCTGGAGCTCCCCTATCTGGGTAGAATAACCACCCATCTATTGTTGCATTAGTTTGAGCAGATCTGTGCTATCCACTGAGCTCTTGTGCATCTTTTCATTAATGTCGTTCTGTCTCTTGGAGAAAGACATAAATTCTATCGTCAAAGATGTTCGTGGCTGCCGGTTTTGTTGGAGGGCCCTCTACTGCTGGAACCCTATCTGTCGTTGCTGATTTGATGGTCCTCCTGAAGGTTTCCCACTCACCAGCTGGTCAGAGTTCTCAGCAACACTGGTGTTCCCATAAGAGAAACCAGGGTGGTTGGGCTATCGGTATTGAAAAAAACTCACATTCTCTATAAAGTCCCCTTTGAGATCTTCTTGGGGTGCGGTGTGTGGGCAGAAATCTGACATGTGGTCAAGCTCTCTACAGGTGAAACAACTCTTCACGACCTCATTGAACCTTCCCTTTGTAACCTTGCTCCTTGAGGGACTAGACATCTGTCATCATCTTGTCAAGCTTGGCTGTGAGGGCTCCATAGCCTTAGATTCACCTGGAGTAGTGTGACTTAGCGACTCTCGGTCATATTCTCCATCTTGTTGGTTCGTAGCCATATTTTCAATAATCTCCCTGGCTCTTTGGGCACTAAGTCCCAAGAAATCGCTGCCAGCGGCAGCATTCAAGGACTTTCACTTAGTAGGGCACACCCCATTGTAAAACGTGGTAATGAGCTTTGGTTCCAAAAAACCATGATGCGGGCATTCACGCTGGTAGCTCTAGAATCTTTCCCAAGTCTTATGAAGATTCTCCGAGGGCTTCTGGGAATACCTCGTGATCTTGTTTTGACATTTGGTGGTTCTCTCGATGGGGAAGAACTTGGCGATAAAAGCATTGGCAAGATGCTCCCAATCGGGGAGGCTCCCATCCTGTAAGATGGTGTACCATTTTAGTGCCTTGTCCCTTAGCGAGAACGGGAAGCACTGGATGTAGATATGCATCAACAAGACTCTGTTGATCTTAAAGGTGTTGCACATCCTCTTAAATGTCATTAGATGATTATATGGGTTCTCCTCAGAGGTGTTTCCACCGAACATGTTATGTTGCAGGAGTTGGAGATAGTAGGGCTTTAGTTCGAAGTTGGTAACATTCAGAGGTTGCGTTACACCCAAGTTTCTCTCTTCATTAGCTTAAACTTGAACGAATGAGCGAAGAGAGTGAGCATCAGGGGCTTGGTCAGCCATGACTTGTCAAGAGCTTGGATGACCTAGAAAGAAAGAAAGAAAGAAGGGAGTACCTGGAAAGAAACAAAGGTGTAAGAGCATTGTATAAATTATGAGCAGTAAATATTATGCGCAGTAAATAATTGCAGTATTATATGCATATGTACAAGGTTTTGGCCAAGTGCAAGTGAAACTAAAGTTCACAGAACAGTTTTCTTTGCCTATCCCCGGCAACGACACCAAAAATTTGACGAGCCTTAAACGTGGGTCCAATAAAGGAATCATGTCTAGGTTATCGGACTTTAGAAATTTATACTACCCGAATGTTTAAGTCACATGCAACAAGCACAGGGTCAAAGTAGTTTGGGGTCGAACGCAGGGATAGGAAGGCACTTCATAACTTTATTTTCACTTGTCTAAGCACATCAAACAGGTAAAAGTATAGGTTTCGTTGTAACAAGAAAGCACCATAAAGAAATTAAACTAAAAGCCTATCTCCAACTGCAGTTACTAGAAAGATTATGATTTTAGGGTTAGCAATTTTTATAGAGGTTTTAGATAACAAAAGTTGAGGAGATAAAACTATCGTTGAGGTAAAGCACGAAGGAAGAAAACTTAGGCATAACAAGCAGCAGCGGAAGACATCCTGCAACCTCTTCTCTCAAAGAGGGTGCCTCTAACTATGCACCATTTCCCTCTCTCGAGGGTAGTGGCCATAGATTAGAGTGGTAAGGTAAACCAAAGCAGCCCTGATCCTAGGTACTCTCGTACACCCAGATCTGACCAAACTCTAGAGTTGCGACAGCCCCCTCTCAACGGTGTCGAAATGGGAAACACGATTCGATATCTAGTCAAAAGCGCGATCCAAAAGAAGAAACTAGAGTTCATATGCTATAAAGAAATCATCCAACCAAAAGGAACCCTACACAGAACAACAAGAGATAAACTCCATAGATTCCAATAAGGTTAAAGAGAGTAAAGAGGTTTAGTTACAATGCATAGGGAAATGAAAGTAAAATGCAGTAAAAAGGGAAAGATAAGCATCAGTCTCCTTGATTTAGGAGGTTGATATACAACAGTGGACCCCTAAGGGACCGCTAACCCGGTACCGGGCAGGAGCTCCACTCGATACACCTGTGTCGGGCAGCCAACCCTCTTGGGCAACAGGCGTGATGGCCAGGGCGTATTGGGTAGGAACTCCCTACCCGATACGGTCGTGTCGAGCTGCCAACCCTCTCAGGTGACATACTCTAACGGTTGGTCAGTATCAGGTTCGGTATCGTGTCGGGTTAGGAATCGCTTAGGTTCACATGTTCCTTGTATTGGGTATAGAGGGGCGAGCCGTCTCGGGTTAAGGCCCATCTAGGGACCCGGAAGGGGAGGCCTTCCTGGTCGTATCGTGCTACTGCGGCTACCGGGATGGGTTCTAAGTGAACTCCTCCCGCCCCTCTCGGGTTGAGGGTGCACTCACCTAGTATTGCCCGGCATGCCTTGGAATGCGACACACTAGCTCCTAATGTCTTTCTGGAGTTAGCTCTCATGGGATTCTGACCCGTCCCATCAGAGTCTTGTAGCTGCTATTTATAGGTAGTAACTAGTAGAGGTTGCGGTTCTCGTGGGGCCACGTGTCCTTTACCGGCTCCATTTACGTGGCTTAAGAGGAGGACTGACGTGTCTGTCGCCCAACACGGCTGCGGTGTGTGTCGAGTTGTGACCAAATAACTTGACCGTGTCGGGTAATACTCCTAGAGGGTAGCTGCTCTTATGAGTGGCTTCATTGTACGATAGATTCTATCAGGGTCAGTCGTGGCGGGCAAAGCTCCCTATTGGGTAGATGGTGTATTGCTCGTCAGGGCCCTTGCGCGACACGCCCGTGTCGGGTTGTTGTTGTGTCAGGCAGTGACCGTGATGGGTAAGTGGGCGTGTCGTGCGGCCAGTAAAGGGCCGGTTCAGGTGCTTGCTGTAAGTGGGCCGAGACAGGCCTTTTTGCAGATTTTGGGTGGAAAAGTGAGGGAAAACTCTGTAAAAGATGGGAAAAGAGTTAGGAGCATAGTGTGGGTTATTCTTATGCTAAAACAGGATAAAACGGAGAGGAAAACAGTTTAGAAGGCATGTTTGACAACGAAATATGATCCATAAATAGCCATAAAATGGGTGTTATCATTTGGCCATAAGTCACACACTTGAATTACCCAACTATCATCAAGTGATATGGACTCATCTCAGGTTAATACATTGCTGATGTAGGATTGACCATTATTAATCACTTTAGGTGCTTCACCTATCAGGGTATTAGCCACACCATTGCTTGGTATAATACTCATCACTCCCAAGAGTGTTTTTCCCTCACATTTACAAGGAGTATTGGGTGGAAATCATGTATGTCAAGTTGAACACATGTATTGGATTAGGTGTATATTGAGCTAAGCATCGTCATGTCCCTCATACCCTTACCCATCAAGGTATCAACCTTACCATTCATATGGTGTATCAACTTCACCCTTCGTGGGTGTAACGTCCTCACCTCACTTGAAAATATTGACCACACCCTACTTTAGTGCATTGGCCATCACATGTACTAGGGTACTAACCATGTTGCCACTCTTGTCATCTAGTGTATTGGGTTACCCTCCATCTCATTTTAGAGATAGGTGCTCAACACCATATCATCCAAAAGGTGTATTCTTAACCCAATATCAGTTTAAAGGTGTATACTTGCTACCCATATCACCTAGAGGTGTATGTGTGCTTACCATGTTGACTTTGAGGTGTATGTATGCTTCCATATCGGGTTTGAGGTGTATGTGTGCTTCCATATCACTCTTGAGGTGTATGTGTTCTTCCATATCAGGTTTGAGGTGTATGTGTGCTTCCATATCACTCTTGAGGTGTATGCTTGCTTCACACCATATCTGGCAGAGAGGTGTGTGTGTGCTTCACACCATATCAGGCAGAGAGGTGTGTGTATGTATGCTTCACACCATATCAGTTTTAAGGTGTGTGTGTGTGTGCTTGATCACACCATATCAGTTTTAAGGTGTGTGTGTGCTTGCTCACACCATATTGGTTTTAAGGTGTGTGTATGTATGCTTGAACCTGATATCACTTTTGAGGTGTTTGCTTGACCTCATATCGTGCAAGAGGTGTATACTACACCACCATATCATGCAAGAAGGTATACAATCATATCCATATCATTTTAGTGAAGTAGGTGCATCATCATATCGGGTTAGAAGTGCTTGCTTGTGTGCTTGCACCCGATATCACTTTTATAAGGTAATACCATCATCTTCAAGCTCTAGACCTTCATTCTAATTGTTATAGTTCATGGAAACAGGTCTAAGAAACTACTAGAACTCATAATTTCATCAACTATTTTAGGAAATTTCGGAATTAAAAGTAATTCATTAAGTATAGCAATTTAGGTGATGAATAATAACATGATAGAGTTCAAGTTATATTACCCGCCTCAGGAACAACTTCAAAGCTCCAAGCTCTAAAGCTTCACACTCCCAAGGTTGAAGATGAACTTCACAACTCCTATATAGGCAAAGAATCACCATGGATAAGCAATTGGTGAAGAAGAAAAGAAAGGAAGATCATAACCCTAAAATCATGCTTCAATCCAAGGTTGAAGATGATCATGGCCTCACCTTAGGGTTAAGTATGAGCTCCTTCTTGCTCCTTAGCACCTTTGCACGATACCTCACTACCCTTACACAATATTCCATCACTTGTGCATGATATTCCACCACCCTTGGCCGATATCCCCCTCACTTGTGATCAAAACACTTCACTATGGGCGATATCACCCTACTTGGCCGATACCACCTTACTTGGTCGATATGTTCTTGCTATGGATGATACCCAAGGCCCTATGCACGATACCACATGATAAAAGGACCCTATGCACGATACCTTAGGGAAGGAGGGTGGTAAGATCCGAAAAATTCCACTAAGGGGTGAAGGAAGGGGTATATATACTTGTTGTTCATGAAGGTGTGAAAATGAGGTGTCATCAATTTGAGCTACTAGGTGCCATGTGTCCATGCATGGGTGACACGTGTACATGCATGTATCAAAATTTATCTTAACATGCAGAACAATTGAGGATAATCTAGGGATGAATTTTCATCCATTACTTATCCCTTTGAATAAAAAATAGCAACAAAATCACCACTTTATTCACAACCCGATACAACTTTTATATGGAAGTTGTAAACCGATACACTTCACCTCCTTGAGGTGATTTGCACGTCATGGGATTTTCCAAGATTCCAAAAAATGATATGAGACTCCTTCTTTGTCTCCTTGGCCGATAGGCGCTCATATATAAGCTTTTCAACTTGATACAACTCAAGTTAGGGTTTCATATTCAACCCCTTTTCTTGGTCATTTCATCACCAAGATTTTCAAACATGGTGTCTCCTTCTTTATCTCTCCTTGAAATTATACATAGAGGAATTAGGGACACTCTAGAGGTGGTAATTTGCATATCAACCCTATATTATGGGTAAATTACAATTTGTACCAAAATTGGTGCACAAGGTACTAACATTATTCAAACATGTTCAAACTTGGAATTTAGGCTTTCTACAAGCCACCACTTAGAATATTTATCTCTCTTATGATGCTAAAACACTTAAGGCATGTTCAACATGTTACAATTTGCAATATAGCACCTCATCTTGGGTAAATTGCATTTTGGTCCAAAACAAAGGAACATTGCTCAAACAACATTTAATCAGGACCAAACTTGGCACACATGTGGGTCACATGATAACAAAACACCTTAGAGGATTATATTAAATTTCTAAGAAACTTACTTAGCCAAAACAAATAGGGTTACCTCATAACCCAGGTTAGGGTTTTTACAAGTTATAAACCCCTAACAAGGATTTCATCCCCGAAATCCCAGGTAAAGGGAGACAGATATTATTCATTCATCATATCATCAAGTATTCACATAACATCTTAATGTCATGGAGATACCATAGAACTTTGATAAACACAAAGTTCTTCCTCACATGGTTATCATAGAATCTGTCATACAGGACACATACTCCATTGTCCTTTTCATTATTGACTGTAGAGTCAACTCTGTGTTAGGTAACATTTTTCTTAGTCAGAGAAACATTATACATACCTTATTTAACTCAGGTGTCAAACCTCACTGATTTGTCACTTTTCTCAACTTACAACTTTATGTGACATGATTCTTGAATTCTGGGGAGTCTTCCATACTCCTCATTCAGTTTAGCATTTCACTTTCAAGGAAAGACCAGAGTTATGTTCTGTCACCCACTTGGGACTACAAGTGTTATCATGCATTTGCTGTGCCATCTAATTTGCTGACATAACACTAAACTTTCTTACAACTTGTACCAACTATTTCATTAGTTGTACATTCTCTTGTCATAAGGGGAGGTTACTTATCAATTAAGAGCTTATATTAGAGGTATCTTTAGATGTTATGTATAAGTTGCCTTAACATATCTAGCTAAGGGTATTCTAAGAAATTATTTTTAGCTTGAAAGGCTTTTCCCACAATGATTTTACAATTGTTCCTTCAATTAGTACATTCTAATAGATGTTATTTTATGCAGAGCATAAACCCCTAACATATGATTTCCATACTATTTTATGTAACTAGACTGATTTCACAGTTGGCCATCCCAGGTTTTTACTTTCCCACACCACTTGATATTTCTTAGATACCAGAATTCCTTATCTTGGTATCTGTCACATGTGTCGAAAACACATCACATCCTCATCATTACCATCTCTCTGTTGTTATTACGAAAGCCACACATATAAAAGGAACTTTTTTTCATCCTGGGACAATAATTGTTACACATATTTTTATCTTGGAACCAAATTCCAAGATGAACTGATACTTTTCTAAGTATCCATCAATTGGACACTTTTAACTTATGCACATCAAGTGTCATAAGACCCACTCGATTGCCATGTCCCTAAAAGGAAAGAACACAAAGATACATATTCCTCTTATCACCCCATCATTACCCAGGGTTGTTTATCAAAGAGAAGATATTATCATCTCCTCAAATTATTGCATGAACTTTAAACTGTTCATGAGTCACTTACTCTTGTTTCATCTTAGGTTCCTTTCCATCAGCATAGGAATTATAAGGATGATTACATGTCATCACTCCTTTCTTTGTTATTGTCTAACATGTTCATGAACATTTTGTGATTTTATCACATTTCCCATTTCCACATTATGGAAAAGATCTTTACTATTCACACAGACTTTATCAAACAGGGATCATCTCCCTTGTTCTCATTCTCTTATCATGAGGATTATATTGTTTTACTTTCTCATGTACATAGATTGATCTGAGATCATCTTAGATTCCACTTTATTGTACTTAGGATGTGATACAAATGTCCATACCATATTTTCAATTTCATTATGCTCCCTAGATTGTCTCAGAATGACTACTTGATCAGAGTAATAAAAAAGATAACAATCTAAGAGTTCCATACTCACCTTATCTTCAATAGTTGGATACCTGGCTAGGGTATACAAGTACTGATATTAGGTAGTATGCACTTTATGTACTTTCATATTCCTTACTTTACGTATCATCATAAACACATGATTTAACATTCCTGGATTTTCTCCAGGCATCACTTCTATATCTCATCCTCTTTCACACAAATAAGAGCAATTATAGAACATTAAAAAAAAATACTGAACAGAATATAAATTCTAGTTCTCATCATCTCTTCCCTATGTCCCCATAGGACAATCAATAGGGAAAACTATAATAGCAATCCTTCTTATGATTATCAGATAAAATCAAGATAAGGCATATCAAAATGAAAAAGCTCTATCTGATTGTTACCCCTCGCGGTTATCTACCGCTTCAGGTTGACTCAACACGTACAGTCTAGTTATTTCATGTTGTTTCTCTTGCCTTTTTACATTATTGGGATGTAACTTCTGTAAGCCCTGCCGAGTCTACCTCAGTTGTTGAGTCATTTCCTCCCTTCTTTTCAAAGAAAAGAGTTTAGTATGCTCAACATGTACACATCTATAACATGTCTTACCCTCGTGCCATGGTCTTATCGGTCTTATTACCGATGTAGAGACTAAGCCATGGGTTCTTACAGGTATAAGGTTAGGACTTTTGTGTTTACTTAGCGACTACTGCCCTGGTGCACTAGGGATTTATTGCACTGATGGCACCAAAAACTTTGGCTTTTTAGAACAACTAGGCAAATGTCTCTAGAATTGTAATGACATTTCCTTAATTCTCGGCTTATTGCCCCTTCTTGGGCACTGCCATCACAGATATACTATCTGTCTATACTTATGACAGAGTCTATTTTCTTGCCATATGCTAACCTTCCCACACTTTCCACTATTCCAACATGACTATGTCATTCAGGAACCCTTTTAGAACCAAAGTTTCTACATTGAGGATTGGTAACCTAGGTGGTAATACCAGTATCCTATCTACTATATGTATCACCATTGTCCTAACTTGCCCAACAAGAGCATAATCATAGGATTCTCTATCCTGATCGGATCATAATGGGAATGCTCAGGCACTCATTCTTCTTTTGCCTGATGCCTTGCACCCTTTCCAGGTGCAACAACATTGCCCTCAGCAATGTGTTCATGGTGTTCCCCAGTCATTTATAAACTTTACCCTTTCTTCTTCATAAGCAGAAGTCACTATAGGGTATACTGGAGGACACTAACACAAACTCAACACCTTAGTCCTATGTCTCTGTAGACTCACTGAACCTCGCTCTGATACCAAAACCTGAAATGACCGTCACCAAACTGACAAACAAATCGTTACTAATTAAGCGGAATAAACATAATGAGATGATTAACAAAAATCACTAAAATTTAAAACCATTTTGCAAGGATATCCTTGTCTAGAAAACTTTTACCGAAAGATCCAAAACTCATACATATCATGATTTACATTGTACAACATTGTTTCATCTCATCTCGAGGACAACATATAATAGTTGCTCTATCAAAACACATACTGGAGCAGCATAAAACCTCGAGGCATTCAAGCCAAAATCTCATATTATTCATGAAACCAGTATGAACCAACTCTAAGGACCTGAGAGTATAGAGATGACACATAGGACTTCTATCTACAAGACATGACAGACAGTACACTCAACCTGAGTTGTCACTGCTGCCTCAGCTGTTATTCCTCCTCTGCAGAAAGATCTTCGCCACCTCGTGCATGTCCACCTAAAAAATGTGGATCCCACAGGGTGAGACAATTGTCCCAGCAAGAGATATAACTCTTTGCCGACCATATTATTATCATAGATTAAGCATTTATAAAGTGAGTAGAGGTTCTTTTTATATTAACATGCAGGATAATTCACCGTATAAATAGAATGAAGTAATCTCCTTTCTTAAGGAGAACATTGCATCTACCCATGGTAGAGTTATAAATCATCTCTCTGCTTTGCAAGGAATGTAAAGAAACATAATTATCATCTATGAACTAAGATGTATAATTGAATTGTGCATCAATCAATGTTTCTCATATTCGATCCTTAAGCAGATATGATACATGGCTGATTACATTTTTCAAGCACACTTAAGCCCTAAGGAGATGAGGTATACCGCTCACACTCCAACCGAACACGACGGCGTAAAGTATCAGTTCCATACAAGGTCAATGGAAGAGCCAGACTCCACAACCACATCCATCTCGGTCAGTATGAGACCATCGGCAGGACATCTCGTGTCACTACTAAATAGCTTTCCATGGTATATTGGCAACTTCGCTATAGAGCTACAGCGTCAACTGCACTCTCTTCGGAGAGATCTCAATTATCCATCCCCGGCCTTCATCATCATCAGGAGATTTGTGATACATCCATCCTGACATATATAATGGAGGATTGAGAGATTTCATGTTTATCTCACATCAATCCCACATTAGGGTGTAAGGATATTCACGCCCACCACCCCCACATATTCAAAAATATGCCCTCTGAGTTCTGCTGCGGAGCAACCTGTTTCACCATTCAGAAAATTCTGACGCTGATGGATCTATGGTCAGGGCACTACATGATAAGATTCCACTTGATTAATTTAGTGCATTACCGTATCTTTTAGCATCAATCAAGTTTCAAACAAGAATTATTATAACAGATGCTACAAAGAAAGGTATAATACATCTATCAAGTACTTTTCAAATCTTTAAAACACATATAACATTTAGGATCTCAATCCCTTATCTCATTATTGAGAATTCTCATCCCTTAACATTATCATCATGATTACTAGATCTGGGTATTCAAACCCTAAGTTTATAACTGAACATTGTTGCCTCTGTAACAGGTAACCATTACCTCTAGGTCCTCAGACCAAGGCATTCATTTCACTTGTTGTACAAGTATTCACATGGCTTATAAGGCCATTACACATCTTGTCACCTCTCACTAGGAAACAACTTATTCACATGGCTCACAAGGCCATTACACATCTTGTCACCTCTCACTAGGCAACAACTTATTCACATGGCTCACAAGGCCATTACACATCTTGTCACCTCTCACTAGGCAACAACGTATTCACATGGCTCACAAGGCCATTGATCATTATACTTGTTGTACAAGTATTTAACATGCCTTCCAAGGCTTATGCAAAAAGAGAAATAATCCTTCCTCATTATTAGGGTTAGGGTTTCCTTTTATAGATGAATAGGGTTTCAAGTTGATATTATCAGTCCAGACTCTAATTCATTACTCCACACATCTAGGAGCATATATTCATATCATAAGTATGCAATCATACTTATCTGTTCTCATCATTTGTCATTAAATGATTATTAACACAAGGTATGAGTTTCTCTCTCATCCTCTCTAGGATATTGATTACATCATACTTTATTATCTTGGCTTGACCTTTTCTCTAGGTATGTTAGCCTACACTTATCAAAGTGCATTACATCTCAATGTAACAATTGACATGGAACACTTCATGTGTTACTCATCTAAGTATATTGGATTTAAGGTGCATCGAGGTGTATCAACCTTGAGGTGCTGGATGTGATATTTATCATGTCTTGATGTATCACTTCCCTCATCACTTTTAACTTACTTTAGTTCATCAATTATCTTGTATTAGGGAATTTCCCATCCTAATACTTTATGCACTAGCCCATCACATTTATCCTGTAATGTATTGCCCATAAGTCACACACTTGAATTACCCAACTATCATCGAGTGCTATGGACTCATCTCAGGTTAAGACATTGCTGATATAGGATTGACCATTATCAATCACTTTAGGTGTTTCACCTATCAAGGTATTAGCCACACCGTTGCTTGGTATAATACTCATCACTCCCAAGAGTGTTTTGCCCTCACCTTTACAAGGAGTATTGGGTGGAAATCATGTATGTCAAGTTGAACACATGTATTGGATTAGGTGTATATTGATCTAAGCATCATCATGTCCCTCATACCCTTACCCATCAAGGTATCAACCTTACCATTCATATGGTGTATCAACGTCACCCTTCATGGATGTAACATTCTCACCTCACTTGAAGATATTGGCCACACCCTACTTTAGTGTATTGGACATCACATGTACTAGGGTACTAACCACCTTGCCACTCTTGTCATGTAGTGTATTGGGTTACCCTCCATCTCATTTTAGAGATAGGTGCTCAACACCATATCGTCCAAAAGGTGTATTCTTAACTCAATATCATATTAAAGGTGTATACTTGCTACCCATATCACCTAGAGGTGTATGTGTGCTTACCATATCAACCTTGAGGTGTATGTATGCTTCCATATCAGATTTGAGGTGTATGTGTGCTTCCATATCATTCTTGAGGTGTATTTGTGCTTCCATATCGGGTTTGAGGTGTATGTGTGCTTCCATATCACTCTTGAGGTGTATGCTTGCTTCACACCATATCGGGTAGAGAGGTGTGTGTGCGCTTCACACCATATCGGGAAGAGAGGTGTGTGTATGTATGCTTCACTCCATATCAGTTTTAAGGTGTGTGTGTGTGCTTGCTCACACCATATCGGTTTTAAGGTGTGTGTGTGCTTGCTCACACCATATAGGTTTTAAGGTGTGTGTATGTATGCTTGAACCCGATATCACTTTTGAGGTGTTTGCTTGACCTGATATTGTGCAAGAGGTGTATGCTACACCACCATATCGTGCAAGAAGGTATACAATCATATCCATATCGTTTTAGTGAATTAGGTGCATCATCATATTGGGTTAGAGGTGCTTGCTTGTGTTCTTGCACCCGATATCACTTTTATAAGGTAATATCATCATCTTAAAGTTCTAGACCTTTGTTCTAACTATTATAGTTCATGGCAACATGTCTAAGCAACTACTAGAACTCATAATTTCATCAACTATTTTAGGAAATTTCGGAATTAAAAGTACGCCTCACGAACAACTTCAAAGCTCCAAGCTCCAAAGATTCACATTCCCAAGGTTGAAGATGAACTTCAAAAATCCTCTATAAGAAAAGAATCACCATGGATAATCAATTGGTGAAGAAGAAAAGAAAGGAAGATCATAACCCTAAAATCATGCTTCAATCCAAGGTTGAAGATGATCATGGCCTCACCATAGGGTTAGGTATGAGATCCTTCTTTCTCCTTAGAACCTTTGCACGATACCTCACTACCCTTTCACTATATGCCATCACTTGTGCATGATATGCCACCACCCTTGGCCGATATACCTCTCACTTGTGATCAAAACACTTCACTATGAGTGATATCACCCTACTTGGCCGATACCACCTTACTTGGCCGATATGATCTTGCTATGGATGATACCCAAGGCCCTATGCACGATAACACTTCACTCCTGCATGATACAAGGACCCTATGCACGATACCTTAGGGAAGTAGGGTGGTAAGATCCGAAAAATTCCACTAAGGGGTGAAAGAAGGGGCATATATACTTGTTGTTCATGAAAGTATGAAAATGAGGTGTCATCAATTTGAGCTACCAGGTGCCACGTGTCCATGCATGGGTGACACATGTACATGCATGCATCAAAATTTATCTTAACATGCAGAATAGTTGAGGATAATCTAGGGATGAATTTTCGTCCATTACTTATCCCTTTGAATAAAATATATCAACAAAATCACCACTTTATTCACAACCCGATACAACTTTTCTAAGGAAGTTGTAAACCGATACACTTCACCTCCTTGAGTTGATTTTCATGTCATGGGCTTTTCAAAGAGTCCACAAAACGATATGAGACTCCTCCTTTGGCTCCTTGGGCGATAGGCACTCATATATAAGCTTTTCAACTTGATACAACTCAGGTTAGGGTTTCATATTCAACCCCTTTTCTTGGTCATTTCATCACCAAGATTACCATCACTCATAATTGATTCAAACATGGTGTTTCCTTATTTCTCTCTCCTCTAAATGATACATAGAGGAAGTAGGGACACTCTAGAGGTGGTAATTTGCATATCAACCCTATATTTTGGGTAAATTACAATTTGTACCAAAATTGGTGCACAAGGTACTAACATTATTCAAACATGTTCAAACTTGGAATTTAGGCTTTACACAAGACACCACTTATCATCTTTCTCTCTCTTATGATGCTAAAACACTTAAGGAATGTTCAAAATGTTACAATTTTCAATATAGCCCCTCATCTTGGGTAAATTGCATTTTGGTCCAAAACAAAGGAACATTGCTCAAACAACATTCAATCAGGACCAAACTTGGCACATAAGTGTGTCACATGATAACAAAACACCTTAGAGGATTATATTAAATTTCTAAGTAACTTACTTAGACAAAACAAATAGGGTTACCTCATAACCCAGGTCAGGGTCCTTACACCTAAGTTCTAGGAGAAATAGCCTGTATGTAGCTTTTTTTAGATTTTCTCCCAGGTCTAGCTAGTAGATCTCTATCTAGCACCCCATCTTCCTACATGCCTATCCCTTACCCTACTCCTATGTGTGAGATCTAAGTAGCTATTTTAGAAGAACTTAGTTCAATTGGCGTGGAGCTACCTAAAAGCTAGATGGTAGGTGGTGTGAGGTGCAAGACTCTCATTTTCACCTCCATTGCTACCCATGGCCCCCAGTTGTCCTAGGAGCTTCTATTCTAGAAACCTAGAGTTGATTATATCCTAGTTGAATTCCACCTAAACCTAATTAAAATGAGCCTCTCAAGGTTGGATAGAGGTGATAGAATAGTAGTTCCCCCTTACACACCTTATTCCATCCATGAACAATTAGTAATATAGGATAGTTCTATAGCATCTAACTTTTATTTCGTTTGATAATATAAATGAGTGAGTAATGTTTGCATGTTATGACCCCATCATAGGTGAGAGTCACAATACCCCAAATGACACACACTTCCAAATTGCATTAAAATCTTGATTTATATCTTATTTAATTAGTGTTAGCTTAATTAGTCTTTTTGCTTTCTTAATTAATTGCATGAAAATCATAACTTCTATCTTCCCAAGTTTAGCTAGTTGTCATTTCGAGTTTGATAATTAGGATTGATGTAACATACTGAGATTTATCTATCATGAATAAAAAATCCCATAATTCTATGAATATGAGGTTATTGTACTCAAATCGTTAGAATTGACCAAATAAGATTAGAGTTATACCCTGACATGCTTGTTTGTACCCTAATGAACATAATATGAGTAACTCACATGTTAACCCTAATTATGAATAGATATGGCCTTGACTATTCCATGGACTAATAACCCTAATGTGATAATGAATTGGATGTATAGAACCTAACCATGGACTTAATGCATACTAATAAGACATAGGTGAAGTATCATGATCATGTTGACTAAAAGCCTACATTTTAATTATATAATCCTAATATATGTGTCCTTGGTGACATTCATGATACATTGGTGGAATTAGTGTCATAACTAGATAACATACATTGATAGAGGTTATGGACATTACCTGATCATGCAACAACAAGAAAGTTTTTAAAAGTCAGTCTAGAAGACGAACAACGGAAAGGAGAGCTGAATTAAATATTCACAAACCAAGGAGAAAGATGAGGCAATTGGAGTTGTTCAAATGGAAGCCTCTTGGCATATGTAATCTTAAGATAAATCTGCCTTTTAAGGGTTCTACTACACAACAAGAAAAAAGAAAAGGATGTATTTGAAATCGTACATGTCGTATGGTGATGGCATTCATAGTGTGGATCAGTTATGATAATTCACAAGAGTTGGGATGAAAGGCAATGGTGGTCTGACTTAAACTAATTCAAGATGCCCATCTATCTATTACCCTGATCGAGGTTAACGATCTTATACTAAATCAGATGATGTGGGGTAAGGGCAACAAACCTTGGAAGATGAAGCCAATCCAGGAAACGATAATTGATTTCATTGAGGAGAAGATGAGGAGAGGATCAGTAATACCAGTGGAAGGAAACATGGTGGCTACATAGCTTGGAGGAAGACTAGATCTTCAGGATGAGATCTGGTTTTCTCATGAACCCTATACCATTGCTTGAAGGGTAAGAAGGTTGATGGCCATGGAACAGAAAGGAATACCATAAGTCCTTCACAGATGGAAACGGTGGAGGTGGGAGAGTAAGGGTCGATGTGGAGAAACAATATGATGGTCTTTTTTGTATAGCTTCCTTTTTTGTGTGATAGGAGGTATAGTTGGGGGAGGTTTATGGTGGGGGATATAGTCTTTGTATTCGTTTTAACAATAACATAGATGACTCTTTGTATAGCATGTGAGTGGATTGGTTGTTCCACCTGAGTCAGGACATGAGGATGTTCATGGTCCTGGATATGCTGACCCCTATAGTTAGCCCATAAAAGGAGTGTGGGATGAATGAAACAAACTCCCGACTTAAAAAAATTGAGCCTAAAAATAGATAATGGACACCCAAAATAAGATAATGGTGCTTAAAACTTAATGCACTTAATCAACGCTTAATAGTACGTGAAATGGAATCAATAAATGAGTAACTATGCCCAAACATGAGTAATTGATACCCGAATAAGTTCTTGGTGACGCCTAATAGCGCATGAAATGACGCCTAGTGAATAGGTAACTGCGCCCAAAATGGGTAATTGACACCCAAAATAAGATAATAGCGCCCAAATTTAGTTGACTTAATCAACATCCAATAGCACATGAAACGAAACCCAAAGAATATGTAAGTGTGCCCAAAGTGAGTAATTGACACCCAAAATAAGTTATTGACACTCAAAACTTGATGAACTTAATCAACGCACAGTGACACATGAAATGACCTCAAATGAATGGATAAGTACGCCCAAACATGAGCGATTGACACCTGAAATAAGATAATGACACTGAAAACTTAATCTGTGCCTATATTTTGTATCATTTTTCTCAAAAATATATCAATATTAGTCTTGTTGAAATGTATTTTCTGTAAAGAATCTAACAAAATTTATTTCGTCAAAAAATTCAACGCATAATTAATGTGATAAATAAAATAAATTTCTCTTTCATCAGATCACATTCACCTAACTACCACCCAACAATACTCATTTTTATATTTAGTATCATTGTTTATCTCAAATGTGCATCAACATTGATCTTATTGGAAAGTATTTTTGACAAGGAGTCCGACGGTTTCATTTTGTCAAAAATTGTCATGGATTAAAAGGCATATGTGAAATAAATTTCTCTCAAACAAAATAAATGTCTCACCACATCACCTAAAATGACCATGCAATCCACTGCCACCTCAACACCTGCCAACCTGCCAATACTACCCTCTAGAAGGAAAACTTCTCAAACTGTCTAAAAACCACCATTCCCCCTGCACATAACCAGCACGTGACTGGTTTTGCGCATGACGAGATCATCGTCAATTTTTTTTCGATGTTACAACTTTCTCATTCTGAATGTCTAAATAATAGTTCTTGATGTCCGGAGAACAGAGGTCGTCAAGACCTGAACTTTTGGCTACCCATGTAGCTAAGTCTCCAAACCACTGGTTGCACCTAGTATCCATTGGGCTGCAGCTCCTGGTATTCCTCCCCTTGGGCTCGGCCCCTCCTGTTCAGTGTCGTGCACGGTGCATGTGCACGATGGTTCTTTACCATGGTGACTGGATTCTGGTTCATTGGAATGCATTATAATGTTGAAAGAGATGGGGAGTAGTTTGCGGAAGAGAGGTAAAGGTTCCACCGAGTATTTAATTTCGTGAAAGAGAAAACAGCTAAGGGCTCGTCTGGTTGAGCGTAAAGCCAACACACAGAGCGGGTTTGAAAACAGAATAAGCAACTTGCTGAGTTGCAACAGCAACCCATTCGTTTGGTTTCACCTAGTTTAATAGGAACGTTAGGATAGTAGTTGAATCAGATTACATGGTTGACCACGACGGAAGGAGGGAAAAGCTGTAAGCATGAGCTTGGAAACGGAACCGCGCTCCTTTTCGGCGCGGTCAGTTTTCCAGATTTTATGTGTAATCGAACTGTAAGATGCACTTCATTTTCACGATGTGGGTTGAAGCCACACGGAACCAAACTAATGGAAATTAAAATCATGTGCAGTTGTAACTGGATGGGTTGATTTGCAGCCCAACCAGACGGACCCTAAGGGACGTTTGGCCGCCACCATTCTGGATCCTAGTAGTCTTACACGAGAACCTACACCATTTCAAGGGCGGTTGGCTATCAAGAAGAAGTAATCAATAGTTTGTTGCAGTATCTTAGCAAGCAGATTATAAACTTGCCACCTAGGATCATGAGTCTGCAACACCACCAAAACATGCCTCGTACTAAATACAACTATTTTACTAAAAGTAACTACTACATTATATATACAAGAACCAACTGACTATTGACCTGAGATGTTGTTTTTACATAACTACTTAGATTTAAAATGAACAGATCCAAACGCCCCTTAAAGCCCGACTACACAAATTTATTGGCTTTTCTATGCGTTGTTTTTCATAATGTGAAAATGAACTGCACACTGAAAGGCAGCGCTCGTGTCCTAATAAATAAGAAGTCTGACTTTTAAATTCTAATGAGGCGATTGTGGGTTCGAGTCCCACGGGTCGTGATTCCACACAAAAAAAACTAACACCACCTGATAGTTTTTCTATTTTTCTATATGCCATTTGAAATTGCATCCAACCTAACGACGTTTTGAGAAATTGTCCAGCCAACAGATCACCCACGTTCTGCAGAAACAGAGCATGAAAACTTTTGACAACTTTGAAATTGGAGCCTAAGCATTGGGCTCTCTACGCCCAGACTAGCCTTCGCTTCTTTTTGATACGATTTCACACCTATATCCAAATCAAATTTGCACATACCATTTTATTAGTATGAAATTATTTGACTAGGATGTGACTATCAGGAGGTTTGCCAAGATATGTTTGAATTTGGGTGGAACTTGGCAAGCAAGTTCGTTAGTTCAATTTCAGTCATCCCATTCTAGAAACTCAGAATTTTTTGAAACAACGTATTGAGCATGTGTCCCAGATTGAACATAGAATTTCCAATCTTGTTGTCTTGGGTTAGAAAGTTCTGGGAAGATTTACTTATATGTTTTAAATGTTGTTGTGACACGAATTTCTCCTAGAGTCGGACTGAATGTGGTTGTATCGCCACAAAAAAATCGATCTTATATCTTAATACAAACTACATATATCTGGTGTTCAACGCATTCTTGTGATGTAATTAAAAACCAGATTTTTGGAAACCATGGTGACAACACTTTTTCAGAATGGTAATTATCATTCAATAGATACACGGACAACAATCGTTGAAATTACAAGTACAAAATCTTTTGACAACTCCAAGTGCAAGTCCTAGGAGTACTCTCGTTGGGCCTAGACCTAATGCTCAAATTGAGAGACAACATGCTATCGTTGACTTAAACAAAGTCAGGGAAGTTAATTTACAATTTTGTGTCGAAACCTAGAAAGCAGACCATGCATGCGACACTAGGTAGGTGACGCTACAAAATGGTAGCAAAATTCAACAAGCATACCTGGGTCACGTTCAAATCCAGAGAGGAAGCTCGTCATTCTATCTTGAAGCACTATTTGGTACGGTGTGGTGAAGTGTAATTTGATGAATTAGAAAACTAATCAATAATCGTCATATATTTTGTTTTGTTTAGTACGGTATCAGCTTATTTCTGCCAGTTTGTTGAAAATAGTTGTGTTGCCTCTACGAATACAATTGGTTACAAGAAAATTAGCATGATGCAGTGAAAGAAAATTTGTCATGACTGTGAATAGAAGGCGCAAAGAATGCACATGACGAACTAAGAAGCACTATTTCCAGTTCCTTTGCGACAAGATTAGCAGCAAAAGACTACAAATAGCCCAGAATAGATATAAACAATATGCAGACATGAAAAGAAAAGAGAAGTCAAATTTAAAACTGGTGATTTGGTCTATCTTAAGATATCACCTACAAAAGTGTCCATATGGGAAAACTTAGTCAAAGATATGTTGGATCATTTGAATTCATTGGAGAAGTTGGAAGCCAGGCATACCCCATAATGTTCCTTTTCTCTATCAAAATCTCCACAATATATTTCAAGTATCCCTGCTTAAGAGATATATACATGATGAATCTCATGTCATCCATATTGAAGCACTAGAAATACAAGAGGATTTGACATATGAAGCGATCCCAGTTAGTATTTTAGACCAAAAGGAACAACAACTCAGAAATCAAAGAATATCTATTGTCATAGTTCTATGGAAGTATCATGGGCTGGAAGAATTAACATGGGAGCTAGAATTTGAAATACAAATGAAGTACCCATACCTTTTTGGTAAGATTTAAAATTTTGGAGGATGAAAATTTCTTTTAAGGGTAGTATATGCAATATTCTGAATTTTGATCAAATAAAACATCTTCTTTAGGGTAAGTTGTAAAAACAAGTTTCTTTGAGAATTTGTTAGTAAATTCAATTTTAATATTGAAATAATTAATTATGATTGACTAAAAGTTTTATATATTAAAAATAATTGAGGAATTTTTTTTTCAATTTTTGAAAAATAACAATTTGGTGGTAAGCACATAAGCAGGTAGTTGGGTGGCAAGCAAGTTGCTTATTGTGGCAAGCATGTAGTTTGGTAGCAAGTAGGCAACTTGAGAAAACACACTACTAGGTAAAGCAAGAAGCTTAGTGTCATTCTCCTCTTTTAAAAACCAAGAACATCCTAATGCTTGACACATATCCTACCATGTGTTAACTAATCTTTGAAAGATATCTTAAAATGACACATATGCATCCATTGTGTCATATAACCATGAATTCTCTGTCTTAAGAAGACACTTACACATCCATGTGTCACTAAAGTTACTAATCCTCTCTCTTTTTCTGACACACATATAACCATGTGTCATCCATATACATTTTGCAATTAGGATCATGCTACCCTCCCACATTCCTATAAATAGAAGACAACTCCGCTCAACCAAATTCATATTCCAAATCTCTTGTCCTTCCATGAAAGAAAACGTACCCTTGCTCCTTTTTATTCCTCAAAGATAAGTCACTCTCTCCCGCTCATTAGAAACCATAAACCTTTTCCTTTCCCACCACTAAAGAGATTTTCTACTTGGAGAAGATGTTAAATAGGAGAGTTACTCTGACATCATAGCCTATCATCTCCAAAGGTTTGAACCCTACAAGTGATTCCTAAATATCATTTTGATATACTCTTTCTCTCTCTCTCCTTGACTTCAAGATCTCTCTCTCTCTTTGATAAGGATCTATGTAAGCCTATTTTTTGTCAAAATACTCTTGGAATTCGATCTTCTCTCTCAATCTTTAACCTGTTTCAACATCACTCTTCTGGGAAAGGTATGGTTCTCACTCATTGCAATAGTCTCTTTATGTAAGAATCAATGGAAAGTATGATTTTGTATGGTCTTCACTTCTTGACTTAATCTCTTATATCACCACTAATGAAAGGTAGGGTTATGGTTTAGTATAGTTAAGTATAATATTCACTCCTTATCATAATCCCTACTATAAGAATTAATTAAAAGTATGGTTTAATATGGTTTAATATTTTTTAGTATGGTATTCAATTCTTATCATAATCAATGATATCATCATCAATAAAAATCATGATTTGGCATATTCTTTGTAAAGAATGGGTAAATGATATACTATGTACAACTATTTTATTAATAAGATAGATATGAACATCAATGGAGTTCCTTTCCATATCCTAGGATCTTACATCAAGTTAGTATCCTAGATGATAATTAAATATGCCTTTGTGCATTCTAATTCTTTTCTCATTTGATTTTCTTTATTTCTCCCTATTATTTGAGTCAAAAGATATTGTTGGAAGGTGGAATTCCATCAGACATTTCTAAGGTGATTATGATCCTGTTTCACTGATGCATGTAGCTAGTAAAGAGGAAAGAATATTTAATTGGTTCCATTGTCGCACAGGGGGACTCCAAAACCTCTTGCACACTCTTGGCCATAGATTTATCTAATTCAATTCCAAAATCCCACAAGTTTACATTATAGGTGTCATAGTGGAATACTCAACTAATGATTCATATATTCTTTTGACTTCTTTAACTTTTAATAGCCAACATATTGAGTTGTATATCTTGGATGGGTCCTTTTAATTCTAAACCTTATATTGGGAGATGTGTTGGTAATAGAATTGGTATGTCTTGGTCAGGGATTGATACATTTAGGATTCAGATCTAAGTCCTTTGGAGTCAGGGATGGATGAGTATAATGCTCTACCATACTCAAGCCCACACTTGGTTTGGTCATGTAGAGTCAGGCATGATCTTGTTAGTAATAGGGAATAATCTCCTAAAAAGATTAAGCATGCTAACTAATGATACTCCAAGTGGCATTTTATGCAAGGAGCACCCTCGTCCAGTCTTGGAAAGGCAACCAATGGCTGCATGTGGTAATTTGATTCATTGTGTTGAGCATGCAATGTGCACGAGTGGCTGGGGGTGTTCTAGGGTACTTACAGGTGTTTTGGTAAGCCTAATCGACTAAAGTCTAGTCTAAGCAAGTTTGTCTGGTTGTAGGACACTTGCCCAAGGTGAATTGACACATTCTCTAAGAGTTGTAGTTAAGCTCATTTATGGAATAAGGACTCCCACTTATTAAGCATTATAAAGAACATAAACAAACTACCACTATTTTTGAGTTATGTTTCTTGTAATCTTCAATCAGTCTGTTTTATTATGATATACTTGTCATCTAAATAAATGATTAAGAATGTAACTTATTGAGATAAGACAAGTTTTTTTCTACAATACTTTTATTTCCTATCGGCCATATTTAGACAATTTGTATAACTCTCTTTCTCTCATTTGGGCTATGGAACACCTTTCTTGCCATAGGTTGATTATGTGGATGTAGGTGTACGCATGTATCTTGTTGTATATCGTCTTGAAAGATCCTGGAAGTAATATCAGGACCGTATCTAGTTTTTGTTTTTGTAATTTTGCTAGACCTATGGGCCATGTAAACATATGTACAAAATTTCTTTCAATAAATGCTTGTGTAAATGACTATGTTATATATTTAATATAGTTTTTAGGTTGCATCTTTTATTGGTCTTGATACTTAAATTCTATAACCCTCAAAAACCAAGTTGATATGCTAAGTGATTGGTTTCTAGGATGTTACATATTAAATGGTATCAGAGCAACAAGATGGACTCTACACAAGATATAAAATTTAAAAACCTTACAAATTAAAATGTAGATTGTCCATATCCTTACCTACAAGTCTTTATAATAAGTAAGAGTAGTTAAGGTATCATTCATATAGTGGAATTTTGAAGGATCACATATCACTAAAAGTAAGTACTAGTATTTCTAATACTTTCCTGATACCACCACAAGTGGTCTCAAAGATACTTTTTATGTTGGTCATGTGAATCCTTATCTAAAAATAGTTACTCTTTTGTATAGATGGTTATTGGGTCAGAAGTTGAAAGTGATCAAGTAGAACTGACATTCAGGGCAATGAAATTAGTCTAGAAACTTACACAACTGATTGAAGTGATGTGGTAACAAAGAAATGGAGACTCGTCAAAAACTATACCTAGTAAATCCAAGAATATAAGCATGAAGAACTTTTTATCTTCAAACCCAAGATCTTTTCAAGGAAGAGATGATCCTGATAAGGTTGAGGTGTGGATAATAGAAATTGAAAAGATTTTCAAAGTCCTTTCTTGTCCTAAAGAAAACAAAACTCAATATGCCACCTTCAAACTACAAATGATGTCAGAGTGTGGTGGGACAATATTAAGACAATCAGTTTCAGACATCTAGACTTTGTTCCTTGGGACACTTATATGGAGGAATTCAATAGAAGTATTTTCCTGACCATACAAAAAGACAAAAGTTTGATGAATTTATGAATCTGAAGAAAAAGTAAGAGATGAGCCTAGCCGAGTATATCACCAGGTTTAGAAGATTGAAAAAATATGTAAGTACTTTATTGATTTTAGATGATATGAGGACTTCTAGATTCCTAACAAGTCTTTCTCCTGAATCAGAAAGCAAATTAGTTCCTTTACAGTCGAAAACAATGGATGTTATGATTCGTGTAGCCTCAAATATTGAAGCATCGAATAGGATGTTAGAAAAGGAAAATTCTTTCCAAACTCCATCAAATTTGTCCAAAAGAAATTTTTCTAATAGAAGAATCGAACCCTCAGTAAAGAGGATGTCAATTGAATGCACCAGATGCAAAAAGATACACTCCGTATTTTGTAACCTGAATGATGTACAATTCTATTTCTACAAGAAATTTGGCTACACAAAGCCTTACTGTCCTAAACTTGGGAACAATAGCCAATTTCAGCCCAGATAACCTAACACAGCAACACCCTCTAGGCAGAATCAAGAAAGAAAACTGCCACAGTATAGGACTGGCAGAGTGATGGCACTAAATGCTAAGGAAGTTGAAGCATCAGGAAAACTTGTGGAAGGTAATGCTTTATGTTTTGGAATTCATTTGAGGATATTATATGATTCTAGTGCTACACGTTCATGCATCTCTAGTCTTACTGCTAGAAATCTATCTTTGTGTTCTACTGATATGGAATATGCTTTAAAAGTACAAACACCCTTCAACACTTCAACTGTTGCCAATTTTATAGCAAAGAATGTACCTCTAGAAATAGAAGGGTTAACTTTTCTATCTAATCTAACAATATTAGATATGATTGGATTAGATGTCATTTTGGGGTTGGATTGGCTCCATACACACAAAGATGTCATAGACTGTCACCATAAATTGTCACAATTTCAAAACATGGAGGAAAGGAAATTTTCGTCCACAAGAAGAAGGAACTAAACAAATGGAGTGTAGTCTCTGCTCATAAGGCTCATAAGATGATTAGCAAAGGTTGCACTACCTTTTTGGCAACCCTAGTTAGTGAAAATGAAGAAGGACAATCACTAGAAGAAATTAAGATTGTCAAGGATTTTCCAAAAATATTTCTTGAGTAATTACCAGGACTACCACCTGAAAGAGAGGTAGAATTTAGCATTCACATGTCCCCAATAGAATTGATTGAACTAAAGAAATAGTTGGGAGAACAATTAGAAAATGAATTCATCCGTCCTAATCTCCCCCCTTGGGGAGCTCTTGTTCTTTTTTCAAGAAAAAGGATGGAACTATGAGACTATGTACAAATTACAGAATGATCAATTAAGTCATCATTGGGAATAAGTACGCATTATCTAGAATTGATGATCTTTCTTATCAACTTAAGTCAGCAACCATATTTTCACAAAGTGGATCCACAGATGAATTGGGAACATCATGTGTATGTAAGTGAAATCCAAAGGTACTTGGACTAGCAGGATATTATAGAAGATTCATATAGGATTTTTCTAAGCTTGGCAATCCTATGATAAAGTTAACAAAGAAAGGAGTATCCTTTAAATGGACCAAAGAATGTGAAAAGAGTTTTCAAGAGATAAAAAATAGACTAGTTTCTGCTCCAATTTTGACTTTACCACAAGATGGTAAGTCATATGTCATATGTCATATGTCATATACTCTGATGCATCAAGAGTTCGGCTAGGATGTGTACTCATGCAAGATGATTGGTTCATAGCTTATGCATCTAGACAATTAAAGCCCCATGAGATGAAGTATCCTACACATGAATTGGAATTGGCTGCCATCATACATTCCCTAAGTATATGGTTTCACTACCTTTATGGAGTTCCCGTTGAAATATTTATAGATTATAAAAGTCTAAAATATCTCATGACTCAGAAAGATACGAATCTGAGGCAAACAAGGTGGATGGAATACCTAAAAGACTATGACTTCAATATTTCTTATCACCCAGGAAAAGCAAATGTGATAGCAGATGCTCTAAGTAGAAAGAATCAGTAGCAGTTGTAATGATTCAAGAATGGAGGATGACAGAGGAAATGACAACATGGGGACTAACCATAGAAAAAGAAACTATTCAGAAAGATACTTTCTCAATAAACTCACAACTAACGGATGAAATCCTACAAACATAAAAGAGTAATTGTGAGTGTCGCAAACCGTCTGAACAAAACATCATTAACTAAGCGGAAGCGATAATTAACAGCAGATTACTGAAAATCACTAAAAATTAAAACCATTTACAAATAGATCCAAACATAGGAAAACTCTTTCATCAAGAACCAATGTATTTTATTTACATCCTGGTTCATAAGTACATATCATGTACCATCCCTTCTCGAGGATTACAAGCATCAACTGTTCTATTAAAACTAAACACAGACAACATAAGAACCTCGAGGCATCAAGCCAAAATATCATATTGATTCATTAAAAGTACTAACTACTGACTCTGAGGACCTGAGAGTACAGAGATGACACATAGGACTTTCTATACAAAATGTGACAACCAGTGCCTCCACCTGGAATATCACTGTTGTCCCTATTGATGTTGTTGTTGCACTTCCCCTGCTATAGGGTATCTTCCTCTTCCTCCGCGTCTACCTAAACAGTGTTGGTGACCAACAGAGTGAGACCCAGTCCCAGCGAGACATATAACTCTCCGCCAAAAACACTATTATTGCAGTTTAATAAAATAAAACTGAGCAGAGGAATCATATATATTCAACAATAGATAAATCAATGTCTAAACCGATTAGAGCAATATTCTTATTCAAAGCATTACAACTATAACTTGATAAAGCAGCATGTCACTTATCGAATAAGGAATTGAAGAACATGTATAACATTTACCCATCTAGAATATGCTAAGCAAGATAACATCAACCAATGATTCTCGTATTTCAACCTTAAGCAAATACGCTACACGGATGATTACATTTTACAATCATACTTAAGCCCTGAGGAGATGAGGTATACCGCTCATACTCCAACTGAACATTGCGAAATCAAAATTGATACCATACATAGGTCAAGGAAGAGCCGGATTTCCATGACCTCATCCTCCTCAGTCAGAATGAGTACAAAATGCAGGACATCTTGTGTCTCTGCTAAATAGCTTTCCAGGGTATACTGGCAACTTTGCTATAGAGTTACAGTGGCGGCTATACTCTCTTCGCAATCGAGAGATTTCATGTTTATCTCACATCGATTTGGCATTAATATTATCAGGAGATTCTTGATACATCCATCCCGACACATATAATGAAGAATTGAGAGATTTAATGTTTATCTCACATCAACTCCACATTAGGGCGTAAGGATATTCATGCCCATAACCCCCACATACTCAACAGTATGCTCTCCAGTAGATCCCGTGGGAAAACCTATTTCACCATCACCAACTACTGACGATGATGGATATATGGCCAGGGCTCTACATGAGAAGATTTCACTTGATTAATTAAGTACATTACCATATTCTTTTAGCATCAGTTAGGTTTTCAAACATAAATTATAATAACAAATGCTACAAAGAATGTGTAATACTTCTAGGAAGTACTTTTTACAAAAAGTTTTAATTTTTAGTGATTTTTAATAATTCCGCTGCTAGTTAATCGCTTCTGCATTCGTTGATCTTGTTTTTCTGAGAAGTTGAGTCGCCACAATTTAGTGGTATCAAAGCTCTAGGTTCGTTGAGTCTACAGAGACATAGGACTTAGGATGTTGAGTCTGTTCTAGTGTCTTCCAGTATGTCTGATAGTGTCTTCTGCTCCTCAGGAGAAGAAGATAAGACTAAGGATGTATGGACCACACGAAGAACACGAGGAACACGTTGCCGAGAGTAGTGTTGCTGCACCCCGAGAAGGTGCAAGAGACCCAGATAGAGGAGAACATGTGCCTGAACCACCCCAGTTCAATCGAACTGATGTGGGGAACCCAACCGTCCAAGCCATGTTTGGGCAGTTCATGACTTCCATGACACACATGACTGATAGGATGCCTATACATGCACCTAGAGCACCTACCCATCCTGAAGGACAAGGAATCGACAAGAAGTTTGAATGACTTTGCCGAGTTGGAGCCACAGAGTATGCTGGAACAGCTGACCCAGCAGATGCTGACTTGTGGTTAATTGAACTAGAGAAGGCCTTTAGAATCCTGAACATCCCAGAAGCTGAGAAGGTTAAACATGCTGTATATCTTCTCAAGGGGAGTGTTGGTCATTGGTAGACCATGGAAGAACATAAAAGGCCTGGTGTAGAGGTTGAATGGGAAGTCTTTCGACGGGAATTTATCAATAGATATTTCCCTAAGACATTTCTGGATGAGAAAATCTCTCAGTTTGAGAGGTTAAGACAAGGTCCAATGAACATTAGCGAGTACGAGGCTAAGTTCATGGAGCTTTTGCGGTTCTGCCCGCATATGACAGCTACAAATGAAGAAAGGATTAGACGTTTTGAGAAAGGATTAAGTGCTGAATTGACTACCCCTGTGTCTGCCCTAGAGAATAGAGAAAGGTTTGCTACCTTCGTGGAGTCTGTCAGAAGGGTAGAAAGGTCTGTAGCAGAGAAGAGACAGACCTAGAACAAGAGGATGTATCCCCAATTCCAAGGATCTTCGTCTAAAGGTTTCAAGAAACCTAGGTTTTCTGTGCCTACACCACCACCTAGATTCAGTACCCAGACGCAGTGGACATCGAATAGGGGTAGAGGACGAAGCCTACCACTAGAAGGAGCTCACAGTTCAGCATCTATGTCGGTTACAGGACCACCCAGACCACAACAACTGAACAGAATTTGTTATATATGTGGAAAGATGGGACATTTGATGAAAGATTGCAGAGCCAGAGAAGTGAGTGTAACTCAACCCCAGAGGCAAAGTCAACAAGGATATCAAAGGAGACAGTTTCCAGGAGGAGCTAGAGGACGTGGACAAGCGTCCCAAGCTGGATCATCGGCACCTAGTCAACGAGCACCGAATCAACCACAAGCGACAGCAAGATTTTATGTAATGAATCCACCTGATGCAGTGATCAACCCTCGGGTTGTGGCAGGTCAGATGGAATCGTTATATTCTGATATGTCTACATCTTGCGTTGTATTTGTTTTAATTGATCCGGGTGCTACGCACTCCTTTATCACTCGAAGAGTGATTCTTGACTGCAACTTGACTACAAGTCATAAAGCAGATAGTTTGTTGCTAGAAACTCCGTTAAGGGGATCTGCTGTGCTGCAGGAGGTATGTTCTCTCTACATCCTTGTCTTTTCTGAACATCGCATTCAAGTGGATCTTATACCACTTGAGATGCATGGATTTGATATAATCCTTGGGATGGATACCTTAGAAAGGTATAAGGTTGTCTTGGATTGTGAATCCAAGCAAGCTGTGTTTGTTGATGATAGTGACACATGGATCTTTCAAGGAGAGAGAAAGATTCTACCCGCTTGTCTTGTGTCATCTATGGTTGCTGAGAAGCTGATGAGGCAAGGATGTTATGCATTCTTGGCCCATGTGGCAGATACTACCATGGATAGTCCTAACCCTGCCGAAGTTTCTGTAGTGAGGGAATTCGAAGATGTATTTCCTGAAGAACTCTCAGGTGTGCCCCCGCCTCGGGAAATTGATTTTGAGATCAATTTAATTCCAAACACGCAGCCTATAGCACAAACACCATATAGGATGGCGCCTGCTGAGATGGCAAAACTTAAGAAACAACTGCAAGAGTTGCTTGAGAAGGGTTTTATCCGACCGAGTACTTCACCCTGGGGTGCCCCGGTCCTCTTTGTTAAAAAGAAATACGGTTCAATACAGTTGTGCATTGATTATAGACAGTTAAATAAAGTAACAATAAAGAATAAGTATCCTCTACCGAAGATTGATGGTCTTTTTGACCAGTTGCGTGGTGCAACCGTCTTCTCAAAGATAGATTTGAGGTCGGGATATCACCAACTACGTATTAAGGATGGTGACATACCTAAGTCTGCTTTTAGGACAAGGTATGGTCATTATGAGTTCACAGTTATGTCGTTTGGACTAACTAATGCACCAGCTGCATTTATGGAACTCATGAATAGAATCTTCTGACCTTTTCTCGATTAGAGTGTTGTTGTCTTTATAGATGACATCCTGATCTATAGTAGAGATGCTCAGCAGCATGAACAGCATCTTCGTCAAACTCTAACCTTGCTAAGAAAGCACAAGTTATATGATAAGTTTAGTAAGTGTGAGTTCTGGTTACCGGAAGTATCTTTCCTTGGACACGTGATATCTGCCTCGGGTATTCGTGTTGACCCTAAAAAGGTAGAATATGTTCTTCTATGGGAGCAGCCGAAGACACCGATAGAGATCCCTAGTTTCTTAGGGTTGGCAGGCTATTACCGGAGGTTCATTAAGAACTTCAGTTCTATAGCCTTACCCTTGACTAAGTTGACCAGGAAGGATGTTCCTTTTGTTTGGAGTGATAAGTGTCAACAATCTTTTCAGTTGTTAAAGGAGAGGTTGACAAGTGCACATGTGCTTGTGTTACCTGAACAAGGGAGAGGATATATAGTTTTCTGTGATGCCTCTAAGAATGGACTAGGATGTGTGTTGATGCAGGATAAACAAGTGATTTCTTTTGCTTCCCGACAGCTTAAGAAACACGAGGAGAATTTTCCAACACATGATCTAGAGCTAGCTGTTGTGGTTCATGCCTTGAAGATCTGGAGACATTATCTTTATGGAGAGACATTCCAGATTTTCATAGACCACAAGAACCTTAAGTATATCTTTTCTCAACATGAGCTTAATATGAGGCAACATCGTTGGATGGAGTTAATCAAAGACTACGATTGTACAATTGATTACCATCCAGGGAAGGCCAATGTGGTTGCTGATGCCTTAAGTAGGAAATCAGCAACACCAGCCTTAGATAGAGCACAACTAAATTCCTTAGTGTGCTCAAGGAGAGATATGCGTATCTCCTTAAGGCAAGACAATGTACAATATAGAGTATCATTGTTAGTCGGGTTGTTGGCTGAGATGCATATAAAACCTACTCTGAGAGAGCAGATCAAGGAGGCACAGCAAGTTGATGTTGTAGTTCAACAGATCAGATCAGAGTATGGTAGTGAGAAATGATAAGGTTTCCATGACTCAGATGACCAAGTAGTCTGTTATCATGGTAGGATGATAGTACCAGATGTGGATAACTTGAGAAAGTTAGTCCTAGAAGAAGCTCATTCTTCAATGTATGATATGCATCCAGAAAGAACCAAGATGTATCAAAACTTAAAAGATATGTATTGGTGGCCTGGTTTGAAGAAAGACGTTGCTAAGTTCGTTATGCGGTGTCCTGTGTGTCAGCAAGTTAAAGCTGAACACCAGAAGCCTGCAGGAACAATGCAACCTTTACCCATACCACAATGGAAGTGGGATCATGTAACCATGGACTTTGTTGTTGGCCTACCCAGGACAACCAAAGGACATGATTCCATCTGGGTAATAGTTGATAGGTTGACAAAGACAACTCACTTCTTACCGGTCAAAACAACCTATTCTACTGAGAAACTGGCACAGTTGTATGTAAATGAGATAGTACGACTACATGGAGTCCCAGTTACCATTGTTTCTGACAGAGGTCCCCAGTTTACGAGTCATTTTTGGGAGCGACTTCATAAAGCCTTAGGCACACAGTTAAGGTTTAGTACAACCTTTCACCCACAGACTGATGGACAGTCAGAAAGGACTATACAGACCTTGGAAGACTTGCTTAGAGCATGTGTTCTTCAGTTTACAGGGAGTTGGGATCTGCACCTAAGCTTGATAGAGTTTGCCTACAATAATAGCTATCAACATAGCATTGACATGGCACCTTATGAAGCTTTGTATGGTAGACGTTGTAAATCACCCCTATGTTGGTATGAAACCGGTGAACATCAACTTTTAGGTCCTGATCTTGTGCAGCAAACCACTCAGAAGATTAAAATAATACAACAATAGTTGAAGACTCCACAGGATAGGTAGAAATCTTATGCTGATAAGCGTCGTAGACCTTTAGAGTTCCAGGTTGGAGACAGAGTGTACCTCAAAGTCTCACCTTGGAAAGGAGTTCTGAGATTTGGAAGGAAAGGGAAGTTAGCTCCTAGGTTTATGGGGCCTTATCCAATCATTGAACGGATTGGAAGAGTAGCTTATAAGCTAGAGTTACCACCAAAGCTACAAAAGTTACACCCTGTGTTTCACATTTCCATGCTTAGGAAATGTCATCCTGATATAAAATCAGTTCTGCAACCTATGGAAGTAGAATTGAATAATGATGTATCTTATGAGGAAGGACCTGTATCGATCCTTGATAAAAGAACTAAAAGCTGAAAAAGAAAGACATAAGTCTTGTAAAAGTCCTCTGGAATCATCGTGGTGTTGAAGAAGCCACATGGGAACTAGAGGAAGAGATGAGAAGGAAATACCCTGCTCTTTTCTCTTAATATGTTTTGTTGATTTCGGGGACGAAATCATTGTAAGGGGTGGATAATTTGTAACATCCCTGACCTGGGTTATGAACTAACCCTAGGTGTTTTGCTTAAATATGTTATTAGATACTTATGGTTATCTTGTGTAATGTAATTAAAGCTTCCGAGGAACATATATTTCCATTTTAGTCCTTTTTGAACAATGTTGTAATTTTGTTTTGTTAATTTTGGACCAATGTGCAAATTACCCAATTAGAGGGGTTAACTTGCAAATTGCACATTTTAAAATGTTCCTATGATGTTGAGACATCATAAGAGTGCATATGATATGGTGTATTCCACAATCTTGGGCGCCAAGATATAACTTGTAGAGTAATCCTTGTGCTTTAAAACCTAGTTTTGGTGTAAAGTGTAATTTACCCAAAATAGAGTGCAACATGTAAAATATACCCTCTAGAGTATCGTTCATGACTCTTGGCATCAATTAGAGCAAAGAATATGAGGAGGGCGCCTCATTTCAATGATTAAGTAAGAAAGATAACCTTAATATCTAAATAATCAAGTTTTAAGCAAATGACCCTTTTATATGTGCAACTTAGTAAGGTGTTTGGTTTCTTTTCCTTTAACCTTGGATAAGAGAGAGGTTTTGCATGTGGAAAGGAGTAATAAACGTGTCCAAGAAGTGGAGAAGGACTTTGGGGATATTTTTAAGAAATAAAAAGAAATAACTATCTTTTCTTTGTCTTGATAATACCCAAAAATATATATGTACCTTTTTTTCTACAAAGCAAGGGAACGTTTCCCTTAGTTCCTTTTCTCATCTTCTTGCTTTGGCCAACTAAGAAGAAGCTCTGGAACAGAGGAGGACGACCAAGCTGGTTTGGGTAAGTTTTGATCATCACCTAGCTCGAATTCTTGGAGGAAAACCTAATACAAGGTTGGTTTGTTAGTTTTTCTTACACGACTCTTCTTTCTAGCCATCTTCTCCATCCAAATCTTGAAGAACGGAACTTGGACAACCTTTGGAGCTCAAGCCACCATTAAAGCTACGGATCTTGGAGCTCTGGATCAGTTCTAGAGGTGGGTTTTATAACTCTAACCCTTAAGTTTTGCTATTGTATCCTTCTATCTTAAGAAACGTTGCTTATTCTTCTTCTTTAGACACCTTTGTGTGTTCTTGCAAGTATTTCCATGAAGAACAGCCCCTGTTCTTGAGGTAGAAGATGATGACATTAAAAACAATGTTTATCCAAAAAGAAAATTTAGCAAACGGTCTCCCAAAATTTGCAAACGGTTTGCCAAACCGTTTGGGAGCAAACGGTTCAAACCGTTTGAATGCAAACGGTTTCAACTAAACCGCATGAAAGCAAACGGTCCAAGATCGTTTGGGTGTGTTGACCATGAGTTGACCATTTGGAGGTCTGTTGTAAATAATGTGGACTAATTACCCACCAAAAATCATCAAGTAATTCCAAGTAAATCACCAATTGAAAACATATTAATCACCTAAACCCTAATCGGGTTATTTGCTGATTTCAATAAGTGAATCATGTTGAAGTTTGGGTTGAGTGGCCCAAACGGTTTCAAAACCGTTTGGGGATCACCCAAACGGTCTCAAGACCGTTTGGTGATCACCCAAGACCGTTTGGAGGTCTAGGGTTAAGTGGGGTTGACCAATTGAGGGTCCAATGATATCAAATTGTTAAACAATTAAGTGCTGATTTTGTGACCAAATCTAGGGTTCAACCCTTAAGAGAATGACTTGGTTTTTGATGAAATTATGGGCAAACGGTCTCAATACCGTTTGGAGGATGTCCAAAACGATCCCAAGACCGTTTGGGGGTCACCCAAGACCGTTTGTAGGTCTAGGGTTGACCATGGTTAAGTGGTTGAAGATTGAAAGGCAACAAGTTGAAGTATAATCGATTAGTGACCTAATGATCAAATCTTTGAGTCAAACCTTAATAGATTGAGTTAGTTTTTGGTGTTGACTTGATAAAACAGTCTCAAGACCGTTTGGAGGATGTCCAAATGATCCCAAGACCGTTTGGGGTCAGGTCATGACCAAATTGAATGATGGTTCAATGGTTTCAATGTCAATTAGACTCATGTTGAAATATGTTGAAGGGTGATCAATTCAAAACCCTAATTCATTTGATCCAAGCCCTAATTGGTGATCAATTGAGGGTCAATTAAGGTTCAAATCAGTTGAGGGTTGACCTAATTGTCTCAATTGATAAGTGTCTAATGAGTGCATGAACAATTGAGGGGTTCAACATTGGAAACCCTAACTCAATCAGAATGGTTGAGTCACTTTTTGGTCCATGCGGTTTTGAGATGGTTTGGACCAAACGGTCTCAAGACCATTTGGGACCAAACGATCCCAAACCGTTTGGTGACCATGCGGTTTCAAGATCAATTTGCCCATGCGGTTTCAAAGTCAAACTTGACCAAACGGTCTTCACCCCACCTTGGGCAAACGGTCTTGAGTGTGCACTTTATCAAACGGTTTTAAAACTCAAAGGGACCAAACGGTCAACACCACCAAATGATTTCAAGGTCCATACAAGACCGTTTGGGGGTTTGAATTGCAAGACCGTTTGGGGTCTAAAAAGGTCAAGAACATTTGATGCCTTAGTGGTCAAGATGGTTTAGTAGTTGATTAACCTAAACCCTATAGATACCTAAAGTGATTAAGGGACCAAGTAATTAGTGGATTAATGCATGTTACGACTAAGGGTGAACATTACAAAAGTACCCTTGATGGGATAGTGTGACTAATACCCCTTGATCAAGTAAACCCTAATGACCATAATGGTGATGACATAACTTATGTTGTCAAGGTTGATTTGATTTAACCTAATCAAGAGTGATATAAACATCATTTAATAATAAGAGGAGAGAGAACACTCCTAATATGAATGAGAATCAAGTAATATGCTCCAAATATATATGAATACATCTAATTAGGGTATGATCCTTCATAATGAGATCATGGAAACCCTAATTATGATGGTTAATGAATCTTAACCTAATTTAAGGGTAATGTGATGTAATGTGAATAGTAAACCCTAAATCTAGGGTAATGTGATGTAATGTGAATAGTAAACCCTAATCTAGGGTAATGTGATGATGTGAACAGTAAACCCTAATTTTGGGTTATGTTTTTAAGCATGAAACTCTATGATCGAGTTAGGAAATAATTTGTATTGTGCTTATATAGACAAAATGTACATGTTGTCAATTGTGCTAATCATGCAGGTTTAATATACAGAAGTGATCATAGCCAGGTAAGGGTTATGATGTCATATTCATTAAAAGCACTTTATGAGTTTTGAAAGTAATGACATGCTATGTTGCCTAGTAAGAGGTAACATATGAGATTAATAGGCCATATGAGCCATGAGAAATTTCTATATTGCCATCAAGTCATCAATATGTTACTTAATAATAAGTGTTTTGATGATCTAAGGGTTTGAATACCCATATTCCTGAATCATAATGATGAGATGGTTAGGGATTGATATCCCAGTGATAACTGGATGTGAAATGAACTTGATACAATTAGTACTCCTTCTTCATAGCAATTGTCTTATTGGTTTATGTTTGAAAACATGCCTGATGCTAAAAGAATGCCTTAATGTACTTAAATAATCAAGTATAATGATATCATGTAGAGCCCTGACCATAGATCCATCATTGTCAGAAGTTAAATGATGGTGAAATAGGTTTTCCTAAGGGAACTCCTGGAGAGCATACTTTTGAGCATGTGGGGTTATGGATGTGAATATCCTTACGTCCTAATGTAGGATTTGATGTGAGATGTACATGTAATCTCCCAATCCTTCATTATATGTTTATGCCTGGATGATGTATCACTAATCTCCTGATGATATTGTTAATGCCGCATCGATGAGAGATAAACAAGAAATCCCTCGATGGCGAAGAGAGTACAGCACGCCACTGTAACTCTAATAGCGAAGTTGCCAGAATACCCTAGAAAGCTATTATAGCAGAGACACAAGATGTCCTACATGTTGTACCTCACACTAACTGAGGAAGATGAGGTCATAGGAATCCGGCTCTTCTGATGACTTATTTTAGGTACCGATTGTGATTTCGTAATGGTCGGTTGGAGTATGAGAGGTGTAACTCATCTCCTCAGGGCATAAATATGTTTAAAAAAATATAATCAGTCGTGTAGTATAACTGCTTAGGTTGAACTACGAGAAACAATGATTGATCTTACATTGTTTATAATGCTCTAGTTGAATAACTAGTATACATGTTCTTCATATTCCTTATTGATATATGTCTTGTCATTCAATTAAGTTATAATTGAAATGATTGCTTAAAAGAATGTTGCTTCACTTAGTTTGCACAATGTTAAACCTGCTGTTGAATGTTTATAGTTCTACTACTCAATGTTATTCCTTTATTGCAATAACAAAGCTTCTGGCGGGGAGTTATAACTCTCACTGGGACAATTATTTCAATTGTCTCACTCCCGTAGGATTCGACTTTTTAGGTAGACGCCGAGGACGAAGGAACCCATCAGTGGGTGAGCAACAACAACAACAACAACAACATCATCATGTACAGTGGTGATCCTCAGGTGGAGACATTGTCTGTCAAGTCTTGTAGATAGTATGTCCTATGTGTCATCTCTGTACTCTCAGGTCCTAGGAGTCAGTAGATGTTTAAAGATAGATCTGAGAATTTTGGCTTAATGCCTCAAGATTTTTGTATCTTGCCTTGTACAGCTAACAAGGTAGTTGATGTTTGTAATACTCGAGATGTGACATTACAGAGATGTAATGATGGATCAGTCTGTAAACAACTTATCATGTTTCTTTATGAAAGAGTTTTATTGTTTATAGATCTCTTTACAAAAAGTTTTAATTTTTAGTGATTTTTAATAATTCCACTGCTAGTTAATCGCTTCCGCATTCGTTGATTTTGTTTTTCCGAGAAGTTGAGTCGCCACAGTCTTGAGTACATCTCTGCAATCCCTTCTTTCTTACCCATCTTGAAGTTTTCTAGAATGTTGTTCAACATGTAGATCTTTGCCTTCTTGACTTGCTTTGTGCCTTCATAGGTGATGCACAGCTTGTCCCTAATCTCATAGGTGGTGTCCTAAGATGAGATCCGATTGAACTCCGCAGGGGTGAGGGCTGCATAGAGGATGCATATGGCCTTGGCATTGAGTTGGGCTTCTTTGAGTGCAGCTTCGCTCCATGTTGCTATAGCTCTGATTGGCTCCTTGTAAGGTGTGACCATCACCTTTCACATGTCAAAATTCATCCCTTGAATGTAGAACTACATACACCTCTTCCAATAGAGGAAGTCGGTGCCATCAAAGACCGGAGGATGCATGGAGAAGCCTCCCTCTAGGTTGAGAGAACCAAGTAGGTTGTCGCCCATCTTCTCATCTCGTGGGAGATTGTTGGAGAAGATTCTTAGATCTGATACCACTTGTTGGATCTAAGAGCTCTAGGGGGGGTGAATAGAGCTACAAAAATTCTTACAAAACATATTAGACCTTCAAATTATATCAAGTTTAAAGCAATAGCTTAATTGCAATTTGAAGTCCTATCTTAAAAGCATAGCAAGGATGAGAGAGATTGATAGCAAGCACTTAACAAAGGGATGTAGAGTGGTTCCACACTTCAGACTAGAAGTGAGTCAGTCCACTACCTAGAGAGGTCAACCTCTAGGACTTTGCAAGTGCTTTTCTCTATATTATGAGAAATGAGAGTTACAACACAAGACCACCAAAGGACTTACGCATCCAAGCACAAGGAGATATCTACCTTACCAAGGACTTACCCACTTTGCTTGAGTCTTCAGCCTTCACCAAGGTCTTACCCACTCAAGCACAAGTTTTTCTCCTTCAAGGACTTTGCCACTCCTCTTGGATCTTCAGCCTTTGCCTTCTCCTTCGCCTGGAGAAGATCACCACCTCTTCATCAACCTTGAAGAGGACTAGCTACAACTCCTTCTTCACTCGATGGTGCTTTCTTCACCTTTTCTTCATGTAGAAAGGGGATAGGGAAGTAGGAGAAGGTGAGAGCTTTACATGCACAAGGGTGGAGCTCTCTTACAATATGCCTAACTCACTAACAAATCATGAAATGAAGTGTAAACTAGAGAGAGAAAGGGGCTCAAGGAGTAGTAGCACACTCAACTATAGCAAGGACTTTGAATAGAATGAATGAGAAAACTTGGAATGAACTCCAAGGGGTCCTATTTATAGTTGGGGGTGATCCCTTGAGTTAGGGAACACTTAGGGCTGAAATATAGTCATTTTCCACAAGGCAACAGATCTATTTTCACCCAAAACAAGTCACCAATGGTTATAATCACTTTTTTTCTATGTTTTCTGTACAGTACATTCAGTCGAGTTTCAATAAAGGTAACTCGACCGATCAACTAAAAGACAAAGCCAATTTTCAAACTATCGGTCGAGTTTGTTCTGGGTAACTTAACTGATGAGCTAAAATTGAGTTCACTCAGTGAGTCGGTCAGTCCAGTTATGTGAGTGCACAACTCGACCAATGGGTCATCTTTAGAAAATCCATCATAGGATCGGTCGAGTTTTCAACTCGACTGATGAACAGCCTATGATCAATTTTCTAAAATGACTTTTGGGTGATTCAACCTTGGTATAAAGTGTCCTACATGTTTTTCTCATCTTAGTAACAAGTCATATCATCAATACAAGTGATTACAAAATTCTTCTAAGGTCGTTTGAAGTGATTTCCTAATTAGCACACTTGCATTGCATTTGACTTTAACTTGGACAAGCTAGGGCTTGTGTAATTAGATCCTTTTCATATACCTAAAGCCTGAAATCAATCTTGAACAAACATATTAGATACATATGAATGGAATGGTTAAGTAATTATCAAAATATGGGCAATGTATAACCCTTAGGTCAACATGGTCTTTTAGCGGAGATCCCAGGCTCTCCTTTTGTCTTCGGGCAGCATCATTGAGAAGTCTGTATTAGCAAATAGGACCACTCGGATAGCATTGCGAGAGACGTTATGTAAGTTTGAAAGTGTTTACCTCACTCCTCCATGCCTTCTGTTGTTTCTCTCCTTCTATATGAAATAAGTGGCAGCACTCATTAACAGGATGATGAGTTGTAATGCAGCTTTATTCCTCCTAGAGTGGAAGAACTTTCAATCCATGAACGGGTTGCATGTGTCAGCTTGATGTCTGCATTTGGCTGTAATATCCTCCCACATGGCCGTTGAGAATTGGCACTTAAGGAAGAGATGTTCCCCACTTTCATCCACTGTCACACCCCAATTTCATATTAACCACAAACCACGAAATTAGGGCACGACAAGTGGGATTTACACACAACCAACCACTCATCACTTTTTAAAACAATTAAAGACATTTAAACGATAACCAAGTTTAAGCTGTAAACAGAAACTAAGCAAACTGCAGTAACTTTTCTATTAAACTGATAGAAGATATAAGCAAAGTCTACAGCATAATACATTGATTAACATAAAGTAAAGCATAACATTAATTTACATCTTTGTACACATTCTCTCTCTCACTCACACCTTGTCCCGAAGATCGAGGGGAAAGGACTAAGAGACCTCTAACTAGACTAACTACAAACCTTCTATCGACTAGGCGTTAGGATGAAACGATCCTTCCGATTCCTGATGCTGAAGCTGACCTGAAAATGTTTGAGTAGAGGGATGAGCCTACTCGCTCAGTGAATAACATTTCACTTAGCTATCACTAAACAACTCGTCAGGTTTATAAACTGAAAATAAACATATATACAGTTCAAGCAGAGCAGTTCTATTGACATAGCAGATATACATATAATAATCACATTTCTATGCATCAACAGGTATTTCAAGTGAATAGACAGAAATATAGAATTTACACAATTTACTGTGATCCTATATGACTACATATTTATATTATTATGCCCTAATCATATGCAGTGTACCCTGTATACAAAGATCTGTAGCGAACTACGATCCCACCGTACAAGACTTAGCGACACACCCGGGAAATGCTAAGTCTGACGCCAGCCCTGCTCTGTCACAGGACCCCTGGCTCTCCGGCCAGACACATAGGCTCTACGGCCTCAAGACACTACTCTGAGTGCTCTAGACTCCTCCTCTAGCCTGAGTACACAGACGCAGGGAGTCAACACTGGGTTACCACCAGAATTACTCAACCGGTTGGTGTTGGATAACCCCTTTTTCCCCAGTGCCACCGAAATTACTCAATCGGTTGGTGTTGGACACTGCCTATCAACCCTCGTGCCACCAGAATTACTCAACCAGTTGATGTTGGACACGAGTTTCACCCCTAAGAAGAAGATCTCTCTTAGGGGTTCTACGGTGTTAGGGCACCTAAGTCTATTGATTAGTTAACAGATAAACGATTAAACAGGAATAACACATTGCAACTGTAAGACATAGAATTTTCTATTTCCTTCATTCATTTCATGCATTTCAAGTTCCAATGAACTTATCATACTTTAATGTACATGCTACACTGTTTAAGAGTCATATTAACTGATACTGCAGCAAATAAGCATTTAAAATGAGTTTAATAATGATTTCTAAATGAACTGCCACTCACAACTTGAAACTCGGCCGACCACTTTGGAACTCGGCCGAACACCTCCCAGGTTCTGAAACTCATCCGACCAACCTCGGCCGACCAGCAGGAAACTCGGCCGATCCTCTGGGGAACTCGGCCGACCGAAACACTGCTTGATATACCTACAAAGGAACTCGGCCGATCAGGACCAAACTCGACCGACCAAAATGTTGTTCGTTTACCTAAATAAGAAACTCCGGCGACCGAATACGAACTCGGCCGAACCGCGCACAGGCAGAAAATGAAAACGGACCTGCAAGAGTCGATTTCTCTTGAATCGACGGGCAAAACTCAAACAAACACCGCAAATCGGTCGCAACTGATGCACACCACCAAACCGAACCTGTAGGGGGAAGAGAGACGAGCTAGGGCTACTCCTTGCACCCCAATCTCCTGGCTGTCTCCCTGCAACCGCAGCTCCTGCTGCAAATCCAGATCATTTGGCGGAGAAGAAGATGAACGGAGGAAAGAGGACGGGTCGCAGCTACTGGCCGGAGCAAAACAAAACTCCAATCGTCCTTCCCTTCTCAGCTCCCTCTCTCTCTCTCTCTCTTTCTCATGCAAGGAGGAAGAACGCTGCTGCGTTCTCTCATTTCTGGAAAATGAAACGAGATAAGTGAGAAAGAAAGGATAAGGAGGAAAACCTAGGGGCCAAATCGCAAGATTCAAAAACTTTCAAAAACTACAAACGGGCCCCTATAAGCCCAAAAACATGCAACTTTTGACTCGAAGGTCGAATTCGAACGATTTCTCTGGCAATGCGTCAAGCGTAAGATCCTACACGCTTTAAGAGCTAGGATACGCACTAAGCACATGTCATATCCATTTTAAACATTATTAACAAAAACAGGCTTATAACTTAGCACATCAGCTAAACACATGCTTAACAGCATACTTACGGGATAAGCTCGACGCGGGTCGTAACAATTCCTCTTTCCCTTATAAGAATTTCATCCCGAAATTCCTAGAAGAGAAAAGGAAACTTGCCACGCATCTCAGACTCTAGCTCCCACGTAGCTTCTTCAAGATTATGGTTTCTCCACAAAACCTTCACTAAAGGTATCTCCCGGTTCTTGAGCTTTTTGATTCGATGATCAACTATCTGCACTGGTCCTTCAACATAGGACACATCTGTTCTAAGCTGCGCCGGTTCTGGATCTAAAATCTTTTCTGTACCGGGATGACACTTTTTCAGCATAGACACATGGAAGACATCATGAAGATTTGCCAACTCAGACGGCAAATCCAACCTGTAAGCTACAGGTCCAATCCTCTCAACAATAGGATATGGACCCATATACCTAGGGGTCAACTTACCCCTCTTGCCAAACCTCAGCACTCCCTTCCACGGTGAAATCTTCAAATAAACCTCGTCACCAACCTCAAACTCAAGAGGTCGACGTCGTCTCTCTGCATAACTATTCTGTCTGTCCTGAGCAGCTTTCAACTGATCCCTGATCACAGATATCTTCTCTGTAGTTATATCAACTAACTCAGGTCCAAGAATTTGTTTCTCACCCACCTCGTACCAACAAACTGGCGATCTACACTTCCTGCCATAAAGAGCTTCATATGGGGCCATTCCAAGACTAGAATGGTAGCTGTTATTATATGCAAACTCCATTAGGCTTAAGTGTTCTTCCCAGTTACCTCTGAACTGTAGCATGTATGCTCTCAACATGTCTTCAAGGGTCTGAATGGTCCTCTCAGATTGACCATCTGTCTGCGGGTGAAACGTTGTACTGAATTTCAGCCTTGTGCCCAACGCACGATGTAACTGATTCCAGAATCTAGATGTAAACTTTGGATCTCTGTCAGAAATAATGGAAACTGGAATCCCATGTAACCTGATTACCTCATCCACATAAACTTTGGCCAGCTTTGAAACGTCAAAGGTTGACTTGACAGGAAGAAAGTGAGCAGACTTAGTTAGCCTATCCACAATCACCCATATCGAGTCCGAACCCTTAGGCGTCCTGGGTAATCCTACCACAAAATCCATCGTGATGTGTTCCCATTTCCATTCTGGTATAGGAAGCGACTGCAAAGTACCTACAGGTTTTTGATGCTCAGCCTTAACCTGCTGACATACTCCACATCTAGCCACGTATTCAACCACATCCTTCTTCATGCCAGACCACCAGTACAGCTCTTTGAGGTTCATGTACATCTTTGTGTTACCTGGATGCATAGCATACATAGAAGCATGCGCTTCTTCAAGAAGCTGCTCTTTCAACTCACTGTTCCCAGGTACACACAACCTATCATGAGGATATAATACACCATCATCAGAAAACCTGAACTCTGTTCTCTTACCTTCTGACATTTTCTACATGATTTGCCACAACTCATCATCACTCTGCTGCAACTCCTTAATCTGATCATAAAAAGTAGGTCTGACCTGCATCTGAGCAATCAACCCACTCTGTCCAGTTACATCCAAGTCTAAGTTCAACTTTCGCATATCTACAAGCAAATCTCTCTTGAAACATGCCATAGAAAATGCATTGGCTGTTGAACTTGACTTTCTACTCAAGGCATCACCTACAACATTCGCTTTACCAGGATGGTAATCGATTGTCACATCATAGTCTTTGATCAGCTCAAGCCATCTGCGCTGTCTCAAATTCAAGTCTTTCTGAGTGAAGATATATTTCAGGTTCTTATGGTCTGTAAACACCTGACATGTCTCACCATACAGGTAGTGACGCCATGTCTTAAGAGCATGAACTATAGCAGCTAATTCCAGATCATGAACAAGGTAATTCTCTTCATTTTTCTTAAGCTGTCTAGATGCATAAGCTACAACTTTGCCTTCTTGCATCAGTACACAGCCCAAACCTCTCCTGGAAGCATCACAGAACACTGTATAACCTTTTTCTACTTTTGGCAAAACCAACACTGGTGCTGAAGTCAACTTCCTCTTCAAGATCTGAAAACTTTTCTCACAGTTATCAGACCAAACAAACGGTGCATCCTTCCTCGTCAAGCGTGTCAAGGGTGATGCTAACACACTGAAGTTCTTTATAAATCTTCTGTAATAGCCTGCTAATCCCAAGAAACTTCTAATCTCAGTAGGAGTCTTAGGCTGTTCCCACTGAAGCACAGAATCAACTTTCTTAGGATCCACGCTAACTCCATCTCTCGAGATAACATGTCCAAGAAATGCTACCTCGGCCAACCAGAACTCGCACTTGCTAAATTTAGCAAACAACTGGTGTTGTCTCAACAACTGCAACACTACTCTTAGATGTTGCTCATGCTGTACATCGTCTCTGGAGTAGATCAGAATATCATCTATAAAGACTACAATAAACTGATCTAGGAATGGTTTGAAAATCTGATTCATCATATCCATAAAGGCTGTTGGGGCATTGGTCAGCCCAAACGACATGACCAAAAACTCGTAATGCCCATACCTGGTTCTGAAAGCTGTTTTGGGAATATCAGAAGCCTTTATTCTGAGCTGATGATATCCAGATCTCAAATCAATTTTAGAGAAGATCGTCGCTCCACGCAACTGATCAAACAGATCATCTATCCTCGGCAATGGATACTTGTTCTTTATAGTGATCTTGTTCAGTTGCATGTAATCTATACAGAGACGCATGGTACCATCCTTTTTCTTAACAAACAGGACTGGAGCACCCCACGGTGAAGAACTGGGTCTAATGAAACCCTTGTCTAGCAACTCCTGCAACTGCACCTTGAGTTCCTTCAACTCTGCAGGTGCCATTCTATAGGCTGGTAGTGCTACTGGATGACTACCTGGATATACCTGAATTTCAAAATCAATATCTCTGACAGGAGGTAAGCCTGGTAACTCCTCTGGAAAAACATCAGAGAACTCACGAACCACAGGTACATCATAAACACTGGCGGTGCTCTTTTCTGCTCTGGTGTCAACCATATGAGCATGGAACGCTTCACATCCTTTCTGTAACATCTTATCAGCTACAGCAGCTGATATTATATACGTAGGCAGAACTTTCCTGTCTCCAGTAAAGACACAAGAAAATTCACCTAGTTGAAAGGTAGCTTCCTTCTTCCAACAATCGAGTTGCACTCGATATGTCTCAAGACAATCCATACCCAAGATGACTTGAAAAGTATTTACATCCAAGGGTATGAGATTAGCAGCAAAGGTGAAACCTCCAAAAGATAACAAGCATCCGGGGCAGAACTCGGATAAAACTGTTGGTCCACCTAGTGGAACCCTCAACACTAACTCATCTGCCAACTCTTGAGTTAACAGATTAAGTTCACCAACTAAAGAACGTCGTATAAAAGAGTGAGTAGCTCCCGGATCTATCAAAACTGAAACTGGTATACTATTAAACAAAAGCATCTCTCATGTAACAACTTGTGAAGAGATTATACCTTCCTGAGGTGTCAAAGAAAAGAAACGTGCTGAAGCTCTCCCTCTGCCACGTTGTCCTTTCTGACCACTTCTGCCACTGGATACTCCACCACCTCTGGAACCAGAAGCCATAGAAGAACTTGGAACATCATGGTACTGAGACTGGAAAGCTTGCGATGCTGCTTGTCGAAGCTGAGGACATTCCTTTTTGAAATGTCCTACTTGTCCACAGATAAAACAACCTTGAGGATTTGCACCCCAACACTGACTAGTATGTGGTCTTCCACAGTTGCTACATGGCGGCGTCTCTTGTCTCTGGGGACCTGACACTGACATTGACGACCCAGAAGACTGCCCACTAGCAGCACTGCTCCATCTTCCTGGGTTGTATCCCCCTCTGCCTCTAGAAGTAGTGACATCCTCAGATCTCTGCCTGCCGAAACAACTAAAGCCACGCCCAAGTTTAGAAAAGAAGCCTCTACCTCCACCTCTGTATCCACTACTGGACTGCCCTCTACTGAAGTCTGCAGATCTTTTCTTAGACTTGGGCACCCTGTCACCATTCACAGATTCTTCAACCTGTCTCGCTGCCTCAACAAACTCACCAAAGTTCTCTCTGTTCCTCCTGCTAGTAGCAGAAACTGTATGTCGAATTTCTGGCCTTAGCCCTTCCTGAAACCTTCTGCATCTTTCTATGTTATCGGGAACAAGCTGCGGACAGAAGTTCGCCAACCGTGTGAAAAGCGCTTCATACTTAGTAACTGTCAGGTTCCCCTGCTTAATATTCTGTAACTGCCTGATTTTCTCATTAAGAAAAATGGGTGGATAGAATTTGAGATGAAACTCCTCAGAGAAATCCTGCCAGGAAAGCTCTGTACCTCTCCTCTTTTCTTCCACACCACGCCACCACAACTCTGCATCGCCTGTCAAAAGGTAGACTGCATGATTAATCTTTTTATCTTCTGGAAGCTCCATCAGACGAAAGACCTTTTCTATCTGTCTAAACCACTCATCAGCTTCGGCGGGATCTGTGGTGCCACTAAACTCTGTGCCACCAAGTTTCTTCACAAGCTCATAAGATCGCATCAGATCCTTACTACTGGTAGAAGAAGAATCTCGCCTATCAGCCTTGTACCTTTCTTTGGTCTCCAGGAACATCCTGTACATCCGGGATGCTTCATCCACGTGGTCACCACCACCTGGACCCAAGTACCGTGGATCAGGGCCAACATGGCTCTCGGCCTGATCATCATGATCAAAGCCTCTTCCTGCCATCTGCAATGATATAATAGAATATTTCCTATTAGAAAACTACAGATAGAAGAAAGACACCTAAACCTTAATCCTATTGGTCTCTTATCGTCCCCTGACCTTGAGTAACTATGTACTCAAACCTAGGCTCTGATACCAAAAATTGTCACACCCCAATTTCATATTAACCACAAACCACGAAATTAGGGCACGACAGGTGGGATTTACACAGAACCAACCACTCATCACTTTTTAAAACAATTAAAGACATTTAAATGATAACCAAGTTTAAGCTGTAAACAGAAACTAAGCAAACTGCAGGAACTTTTCTATTAAACTGATAGAAGATACAAGCAAAGTCTACAGCATAATACATTGATTAACATAAAGTAAAGCATAACATTAATTTACATCTTTGTACACATTCTCTCTCTCACTCACACCTTGTCCCGAAGATCGAGGGGAAAGGACTAAGAGACCTCTAACTAGACTAACTACAAACCTTCTATCGACTAGGCGTTAGGATGAAACGATCCTTCTGATTCCTGATGCTGAAGCTGACCTGAAAATGTTTGAGTAGAGGGATGAACCTACTCGCTCAGTGAATAACATTTCACTTAGCTATCACTAAACAACTCGTCAGGTTTATAAACTGAAAATAAACATATATACAATTCAAGCAGAGCAGTTCTATTGACATAGCAGATATACAGATAATAATCACATTTCTATGCATCAACAGGTATTTCAAGTGAATAGCCAGAAATATAGAATTTACACATATTACTGTGATCCTATATGACTACATATTTATATTATTATGCCCTAATCATATGCAGTGTACCCTGCATACAAAGATCCGTAGCGAACTACGATCCCACCGTACAAGACTTAGCGACACACCCGGGAAATGCTAAGTCTGACGCCAGCCCTGCTCTGCCACAGGACCCCTGGCTCTCCGGCCAGACACATAGGCTCTACGGCCTCAAGGCACTACTCTGAGTGCTCTAGACTCCTCCTCTAGCCTGAGTACACAGACGCATGGAGTCAACACTGGGTTACCACTAGAATTACTCAACCGGTTGGTGTTGGATAACCCCTTTTTCCCCAGTGCCACCAAAATTACTCAATCGGTTGGTGTTGGACACTGCCTATCAACCCTCGTGCCACCAGAATTACTCAACCAGTTGATGTTGGACACGAGTTTCACCCCTAAGAAGAAGATCTCTCTTAGGGGTTCTACGGTGTTAAGGCACCTAAGTCTATTGATTAGTTAACAGATAAACGATTAAACAGGAATAACACATTGCAACTGTAAGACATAGAATTTTCTCTTTCCTTCATTCATTTCATGCATTTCAAGTTCCAATGAACTTATCATACTTTAATGTACATGCTACACTATTTAAAAGTCATATTAACTGATACTGCAGCAAATAAGCATTTAAAATGAGTTTAATAATGATTTCTAAATGAACTGCCACTCACAACTTGAAACTCGGCCGACCACTTTGGAACTCGGTCGAACACCTCCCAGGTTCTGAAACTCGGCCGACCAACCTCGTCCGACCAGCAGGAAACTCGGCCGATCCTCTGGGGAACTCGGCCGACCGAAACACTGCTTGATATACCTATAAAGGAACTCGGCCGACCAAAACGTTGTTCGTTTACCTAAATAATAAACTCGACCGACCGAATACGAACTCGGCCGAACCGCGCACAGGCAGAAAATGAAAACGGACCTGCAAGAGTCGATTTCTCTTGAATCGACGGGCAAAACTCAAACAAACACCGCAAATCGGTCGCAACTGATGCACACCACCAAACCGAACCTGTAGGGGGGAGAGAGACGAGCTAGGGCTGCTCCTTGCACCCCAATCTCCTGGCCGTCTCCCTGCAACCGCAGCTCCTGCTGCAAATCCGGATCGTTTGGCGGAGAAGAAGATGAACGGAGGAAAGAGGACGGGTCGCAGCTACTGGCCGGAGCAAAACAAAACTCCAATCGTCCTTCCCTTCTCAACTCCCTCTCTCTCTCTCTCTCTCTCTTTCTTTCTCACGCAAGGAGGAAGAACGCTGTTGCGTTCTCTCATTTCTGGAAAATGAAACGAGATAAGTGAGAAAGAAAGGATAAGGAGGAAAACCTAGGGGCCAAATCGTAAGATTCAAAAACTTTCAAAAACTACAAACGGGTCCCTATAAGCCCAAAAACATGCAACTTTTGACTCGAAGGTCGGATTCGAACGATTTCTCTGGCAACGCGTCAAGCGTAATATCCTACACGCTTTAAGAGCTAGGATACGCACTAAGCACATGTCATATCCATTTTAAACATTATTAACAAAAATAGGCTTATAACTTAGCACATCAGCTAAACACATGCTTAACAGCATACTTACGGGATAAGCTCGACGCGGGTCGTAACATCCACCATGTTGCAAAGGCAACATTTAGCATCATAGTTTAGCACCCATCTTCTGACCCTGTCTGTTGTTTGCAGCTCTTGGTGAACTACCTTGTAAACTATTACGACCCATCTTGGCATATTGTACTTGTGCTACAAAGAGGGCCCCGTGACCTGACAACTTCCCAAGGGTTGGGTGCATCCTACTTGAGTGTTGGTTCCCCTCACTCTATGATTTTGAATAGGTTGTCGCAATCGCAGAACTCCTCGACCATTCTTTTCCAAGTACAAGAAAAACCTTGTATGTGATTTATTGTGTCCGCCAACGTCATGCCATAACGTCGGTGCATCCAATCGGACCAGATAGAGTCATTATCAGTTGTGAATTTGATGAGCCTCTTCAAATTTTCCCATATGTTGACTTTGTGTAAGTTTTTTAGGTTCAATCCCCCCTCGTCGAGTGGTTGATCCATTCGCTCCCAAGACATAGTATGACCTGCGCCTCCCCAAAGGAATTGGGATGCAATATTTTATAGTCTATCAATGATCGGTGGTGGTACATGGCCCTACATCACCCAAAAGTTAAGCAGGCCTAGGATGTTTGACCTCACTAGCACTAGCCTACTCGTAAAAGACATTCGAATGGTCGACCATTGCTCGATATTCTTCTTAGTCGATCAGTGCAAGTGTTGTATTGCCGCGCCAACATAGTGTCAACATTTAAAGGGAAACCCAAGTAAGTGCACGATAGTTGATGTATCGGCATCCCAAGAATGCTTGCAAACAAGTCCTTGGAGTGGCTCACTGCCTTAGAAAGAAAGATTGAGGTCTTAACCAGATTCGTGTAGAGGCTCGAGCATTCCCCAAATAGAGATAGTGTTTCCTCTGCTATTCTTAGGTTTTGCAGCGTGCCATCTATAAATAGCATGACATCATCAGCAAATATGAGGTGCAACAGAATCGGCGTGCCCCTAACCTTGAATGCGACAAAATGTCCCAGGAAGCAGAGGACGTGGACGATAGCAAGCAACGAATTGATTCTATAATATGAGTCAGTCAGAGGCGATAGTCAACCCGTGAGTGGTGGCAGGTCAGATGGAGTTATTTCATTCTGATTTGTCTTCTTCTTGCTTTATATCTGTTCTGGTTGACCCGGGTGCTACGCACTCTTTTATCGCACATAGTATGCTTGCTAGCTGTCTTTTACCTATTAGCTGTAAGAGAGATAGTCTGTTGTTAGAAACCCCTCTTGTTGGACCCGCATTGCTTCGAGAGGAGTGTCCATCTTGTGTTTTATCCTCTTCGAGACACAGTATACAAGTGGATCTTATACCACTTGGTATGCATGGATTCGACATGATCCTTGGAATGGATACCTTAGAAAAGTATAAGGTTGTGTTAGATTGTGGTTCTAAGCAAGTAGTGTTTGATGACAATAGTGAGAAGTGGATCTTCCAGGGAGATAGAAAGATCCTTCCGACATGTTTAATATCAGCTATGGTGGCAGAGAAGTTGCTGCGGCAAGGATGTAAGGCGTTCTTAGCTCACGTTGTGGATACCAAGGCAAAAGGTCCTAGCCTTGAGGAGGTGCCTGTTATCCGAGAGTTTGCGGATGTGTTTCCCGATGAGTTCCCCAGTGTTCCCCCACCTCGAGAGATTGACTTTGAGATCAATCTGGTACCAGGAACACAAGCAGTTGCTCAGACATCATACAAGATGGATCCAATCGAGATGGCAAAGTTGAAGAAGAATTTACAAGAGTTGTTGGATAAAGGTTTCATCAGACCGAACACATCGTCGTAGGGTGCTCCATTCCTGTTCATAAAGAAGAAGGATGGATCGATGCATTTGTGCATAGATTACCGACAGTTGAACAAAGTTACTATCAAGAACAAGTACTCGTTATTGAGGATAGACGATCTGTTTGATCAGTTGTGTGGAGCTACAGTGTTCTCAAAGATCGGTCTACGGTATGCATATCATCAGTTAAGAATTAAGGATGAGGACATACCAAAGTCAGCTTTTAGGATGAGGTATGGTTACTTTGAGTTCGTGGTTATGCCGTTTGGGCTAACCAATGTGCCTGCTGCTTTCATGGATCTGATGAACATGGTGTTTCGTCCATTTCTAGATCAGTTTGTTGTAGTTTCTATAGATGACATCTTGATCTACAGTCAGGACAGTAGAGAGCATGAACAACATCTTCAACAAGTGTTGACTCTTCTACGCCAACATCAGTTGTATGCCAAGTTTAGTAAGTGCGAGTTCTGGTTGAAAGAAGTAACTTTCTTGGGTCATGTGATATCTGCAGAAGGAGTCAGAGTGGACCCTAAAAAGGTGGAGTCAGTTGCAGCCTACAAGCAACCGAAGACGCCGACAGAAGTTTGTAGTTTTCTGGGTTTAATAGGATACTACCGGAAGTTTATAAGAAACTTCAGTATGATCGTGTTGCCATTGACAAAGTTTACCAGGAAGGATGTACCTTTTGTTTGGGATGATCGTTGTCAGCAAGCTTTCCAAAGTTTAAAGGAGAAGCTGACTAGTGCTCCATTGTTGGTACTGCCAGAGCCTGGGAAAGGCTATGTGGTATTCTGCGATGCTTCCAAGAAAGGCCTAGGATGTGTGATGATGCAGGAAGATCATGTGGTTTCTTTTGCTTTGCGACAGCTTAAGAAACATGAGGAAAGCTATCCGACACATGATTTGGAGCTGGAAGCAGTGGTCCATGCATTAAAGATTTGGAGACACTATCTTTATGGGGAAGTGTGTCAGATCTTTACAGATCATAAGAACTTGAAGTACATCTTCTCGCAGAGTGAGCTGAACATGCGACAGCGTCGCTGGATGGAGTTGATCAATGATTATGATTGCACCATTGAGTATCATCCTGGTAAGACGAACATGGTAGATGATGCACTTAGTAGAAAGTCTTCTTCTCTCTATATGAAGAAGGCACAGTTGAGTTCCTTGGTATGCCATAGGCAGGATATGTTTGTCTCTTTGTGGCAGATGAATGTACAGTTTGAAGTCTCCTAGTTGGCAGGATTGTTGGCACAGATGCAAGTAAATCCTACGTTGACATAGCAGATCAAAGACGCACAGCAGGCAGATGCTTTCGTTCAGTTAATCAAATCAGAGTTTGGTAGCGAAAAGCGGGTGATGGGTTCCATGAGTCTGAGGATGGACTAGTTTGCTATCATGGTAGGATGGTGGTCCCCGATGTTGATGATCTGAGAAAGCTAGTGCTCGAGGAATCGTACACGTCGATGTATGCCATGCATCCAGGTGTCACCAAGATGTATCATAATCTGAAGGACATGTATCGGTGGCTTGGCTTGAAGAGAGATGTAGCCGAGTTTGTGGCTAGGTGTGCGGTATGCCATCAAGTCAAGGTCGAGCATCAGAAGCCAACATGTACGTTGCAACCCATGCCGATACCGCAGTGGAAATGGGATCTTATAACCATGGATTTCGTAGTTGGTCTACCGAGGACAGCTAAGAATCATGATTCCATTTGGGTGATAGTGGACATATTGACAAAGTCTACTCATTTCATACCTGTAATAACAATGTATACAACAGAGAAATTGGCTCAGGTGTATGTGGATGAGATAGTACTTTGCACGGTGTGCCCGCAACGATAGTCTCTAACAGAGGACCCCATTTTACGAGTCGTTTTTGGGAACAGTTTCACAAAGCGTTGGGAACGCAAATGAGGTTCAGTACTGCTTTCCACCCATGGACAAATGGACAATCTGAAAGGACTATTCAGACTTTGGAGGATCTTCTCCGAGCTTGTGTTTTGTAGTTCCTAGGCAGTTGGGACGTGCATCTCAGTTTGATAGAGTTTGCCTACAACAATAGTTACCAACGGAGCATCAACATGGCTCCTTATGAGGCTTTATATGGCAGGAAGTGCAGATCTCCTTTATGCTGGTATGAGTGAGGCGAGTATCAGGTTTTGGGTCCTGAGTTAGTGTAGCAGACAACAGAGAAGATCAAAGTGATACAACAACAATTGAAAGCAGCACAGGACAGACAGAAGTCGTATGCAAATAATCGTCGACGACCCCTAGAGTTCCAGGTGGGAGACAAAGTGCATCTCAAGGTCTCACCATGGAAAGGCGTGCTGAGGTTTGGACGGAAAGGCAAGTTGTCACCCATGTATATGGGGCCATACCCAGTAATAGCACATGTTGGCAAGGTAGCTTACAAGTTAGAACTGCCGCCAGAGTTGCACAGGTTACATCCGATGTTCCATGTCAGTATGCTGAAGAAAAGTCATCCAGATACAGGGACAGTGATACAGCCAGTTGAGGTTGAGCTTGATGAAGACGTGACCTACGAGGAAGGTCCAATGATGATTCTTGACAGAAGAGTAAAGAAGTTGAAAAGGAAGGACCTGGTGCTTGTGAAGGTTCTTTGGCATCATCGTGGCGTTGAGGAAGCCACATGGGAGTTTGAGGAAGAGATGAGAAGGAAGTATCCCTCGCTTTTCTCTTCAGATTTCGGGGGCAAAATCCTTTTGTAGAGGTTTATGGCTTATAAGGACCCTGACCTTCATTTTGGGCTTACCCTGTTTGCTTTGCCTGAAACTTGTGTTTAGATGCTTGCTATTCACCTCAAATGGTGATTAGGGTTTGTTTGTGCTTTGTTGAGAGTTGGAGGTGCAACTTGCAAATAACCTAAGTTTTATGGTTGATGTGCAAGGTTGACACCTTGAGAGATTTTTCTCTCTCTCCTTGCATCCTCTAGGGTTGAGAGGATGGGTTGGTCTTGTTGTTTGAGTAGCTTTGGGATTTGTTTTGCCTTGTTGAGCCTTATTTGGGCTTTGCCTAGCTTTGTTGGGCCTTGTGGTGGGCAAGGGTGAGCTTGGTGCCTTGTATCGGCCATGGTGTATCGGCCAAGTGACCTTCTTTGACCTAGCATCGTTTGTGTCACCCCCCTTGTGGACACTTGGTTCTTGTTGCTTGCATGTGGCAAAATCTTTGGACATGTGGAGGTGGGTGAGATAGTAGCTAGCTTTGCCCCATGGACAAGTGTCCCTAGGTTGGGCGACACCTTGCCTTAGTCTCCCCTTCACCCTCTTCTATATATGTCTCTCCTTTCTCTTGCTTGGGATCCCTTTAGTTCCTTTGTTGCCTTCCTTTTTCCTTGGTGGACGATACCTCTCCTTGGTAGAGCTTGGTGGCCGATCTACTTGGTGGAGTCTTCTTCTTCCTCTAGTAGTGGCCAAACCCTAGAGTGTGTCTTGCTTCTCTTCTTGTGGTGAGCATCTCCCCCTCTTTCCTTGGCACCTTCTTCTCCTTCTTGCTTGTTCTTCGGCCATGGTGGTTATAAGCTTTGTTTTTCTTCTTGTGGTGGCCGAAGGTGGTGCTTGGAGCTTGGAAGCTTGGTGCTAGGAGCTTGGAGCTTGCTTATGGCGGGTTACATAACTCCTAACCCTAGCTATACTACTTCTTTTTCATGTTGCATGTTTATATGTCGTCTTGATCGGCCATGCATCTTGTTAGATATGTTTCTTTCCCCAGTATGTACCCTTTTATCTTATTATATATATAGTGGTCATGTTGTTGATGTGTTCTTAGACCTTGTGGCCGAACCTTGAGTTTAGGGTTCCTTGGGCAAAACCCCTTTCTCTCCCATGTGGTTTTGAGAAGTGAGTTCGAGCTCTAGTGGCGTAGGCAAAACCCCTCTCACTTGGTTGTTGAGAGGTGAGTCTATGCTCTAGTTGCTTGGGCAATACCCTTCTCTCACCATGGATTTGATAGGTGAGCCTTGGTTGGACGTTGACCTAGTGAAGGTTGGAATCTTGACCGATAAGGGGATGATCCACCTTGTTGCCCTATATGTGATGGAGGTTGTGCAAAACCCCTCTCTCTTAATTGTTGAGAGGTGAGCCAACTCTCTTGATCTATTAGGGTTTGATGATGGTGATCTTGAGGTTGATGATGACCAAACCGATATGGTCCTTGTGCCTTGCACGATACCCCTTTGTGATGAGTTGCCCGATACCCCTCTCCTAGGGTTGTTCTGGGTGATATGCTAAGAAGCGTTCTTTGTCCCTTTTGCCCGATATGAACTCCTGCCTTAGTTGGTGCTTGTGGGCGTTATGACTTTGGCCGACATGATGCATGGTAGACATCTCTATTTTGTGCCTTGGGCAATATGGGTTGGTTTTGGTGTTGCCCAATATGGTGCTTGGGTGGTGGAACCCTAGTTAGGTGCCCTAGTGTTGACCGATATGAGGTGTCTGCCTTGTGAGGCGATAGATTACCTTGGGCACCATGGAGTCGTTTGTAAGTTATGTGCTTGTTGGGCGATACAGTGGTGACCTTGGGCGTCATAGCCTTGGACGATATAGTTGTGGACGACATGACCTTGCTGGTTTCCCAACATAAAACCCTAACCCTTATGAGTGATAGGGGTGATGGCTGATATGTGATGCTCATATGTTGCCCGATATCATCTTGCACCTAGTTGCCCGATATCCATGGGTGCATGACACAACTCTTGGCCCCTGGTTGCACGATATCCCTTGTGTATGGGCAATAGGGTCTTGGCTGATATGTGTGGCTAAGTGCCCTAGCCGATAGGCTTTTGGTGAGGGAGGTAATCCTACCTGATACCCCTTTGGGTGAGGGATGCGCTGCCCGCCACACCTATAGTGAGGGTAGGTGGTATCTTTGGTAAGGGTTGCACCTAGCTCGGAAACCCTAGGTTGTAACCAATGATATGTTTTGATACCTAAAGTTGGTGCTAAGTAAGATGATAAGTACATGTTTATGTTCATAAGATAAAGGCATAGTGAATGCTCGTGGTTTAATAACAATAATGTAATTTGTCTACAGATATAACTTGTGCTTCATGTTACTATGATCATGGATGTTGTTCCAATCATGTACCTTCAACCCTAATAGCATGATAATCATAAATCATCTATGTTTGGTGATTCAGTTATCTCTCTTGATATGCATACTAACCATGCAGGTGAATCAAGTGAATTCATAGCCAGGTAAGAGCTATGAGGTGTATGTGTTCTGTATAACACTCAATGATGATAATCCTTGTTTATAAGATAACATGTATCACTAGTATGATGTGAAGGGTCTGTTGACATGATAAAGGTTGAGTGCCTAGTTGAGGTGTTATACTCTGATGTTGAGATAAGGGATTGCTATCCCATGATGGTGAAGTATGCCTTGAGAGGCAGTGGCTTTCTGTGATGAGGGATTGAGATCCCATGGTAATAATGCAACTCAATGCAGTCTATGTTTTACAAATTGGTTGCCTCAACAATCCACTTAAAAAATACTAATTAATTACAGTGGAACATATCATGTAGTTTGCCCTGGCCATAGATCCATCATCGTCAGTAGTTGGTGATGGTCAAATGGGTTCTCCTGTGGGTTAACCCGGAAGTGCATATTGTTGAATATGCATGGCTCCTCCTAGCTAAAAATAGGAGGATTAGAGTGCAACTTCGGTTATAGACTCCAGAGAGCGGTTTCAGGCCCGTGGCTCAATATGAAAGAGCATGGTGAACAGGTCCATGGCTCAGGATGTGTGATAAGAGCATGGTGAACATGCCCATGGCTCAATGATTATGGAGCACGGTGAACATGCCTGTGGCTCGAATCACTAGCGCTGATACCTGTACCAAGGTGGGCTAGGTAGAGGATAGTCTGACCCTGTGTGGCTGTGGCCACCTAAGCATGAGACTGCGGTCCTACTTGTTAAGCACTCGTGCACTGACCACGAGGTGGTGAGGTCGTAGAGTTCGGCTCTTCCATTGACCTTGTATGGCACCGGCTTTGGGCTTCACAGCCGATGGTTGGATTTGAGTAGTACGGCTCACTTCCTCAGGGCATGATAATACATAATCCAGCCGAATAGTATATATTGCTTAGGGCAAAACACGGAACATTGATTGAGGGCTTGCTTGTATAGTTGATCTAGTTATACCTTGCAGTTATTTGTACGATCCTTATATTTTGTGATAAGTTCTTATAAAGCTTATCTTGTCAATAAAGAATATCTGGTCATATGCCGCCTAGATACCCTAGTAAGATTGTTAATAAAATAAGTTCTGCTCAGGATGCTGCTCTTATGATCTGCTGATATCAGTTATCTGCTTTACCTACTTCTTCTGAAATTTTATAGTTTCGATGGGGAGTTATGTTTCTCGCTGGGACTGTGTGTTTCACCCTGTTGGTTTACAACCTTTTTAGGTGATCGTGCTAGATGTGGTGGTAGTCGTAAGGTTGCGGTCGAGCAACAAGAAGAGCAGTAGGAGGCAAGAGATGGATATGTTGCTATTTTGGTTGTTTTGTAGTAGAGTCCTAGAGTCATCCATGTACTCTCATGTCCTCGGAGGTGTTTTGACGATGTTTTATGATGCATAACCGATGTAGCTTTGTATATCCTGCTGCTGGCCTGATGTGGCCCGTTATGTATGTATAAACAGGTGATGAACTCTGGTGCTGACATGATAGTTGGTTCCTATAGGCTGTGGACAAATATCAAGACTTGTACATATTTATATAACATCTTTTCCTTGTAGGATAAGAATCTAGATGTAATAGTTCTCTTTTATCTGCTTTCCGCAATCGATTTTAATTAACCTGTGTTTTTGGTAATATGTGATTTATGGTGGTTCCGCGCATTTTCGCATGGCATCTCGTTGTCTGTGTGATGGCGGGATGTCACATCAGCAGTATAGGTTGTTTTGACAGGAAGAAAATGTGTTGTCTTAGTCAACCCATCCACTATCACCCAAATGGAATCATGACTTTTGGCTGTCCTAGGTAGACCAACCACAAAGTCCATTGTCACATGATCCCATTTCCACTGAGGTATAGGTAGGGGTTGTAACGTTCCTGTAGGCTTCTGGTGTTCTTCTTTAACCTGCTGACACACCAAACACTGCATAACAAACTCAGCTACATCTTTCTTTAAACTGGGCCACCAATACATATCTTTTAAGTTATGATACATTTTGGTACTCCCTAGATGCATTGCATACATGGATGAGTGAGCTTCCTCCATAACTATCTTTCTTAAGTTATTACTATCAAGAACTATCATCCTACCATGATAACATACTATATCATCCTCTGACTCATGAAAACCATCTTGTTTCTCACTGCCCAACTCTGACCTAATCTGTTGAATCACAGTATCAGCCTGTTGTTCCTCTTTAATCTGTTCCTTTAGAGTGGGTTTGTAACACCCGGGCCCACTGCCCAAGGCTCTAGTAGAGTTTCAGGAATGACGACTGTCCCCACAGACCACCACTAGCCTTAACTGCGCGCTTTGTCCTCACTCACGCGCATGCCAGGATCAACTTCCCGACAGGTCACCCATCCCAGTACTACTCTCAAGCTGAGCACGCTTAACTATGGAGTTCTTAGTGATGGGATCCCGGAAAAGGAGGTGCACCTTGGTGATATGGGTAGTCCAATCATTCCCTTTAAGAGTGTTTTATCTGAGGCCTCAAATCTTGGGATGTTACAATCTCCCCCACTTAGACTCTTGACGTCCTCGTCAAGGCTCAACTATAAGGCCTCATAGTCTCATCCCCATTTCAGTGAAGACCCACAATGGCCCATGAACACCCAGCTCCCGTCCACGGCTACCAGCGCAAGGGCGGCTCCATCTCGTCTCTACAGATAGCCCTTTCCAACTTGCCTGGACCGCACGGCTCAAGACTGGCATGCCACATGCCCATGTGGGCCCCACCTACTGGAGGGCTTATGGCTCTGATACCATATGTAACACCCGGGCCCACTGCCCAAGGCTCTAGTAGAGTTTCAGGAATGATGACTGTCCCCACAGACCACCACTAGCCTTAACTGCGCGCTTTGTCCTCACTCACGCGCATGCCAGGATCAACTTGTCCTCACTCACGCGCATGCCAGGATCAACTTCCCGACAGGTCACCCATCCCAGTACTACTCTCAAGCTGAGCACGCTTAACTATGGAGTTCTTAGTGATGGGATCCCGGAAAAGGAGGTGCACCTTGGTGATATGGGTAGTCCAATCATTCCTTTTAAGAGTGTTTTATCTGAGGCCTCAAATCTTGGGATGTTACAATCCCGGGCCCACTGCCCAAGGCTCTAGTAGAGTTTCAGGAATGATGACTGGCCCCACAAACCACCACTAGCCTTAACTGCGCACTTTGTCCACACTGACACACAAGCCAGGATCCACTTCCCGACTGGTCACCCATCCTAGTACTACTCCAAGCCAAGCACGCTTAACTATGGAGTTCTTTAGTGATGGGCTCCCGGAAAAAGAGGTGCACCTTGGTGATATGGGTAGTCCAATCATTCCTTTTAAGATCATATTATCCGAGGCCTCAAATCCTGGGATGTTACAATCTCCCCCACTTAGACTCTTGACGTCCTCGTCAAGGCTCAACTATATGGCCTCATAATCTGACCCCATTTCAGTGCAGACCCACAATGGCCCATGGACACCCAGCTCCCATCCACGGCTACTAGCGCAAGGGCGGCTCCATCTCGTCTCTACGGATAGCCTTTCCAACTTGCTTGGACCGCACGGCTCAAGACTGGCATGCCACATGCCCATGTGGCCCCACCTACTGGAGGGGTTATGGCTCTGATACCATTTGTAACGCCTGGGCCCACTGCCCAAGGCTCTAGTAGAGTTTCAGGAATGACGACTGGCCCCACAGACCACCACTAGCCTTAACTGCGCACTTTGTCCACACTGACGCGCAAGCCAGGATCCACTTCCCGACTGGTCACCCATCCTAGTACTACTCCAAGCCAAGCACGCTTAACTATGGAGTTCTTTAGTGATGGGCTCCCGGAAAAGGAGGTGCACCTTGGTGATATGGGTAGTACAATCATTCCTTTTAAGATCATATTATCCGAGGCCTCAAATCCTGGGATGTTACAGGGTTTTACATGCATCTCATCTAATAACCCTGCTAATAAAGATACTTCTAACTGCACATTCATCTGTCTCAAAGAGACAAGCATATCCCGCTTACATCATACTAAGGAATTCAATTGTGCATTATCTGAGGGTGAAGATGAGGATTTTCTACTGAGTGCATCAGCCACCACATTGGCTTTTCCTGGATGACAATCAATTGTACAAATGTAGTCCTTAATTAATTCCATCCAGTGACGTTGTCTCATATTCAGCTCATGTTGAGAGAAAATGTATTTTAAATTTTTATGATCTGTGAAGATCTGACATGTCTCTCCATAAAGATAATGCCTCCATATTTTTAACGCATGAACCACTACAGCTAATTCTAGATCATGTGGCGAATAATTCTCCTCATGTTTCTTGAGCTGTCGAGAAGCAAAAGAAACTACATGATCACTCTGCATCAACACACATCCTAGACCATTCTTAGAAGTATCACAAAAAACAACATATCCCTTTCCTTGCTCAAGTAGGACTAGCACATGTGCACTAGTCAACTTTTCTTTCAACAACTGGAAAGAATGCTGACACTTGTCATTCCAGATAAAAGGAACTTCTTTCCTTGTCAACCTAGTTAAAGGTAATGCTACAGAATTGGAATCTTTGATAAACCTTCTGTAGTATCCTGTCAAACCTAGCAAATTGTGAATCTCAGTCGGTGTCTTAGGTTGTTACCACTCCACAATAGATTCTACTTTCTTTGGATCAACATGAATACCTGAAGGAGATATAGCGTGTCCAAGAAAAGATACTTTTGATAACCAGAACTCGCACTTGCTAAACTTAGCATATAACTTGTGTTGTCTCAACAAGGTAAAAGCTTGACGAAGGTGTTGTTGATGTTGTTGACCGTCTTTAATGTATATGAAGATATCGTCTATGAAGACCACTACAAACTGATCAAGGAATGGTCAAAAGATTCTATTCATCAACTCCATGAATGCAGTTGATGCATTAGTTAGTCCAAATGACATAACTACAAACTCATAGTGACCATACCTTATTCTAAAGGCTGACTTAGGTATGTCACTCTCCTTGATACGTAACTGATGATATCCTGATCTTAGATCTATCTTAGAGAACACCATTGCACCACACAACTGGTCAAATAGGTCATTGATCCTTGGCAAAGGATATTTGTTTTTAATTGTCACCTTGTTAAGCTGTCTGTAATCTATGCATAGTCTCATAGACCCATCTTTCTTTTTAACAAAAAGAACTAGAACACCCCATGGCAAAGTACTCAGTCGTATGAAACCTTTCTCAAGTAATTCCTGCAATGGTTTCTTAAGTTTTGCCATCTCAGTTGGCACCATCCTATAAGGTGTTTGGGCTATGGGTTGTGTATCCGGAACAAGATTAACTTCAAAACCAATCTCTCGGGGTGGTGGAACACCTGGAAGTTCCTCGAGAAACACATCCTCGAATTCCCTAACAATAGGAACTTCAGAAAGGCTAAGGCTCTTTATTCTGGTATCTACCACATGTGCCAAGAATGTGAAGCATCCTTGTCTCATCAACCTTTCTTCTACCATAGCTGACAAGTTGGAAGAATCTTTCTATCCCCCTGAAAGACCCATGTCTTATCACCGTATGTAAACATAGCCTGCTTGGAACCACAATCCAAGACAACTTTATACTTCTCTAAGGTATCCATCCTGAGAATTACATCAAACCCATGCATTTCAAGTGGTATACGATCTACTTGAATGCTATGGTCTGAAAAAGAAAGAACACATGGAGAGCATACCTCCCTCAACATCGTAGATCCGACTAATGGAGTTTCTAATAACATATTATCCATTCTAGGATTGACAATCATATTATAGTCATGAATCACTTCTCGAGTGATAAAAGAATGCGTAGCACCCGGATCAATCAAAACAGACACGAAACAGGATGAGGACATATTAGAATGAAATAATTCCATCTGACATGTCACAACTTGTGGGTTAGCCACTGCCTCCGGCTGATTCATAACATAGAATGTTGTCGTTTCCTGTTGCCGTCCTCGTCCACTATTGGCTGGTGCAGATGATCCTGCCTGAAACGTTTGTCCACGTCCTCTAGTGCCACTATTGAACTGTTGTCTCTGAGAGCCATGTTGACTCTGCCTTGGTGGTTGGGTCACTCCCACACCCTAACTGGACAATCCTTTATCACATGACCTGTCTGCCTACACCTGTGGCAGACTCTGTCATCCCATTGCGACCTAGGCAGTCATGTCACTGACATCGATGCTGAGCTATGGGCTCCACTTGACATAAAAATACGGCCTCTTCCTCGGCTAGACATCCATTGTGTCTAAGTATTGAACCTCTGTGGTTCTACGGGTGCAGTAAACCTTGGTTTCTTAAAACTACCAAACCTCTGATTCTGTAACTGTACATGTGCTTTCCTATTGTTTGCTTGTCGTTTCTCTATCACAGACCTTTCTATTTCTCTAACTGACTCCACAAAGGTGTCAAACCTCTCTCTATTTTCTAGAGCAAATACAGGTGTAGTTAATTCAGCGTTCAGACCTTTCTCGAAAGTCGAATTCTCTCCTCATCTATGGTGGCCATGTGCAAATAAAACCACAGAAGCTCCATAAACTTAGCTTCATACTTGCTAACCTTCATCGATCCCTGTCTAATCCGCTCAAACTGTAAAATCTTCTCATCAAGATAAGTCTTGGGGAAGTATTCACTGACAAACTCTTGTCGAAATTCCTGCCATTCGATCTCAACACCCAGTCTTTTCTCTTCTTTAATGGCCCACCAATGGCCAGCACTTCCCTTCAGAAGGTATACAACATGTTTAACCTTATCAACTTCTGGAATGTCAAGGATCCTAAAGGCTTTATCTATCTCAGTAAGCCATGAATACGCAAGTTGTGCCAGCATATTCAGTGGCTCCCACTCGACGCAACTGTTTAAAGGTCTTACCAGATCCATGTCCCTCACTAGACCTTGATGTCCTAGGGACTGGTGCCGGTATCTTGTTAGCCATATGCGTCATTATATTCATGATCTGCTTGAAAATAGCATGAAAAGATGGGTTCTCTAACAGAGTTTGGTCAAGCTGGGGATTCTCAAGCACTGGTTCTTCTCTAGCCTGATCCCTTACACTACCTCCTGGTGCAGCAACACTTCTTTCAGCAACATGTTCTTCATGCGCTCCAGCCACCTTTTAATCTTTCTTCTTCTCATGTACGAGGAGAATTTACTATAAGATACACTGGAGGACATTAGAACATACTCAACAAACTTAATCCTATTTCTTTATAGACTCAGAGAACCTTAGGCTCTAATACCAAAACTTTGTGACAACCCGATTACAAATCAAGCCATCACCAGTAAAAATCGTGGAATTACATAATTAGCAAAAATCACTAAGAATTTAAAACCATTTTGCACATAGATCCTTTTCCATGAAATTCTTACAAAAGGAACCAAAGCTTTATATACATGTGATTCATATTGTACATATAATGCACCATCTCTTCTTGAGGATAACAAGTACCAGATGCTTTACTCTAATATATACAACATCAACATAAAAACCTCGAGATAAGCAAAACAAAATCTCAAGTCATTCGTGAAAACCACTAAAAACTATCCCCCAAGGGCCTGAGAGTACATAGACGACACATAGACTTCTATCTACAAGACCCTCACAAACATCGTACTCAACCTGAGCTACTACTGTTGTCCCTACTAATATGATCCTTCTTCTATAGTTCGGTTCCTAGTCCCTCGTCCGCGTCCACCTGACAATTGTGGATCCCACGGGGTGAGACTTTTGCCCCAGTGAGAGATATAACTCTCTGCCAACAATATTATTATCACAGGAAATAATATAAAATTGAACAGAAGATATTCCATTTGTTTAACAAATATATCTATAAGTGCAAAGCATAAATATTGATAACAGATCTATAAGTCATCTTTTTGCTTTAAAAGGAATATGAAGAACATATATAATGTCTATCTAGTAGGATGTCAGAAAGTAATAAGGCATCAACCAATGTCTTTCGTATTCGGTCCTTAAACAAATACACTACACGGCTGATTACATATTCACATTCACACTTATTGTAATACCCCTGACCTGGGTTATGTCTTAACCCTAGGAATTTTGCTTAATTAAGTTACTTACAAACTCATTCTAATCTTTTGAAAAGTAATTAAGGTTTCTTGTGAAGTTTATTGTCAAGTTTGAGCTTAAATGCAAACTATTTGTGCATTAATTGATAGTTTGAGTGAAATTTGCAATTTACCCAAGATGAGGGGTGGTGCGATCCCGCTAGTGGTGCTAACACACTACTCGATTGAATAGATGCGCCCCACGAGGTCGGAATGCACGGTGGATGGAATCTTGTGCTTTCAAAATTTATAAACCTAACTTAACACCTACTTTTACTAAAACACTACACCCGCAAGCGCACGGGGTCGTGTCGTAGTATAGGAAGGTGGCAAGTATAGGGTCGATCCACAGGGAAAAGAGGGGGCACTAGAGCTATGTTAGTTTGGCTAGGTTCCTACTGCGGAGACTAGGGTTAAGGGTTTAAAGGTGGGTTGTTTTGATTGTTAAACTACTTATGAACAAACAAGCAATTAAAGGCAGGAATGAAATCTAAGTTAACCCTAGACTAGATTAAGACTAAGCAGGCAAGAAAGACTAAGCTAGGTATGAAAAGGCAAGTTACACTAAGGCAAGCAAGAGAGCAATTAAAGAGCTAAGCTAGCATGAACAAGGCAAGAACAAAGCAAGAAGCTAACTAAGCAAGGAAAGAGCTAATTAAGCTAAGCAAGCACAAAACTAGGGTTTTAAGCAGTAAAGAGATGTGTGGGCTGTTTAGGGGTATGAACTTATCACTTAAGTTGGGGGGTGACATGTGAACATTATGATTCCATTTAGATTATCCAAACCAAACAACAAGTTAGAGTCTAATGAATTAACCTAAGCTACTAACTGGCCATGGATATGCTAGGTTGTGTATAGGGGAACTAGTCCCTAACACCCCCTACTACCCTTACGAGGCTCAATTGGGTTAGGGATTAGGTTTAATCCAACTAGAGTCTAATCAAGTCTAGGTTTCTACATTATACATTCCTAGGGCAATTAGGGGCCGAGGGTAGTAATGGGGGGTGAAATTAGGGTTTTGGGCCCCAATTCCCCCACATTCTAGCCTTGAGAAGGCTCCATGCTAATTGCACTAGAATTATCCAATCTAGCTACTTAGATCTCTCACTTAGGTTTAGGGAGATTGATTAGGATGTAGGAAGATGGGAGGCAACCTAGGGATCCAAGAATTGGACCTAGGGGCAAATCCCAAAATTCACACATATAAGCAATTTGCCTAAATTCCTCAGTGATTTCACACACAAACCAACAAGCAATTAATGGAGAGTGAGATATAAATAGAACATAATCATTCACAAATGGAATTACAAAGTTTACATGTCATTTTCCCCCAACATGGTATCAAAGTAACATATTTGACCCCAAACAGCCCACCTAAGGGGGCCTAGCTACTCATGGAAATAGAAAATACAAAAAGAAAGGAGAAGAAGATGGAGGTGGCCATGGAGCTCGAAGTAGTGGTTGTCAATCCTCTCTCCAGCAGCAGAAGGTCGTCCTCCTCCTTCTTCTTGGATGGAATGGAGTGGGATGATGGTGGGAGGTGAATGGAAGGCTTAGATATGGGGGGTTATGTGGTGGAAATGGTGAAATGGAGTGGATTTGAGGTGGAGGTGAAGTGGAATGGAGTGGAGGTGACAAGGGGGCGAAAATGGGAGTAGAAGGTAGCCAACCTTTGACCCTCAGCCGCCACTAGGGCATATATAGGGATCTAGGGGGTCTAGGGTTAAGTTAGGGGCAAAATAGGTAAAGCAGTGAAAAATTGGTAGATTTTGTGAGTAACACGGCCGTGGTAGGTCACCACGGTCGTGGTGGGTAGGGTAGACCACGGTCGTGGTGGATGGGCACGGTCGTGGGTTTATTAGATTGTGGATATCACAGGGATAGGTTCATGGATGGCCACGGCCGTGGGGAAGTCACCACGGTCGTGGTGGGGACCTTTGGCCACGGTCGTGTTGAAAACCACGGTCGTTTTGGCCATTTTCATCAATTTCTGGGGGTTTTAGCCATTTTTTGTGCTTGGGGCATGTCCACCACAACCGTGGGGGGTGTACCACGGTCGTGGTGGTATCTCTCCCATGCTTTTGAGCCTTGAACTTGATCATCCATGGAGGGTATTGCTTCAAAACTTTCTTTGGCCACTTGGGGTAGGTTGGAAGTGGTTTTGGCTTCATTTTGGGCTCCTCCAAGCCTGCGGAAACCCTAGATTGGACCATCCTCTTTCCATGCCATCAAGTAAAGCTTGGTGCGATCCCGCTAGTGGTGCTAACACACTACTCGATTGAATAGATGCGCCCCACGAGGTCGGAATGCACGGTGGATGGAATCTTGTGCTTTCAAAATTTATAAACCTAACTTAACACCTACTTTTACTAAAACACTACACCCGCAAGCGCACGGGGTCGTGTCGTAGTATAGGAAGGTGGCAAGTATAGGGTCGATCCACAGGGAAAAGAGGGGGCACTAGAGCTATGTTAGTTTGGCTAGGTTCCTACTGCGGAGACTAGGGTTAAGGGTTTAAAGGTGGGTTGTTTTGATTGTTAAACTACTTATGAACAAACAAGCAATTAAAGGCAGGAATGAAATCTAAGTTAACCCTAGACTAGATCAAGACTAAGCAGGCAAGAAATACTAAGCTAGGTATGAAAAGGCAAGTTACACTAAGGCAAGCAAGAGAGCAATTAAAGAGCTAAGCTAGCATGAACAAGGCAAGAACAAAGCAAGAAGCTAACTAAGCAAGGAAAGAGCTAATTAAGCTAAGCAAGCACAAAACTAGGGTTTTAAGCAGTAAAGAGATGTGTGGGCTGTTTAGGGGTATGAACTTATCACTTAATTTGGGGGGTGACATGTGAACATTATGATTCCATTTAGATTATCCAAACCAAACAACAAGTTAGAGTCTAATGAATTAACCTAAGCTACTAACTGGCCATGGATATGCTAGGTTGTGTATAGGGGAACTAGTCCCTAACACCCCCTACTACCCTTACGAGGCTCAATTGGGTTAGGGATTAGGTTTAATCCAACTAGAGTCTAATCAAGTCTAGGTTTCTACATTATACATTCCTAGGGCAATTAGGGGCCGAGGGTAGTAATGGGGGGTGAAATTAGGGTTTTGGGCCCCAATTCCCCCACATTCTAGCCTTGAGAAGGCTCCATGCTAATTGCACTAGAATTATCCAATCTAGCTACTTAGATCTCTCACTTAGGTTTAGGGAGATTGATTAGGATGTAGGAAGATGGGAGGCAACCTAGGGATCCAAGAATTGGACCTAGGGGCAAATCCCAAAATTCACACATATAAGCAATTTGCCTAAATTCCTCAGTGATTTCACACACAAACCAACAAGCAATTAATGGAGAGTGAGATATAAATAGAACATAATCATTCACAAATGGAATTACAAAGTTTACATGTCATTTTCCCCCAACATGGTATCAAAGTAACATATTTGACCCCAAACAGCCCACCTAAGGGGGCCTAGCTACTCATGGAAATAGAAAATACAAAAAGAAAGGAGAAGAAGATGGAGGTGTCCATGGAGCTCGAAGTAGTGGTTGTCAATCCTCTCTCCAGCAGCAGCAGGTCGTCCTCCTCCTTCTTCTTGGATGGAATGGAGTGGGATGATGGTGGGAGGTGAATGGAAGGCTTAGATATGGGGGGTTATGTGGTGGAAATGGTGAAATGGAGTGGATTTGAGGTGGAGGTGAAGTGGAATGGAGTGGAGGTGACAAGGGGGCGAAAATGGGAGTAGAAGGTAGCCAACCTTTGACCCTCAGCCGCCACTAGGGCATATATAGGGATCTAGGGGGTCTAGGGTTAAGTTAGGGGCAAAATAGGTAAAGCAGTGAAAAATTGGTAGATTTTGTGAGTAACACGGCCGTGGTAGGTCACCACGGTCGTGGTGGGTAGGGTAGACCACGGTCGTGGTGGATGGGCACGGTCGTGGGTTTATTAGATTGTGGATATCACAGGGATAGGTTCATGGATGGCCACGGCCGTGGGGAAGTCACCACGGTCGTGGTGGGGACCTTTGGCCACGGTCGTGTTGAAAACCACGGTCGTTTTGGCCATTTTCATCAATTTCTGGGGGTTTTAGCCATTTTTTGTGCTTGGGGCATGTCCACCACGACCGTGGGGGGTGTACCACGGTTGTGGTGGTATCTCTCCCATGCTTTTGAGCCTTGAACTTGATCATCCATGGAGGGTATCGCTTCAAAACTTTCTTTGGCCACTTGGGGTAGGTTGGAAGTGGTTTTGGCTTCATTTTGGGCTCCTCCAAGCCTGCGGAAACCCTAGATTGGACCATCCTCTTTCCATGCCATCAAGTAGTGGACAAAGTACCTATAAAACATGCAAAAAGCCTCCATAAGTGCATTTGATAGAAATAAGCATATTGGGGGAAATAACATGTAATCTAACAAGTATAGATGTGGCTGAAATGCAAAATGACACAAGATGAAGCCCTAAAATAGGGCTGAATCACCACCCCAAACTTGAAATATACTTGTCCTCAAGTATGCTCCAACTCAATCTCTCTAAAAACTTTCACAAAAAGAAATGACAAATGCAATATAAAAGATGATTGTTGTTGAATGGGATCAAAGATGACTAAGTACATGCATTTCACCTCTCTCCTCTCCTTCTTTCACAATCCAATCATGAAAAGAGCACAAAGCATATGAACTTCAAATATAGCGCATAGAATACACAAGTTATCCATATTTCTTCCATTAAGTTCTGGGTAAACCGTTTCATGGTGGCGTTAATCAAGAATGACTAGGAGTGTTGTTTCACATTCATGCATTCAATCTTATATCTCAAATCACACCAAATGACCCACGTGGCTGCGGAAAAGGGTAAAATGAGCTAAGTTTGATGTTTCCTAGCTCAATGGGTATGAAAGTGGAAGAAAGGGTTGCGGTAAGATTTTTGGAGTGTTTTTACACACTCATCTTTTCTTTATTTGAATGCTCTTAAACAGGAGCATCCTTTTATTTTCTTTTGCTTTTTGCATTTGTTTTTTTCTTGCCCTTGGTGTAGATAGGGCACATGGTAGATAGAGTGAAGCGGGGAGGTAGAGATGTGGCCACCCCAAACTTTTAGAGGTGGCCACGGCTGATATGTGCACTTTGGCATCCTTTAATGAGGCGGAGGGGTAAGAAGATGGTGAGAGAAAAGTCGAGTCAAAAGGGGGGTCATAGGTATGATTCTCCACATAAGACGTCTTGCATGAACATTAATCCAATACTTCATCCTAGATATCACACCACATGAATGAACAAGATGAAATCGATATATCAATTCAAGTGATTCCACAAACACTAAGCATTCAAAGCTTGCTCGAATTCATAATTCAACCAAATCATTCACAATCATAAGAGAGGTGATGCACATGTAAAAAGTCAAGAGTTGATACCATTTAGCAATAAACAATGATAAGTCACTTGCATTTGTCAAAGGTCATCATTTTTACTCAAAATAGTAGAGATTGGGTCAAAACATACTTTTAGGCAAGAAATCTCAAATTTGGGCAAAATTGGCCAAAATGGTGCCAAGTTGCCTTCAATCACTTCTAAACTCTATATTATTGAACTTAAAACAGTAAACAAGCAAATACTAGCTATAACATGCAAGAATTACTAAAAATCTACATGATATTCAATGCATGGCAAAAAGAGAAATTTTTTTAAAAATTACGCAAAAATGGCAAGAATGTAAACTACATGGCATGCAAGGATGCAGTGAAAAGAACAGGAACAATAAAACTGAATTGAAAGGCAAAGGTGGAACAAAATGACTAAAAGAGAGAGATAGGGTGGTGCATACCGCCCTACCACCCCAAACTTTTGAATCATGCTGTCCTCAGCATGAAACTAGAGCTTAGGGATAGTAGGGTGAAGATCATGGCTGGTGCGGAGTGTCAAAATGTAGGTCACCCAATTGTGGCTTGTGGTTGACCCTCGCCACGGTCGTGGTTGATCTTCTAAAAACACTGTAACTTTGGCCAACTTGATGCAATAATTCCCACGGCCATGGCTGGGTGCCACGGTCGTTGCCTTGTCTTCTCGCTACGGTCGTGGCGAGGGTGCTTCTTCAGTTTTCTCACTTCAAGAACTTGAACTTCACTTTTATTTGTTATTCAGCCGCATATTTGATTTAAAGACCATGATGTGCTTCTATACCCTCTCTCTCTATTGTCTAGCACCTGCCATATCATCAAAACTCAAAGAAAGCTATTAAACACAAGTGTGTGTGTGTGTGTTTTCTTGGAAAGTGTAAAACAAAAAGCAAAAGTATCAAAAAGTGAAGGTTGGGTCAAAATTTCCCAAACCTATGTGGGTTGCCTCCCACAAGCGCTGAGTTTCTTGCCTTCAGCTAGGCTTCTTGGTGATTCTTCAAAAATCACCCGTTTGGAATCCTCATGTGCCCATTCTTGCAAAACATGCATCCTTCCTTTGCACTTAACCTCGGTCCCTCATCCCTTTGATCACAATAGTCATCATCAATATCTTCACCCTGTTGTCCTTCTCTCAAATGCCCATTTGGACTTGTGAAGCGATCATGTCCAACATCCCTATCTCGGACTCGCCGGGTTGGGGTCTTGTACATGTTGATGTTAATCTTCATGTCCATGAATGAGACTGTCATGGTGCCACTGCGCACATGAATGTCGGCATCAGCTGTAGATAAGAACGGCCTTCCCAAGATGATGGGAATCTTCCTATCCTCCGGCTCCATGTCAAGTACAATGAAATCTGCCGGGAACACTGTGCCTTTTTCTTTATCAATCATCACCAAGACATCATCCACTCTACCTCTAGGCACTTTTATGGATCTATCCGCCAACTGGAGAGTGCAATGTGCCGGCTTCAACTTACCTAAGCCCAACTCAACATAGACATGGTATGGCATCAAATTCACACTAGATCCCAAATCAAGTAAGGACCTGTCTATGCGATGTCCCCCTATGTAACTAGGTATGAGTGGGGCTCCTGGGTCCTTTCTCTTCACAGGGAGTGAATGTTGTATGATGGAGCTCACCTGTTCAGTCAATCTCACTCTCTTTGGAATCCTCCCCGTTGACCTTCTTTTCATAGTGCATAGGTCTTTGAGACACTTGGCATAAGATGGAATTTGCTTGATTGCATCCAAAAGTGGAATGTTCACCTTCACTTGGCGAAACACTTCAAGAATGTCAACATTGTGCTTTTGCCTCCTTTTCCACTCCGGTGGCTCATCTAGTGCTTCTACCAATGGAGGATCACTAGTTTTTGCTGCACTTTCATGAACATGAGGCGGAACACTAGGGATGGTAAGACCTGCAAAAAGGGTATGTGGCGGATCACATGGAATCCCAAACTCAACATGCGGTATCACAACATCATCTTCAGCAATATCAATCACAATATCACCACTTGGCTGCCTTTGCTTTGCTTTGTCAACCTTTCTTTGACTTGCGGGCTGCTCAAGGGTTTTCCCACTCCTTAGAACTGTCATGGCACTGCCTTGCTCATGGTGGAGAGGGGGAGCATGTTGTGGCTGTGGAGGAGGTGGAGGTGACACTTGGGGTTGAAATTGAGGTGGAGAAGAGAATTGAGGAGGAGAAGAGAATTGGGGTTGGAAAGTGAAGTTTTGGGAAAATTGAGGTGGTGAAGGTGGTGGAGGAGTGTAAGGCTGGGAATAGCCTTGGAAGGAGTGAATGGGATGCACTTGCATGGGGGTGGACTATAGAAATATTGAGAGGAGGGCATGGGTCCATTTGATTCATGGTGGCTCATGATGGGCTTTGAAGACAATTTTTCTTCTTGGAGAGCAAGTGCGGAAGATAGCTGCTCTATTCTCTCTTCTAACCTTGCAACATCTCTTTGAACATCTTCAAACACTTTCAATCTAGAAAGAACCTCTTCCTCAAACCTTGAGCTGTATGTGGGACTTTGTGGTTCTTGGTAGCTATAGGAGTGAGGTGTCTTCTTTTCTTCCCCATAGACCTCAATAGAATTGACTGGGTGGCAAGGAGCATTTGTCACCTGGTTCTTCATGAAGCTCACCATGTCACCAAGAATCTTCATCACTTGCGGGCTTGAGTCATCATGAGTAGGGGGTGTCACACCAAGGGTATACCCTCTTTCATTCATCATGCCAGAAGCTCGAATTCTTGATCCTTCAGCCAACTGCTCAAACAAAGGCCATATCTCCTCAGGTGTCCTAGCCATGAAAACTCCTCCACAAGAAGAGTCAACTGTGTCTTGGTCCTTTAGAGACAAACCGGAGTAGAATGATTGAACTAGCTGCCACAAAGGAATCTCATGGTGCGGGCACTCTCTCAACATCTTCTTGAATCTCTCCCATGCATTATGAAATAGTTCATTTCCCATTTGACTAAAACTTGTCACGGCACGCCGCATTTGTGTCAACCTTGCTATAGAGTAGAATTGTCTCAAGAAAGCATTCTTCATTGTTTCCCAACTCATGATGTCCTTTCTTGAGTCATACCAATCTTTAGCTCTGTCTTTGAGGGAGAAAGAGAACAAGGTCAACCGGATTGTATCATCACTAGCCGTCGGCGTCCTGAAGGTGGAGCATACTTCAAGAAAGGAGTCCAAGTGCTTGTAGGGGTTCTCACTCTCCGAGCCGTAGAAGATGGGAAGGAGCCCAAGAAGACCTGGAGGAATAGAGAATTGCTCCCCTGGCATTTGATCAACCCTGCTAGCAATTGGCGATTTATAGTTGCTAGGCATGAAGTAGTCTTGAAGCGGCTTGTGAGGTGCATTTTGGCCTTCCATCTTGTTTCCTCCCGAATGGCTTGTCACATGCACAAAGCACAACCAAACAAAAGAAAGCAAGTTAGTAAACCAATATACACAAGAAATGTAAAGAAAAATGAATAAAGAATAGCAATGATGAGGGCAGTAGGAAAAGTCAAAGCAAAACTAACTAGCTAGGCCGAGCGCCTCTAATCCCCGGCAACGGCGCCAGAAAGCTTGGTGCGATCCCGCTAGTGGTGCTAACACACTACTCGATTGAATAGATGCGCCCCACGAGGTCGTAATGCACGGTGGATGGAATCTTGTGCTTTCAAAATTTATAAACCTAACTTAACACCTACTTTTACTAAAACACTACACCCGCAAGCGCACGGGGTCGTGTCGTAGTATAGGAAGGTGGCAAGTATAGGGTCGATCCACAGGGAAAAGAGGGGGCACTAGAGCTATGTTAGTTTGGCTAGGTTCCTACTGCGGAGACTAGGGTTAAGGGTTTAAAGGTGGGTTGTTTTGATTGTTAAACTACTTATGAACAAACAAGCAATTAAAGGCAGGAATGAAATCTAAGTTAACCCTAGACTAGATTAAGACTAAGCAGGCAAGAAAGACTAAGCTAGGTATGAAAAGGCAAGTTACACTAAGGCAAGCAAGAGAGAAATTAAAGAGCTAAGCTAGCATGAACAAGGCAAGAACAAAGCAAGAAGCTAACTAAGCAAGGAAAGAGCTAATTAAGCTAAGCAAGCACAAAACTAGGGTTTTAAGCAGTAAAGAGATGTGTGGGCTGTTTAGGGGTATGAACTTATCACTTAAGTTGGGGGGTGACATGTGAACATTATGATTCCATTTAGATTATCCAAACCAAACAACAAGTTAGAGTCTAATGAATTAACCTAAGCTACTAACTGGCCATGGATATGCTAGGTTGTGTATAGGGGAACTAGTCCCTAACACCCCCTACTACCCTTACGAGGCTCAATTGGGTTAGGGATTAGGTTTAATCCAACTAGAGTCTAATCAAGTCTAGGTTTCTACATTATACATTCCTAGGGCAATTAGGGGCCGAGGGTAGTAATGGGGGGTGAAATTAGGGTTTTGGGCCCCAATTCCCCCACATTCTAGCCTTGAGAAGGCTCCATGCTAATTGCACTAGAATTATCCAATCTAGCTACTTAGATCTCTCACTTAGGTTTAGGGAGATTGATTAGGATGTAGGAAGATGGGAGGCAACCTAGGGATCCAAGAATTGGACCTAGGGGCAAATCCCAAAATTCACACATATAAGCAATTTGCCTAAATTCCTCAGTGATTTCACACACAAACCAACAAGCAATTAATGGAGAGTGAGATATAAATAGAACATAATCATTCACAAATGGAATTACAAAGTTTACATGTCATTTTCCCCCAACATGGTATCAAAGTAACATATTTGACCCCAAACAGCCCACCTAAGGGGGCCTAGCTACTCATGGAAATAGAAAATACAAAAAGAAAGGAGAAGAAGATGGAGGTGGCCATGGAGCTCGAAGTAGTGGTTGTCAATCCTCTCTCCAGCAGCAGCAGGTCGTCCTCCTCCTTCTTCTTGGATGGAATGGAGTGGGATGATGGTGGGAGGTGAATGGAAGGCTTAGATATGGGGGGTTATGTGGTGGAAATGGTGAAATGGAGTGGATTTGAGGTGGAGGTGAAGTGGAATGGAGTGGAGGTGACAAGGGGGCGAAAATGGGAGTAGAAGGTAGCCAACCTTTGACCCTCAGCCGCCACTAGGGCATATATAGGGATCTAGGGGGTCTAGGGTTAAGTTAGGGGCAAAATAGGTAAAGCAGTGAAAAATTGGTAGATTTTGTGAGTAACATGGCCGTGGTAGGTCACCACGGTCGTGGTGGGTAGGGTAGACCACGGTCGTGGTGGATGGGCACGGTCGTGGGTTTATTAGATTGTGGATATCACAGGGATAGGTTCATGGATGGCCACGGCCGTGGGGAAGTCACCACGGTCGTGGTGGGGACCTTTGGCCACGGTCGTGTTGAAAACCACGGTCGTTTTGGCCATTTTCATCAATTTCTGGGGGTTTTAGCCATTTTTTGTGCTTGGGGCATGTCCACCACGACCGTGGGGGGTGTACCACGGTCGTGGTGGTATCTCTCCCATGCTTTTGAGCCTTGAACTTGATCATCCATGGAGGGTATTGCTTCAAAACTTTCTTTGGCCACTTGGGGTAGGTTGGAAGTGGTTTTGGCTTCATTTTGGGCTCCTCCAAGCCTGCAGAAACCCTAGATTGGACCATCCTCTTTCCATGCCATCAAGTAGTGGACAAAGTACCTATAAAACATGCAAAAAGCCTCCATAAGTGCATTTGATAGAAATAAGCATATTGGGGGAAATAACATGTAATCTAACAAGTATAGATGTGGCTGAAATGCAAAATGACACAAGATGAAGCCCTAAAATAGGGCTGAATCAAGGGGTTACATTAAAAAATGTCAAATGTGTTCTAAGTGTTTTAGTATCATTAGAGAGAGAATGATGCTAAGTGGTGGCTTGTGGAAAAGCCTAAATCCTGAGTTATAACATGTTTGAATAATGTTAGTACCTTGTGCACCATTTTTGGTACAAATTGTAATTTACCAAAAATATAGGGTTGATATGCAAATTACCACCTCTAGAGTATTCCTACTTACTCTATGTATCATTTAAAGGAGATATAATGAATGATACACCATGTTTGAATCATTTATGAGTGGTAGTATTCTTGGTGATGAAAAGACCAAGAAAGGGGTTGAATGGAAACCCTAATTTGAGCTTGTATTTAGTGTATCAGGTTGTAGTGTTAAATGGGAGTCCCTATTGGACAAGGAGCCAAAGAGGAGACCCCCATATCGTGTTGTTAACTCTTTGCCTTTGCAAAACGAGCTAAGCACCTCAATAAAGCAATGGATATCAGCTTGCAACTTTCCTTGGGAAAGGTTGCATTGAATTGTGAATATAATAATGTGAGTGGAAGTGGCTTGTCCTAGAAGATAACCAAAGGGGGCTGACCCTTATCCCTTGCATTATCCTCCAGTTTTTATTTTGCATGGCAAGATAAAGATGGAATGCATGCAAGTACATGTGTCAATCCATGCATGGCCATGTGGTACCCACTAGTAGTAAGGTGATGACACCTCTTACACTCTCTCCCATGAACCTCAAGTATATATATCCTTCCTTTCACCCCTTAGTGAAATTTTCGAATGCTACCACCTCCTTTCTCTTAGATATCGTGCATAGAGTCTTGGTATAATTCATATATGAAGTGGTATCGTTCATAGGGCCTTGGTACCAGCTATAACAAGTGATATTGGCCATAGCAAGTGATATCGGCCATAGCAACTTGATATCGACCATAGTGGAGTGATATTGGCCACAAGTGAAAGGGATATCGGCCACAAGTGAGGGCATATTGTGCATAAGTAGTGAGGTATCGTGCATGGTGCTAAGGAGCAAGTAAGATCTCAAGTCTTAACCCTAAGGTGAGGCATTGATCATCTTCAACCTTGGATTGAAGCATGGATCTAGGGTTATGATCTTCCTTTCTTTTCTTCTTCACTAAGTTCTAAACTATATATGGTAATTCCTTGTATATGAAGGAGTTTTGAACGAGCCTTGGACTTTTGATAAGTCATCTTCAACCTTAGGAACGTGAAGCTTTGGAGCTTGGAGCTTTGAAGTTGTACTTGAGGCGGGTTGTATAACTTGAACCCAAACATGTTATTACTCACCATCTTTCTTGCTATTTTTGAAGATCTACTTTCAATTCCGAAATTTTCTTGAATACTTGATATATCTATGAGTTCTAGTAGTTCCTTATACCTTTTATCCTTGTACTATAACAAGTAGAATGAAGGTCTAGAGCTTGAAGATGATGGTATCACCTTATAAAGTGATATCGGGTTCAAGCACATAAGCAAGCATCTCTAACCCAATATGATATCGAAAGCATAGATGGTGATGGTTATACACCTCATGAATGATATGGTGACCAAGATACACCTCATGGGCAATATGGAAGCACACACAAACCTCTGTGCCTGATATGGTGTGAAGCACACACACACCTCTTTGCCCGATATGGTGTGAAGCGCACACACACCTCTTTGCCCGGTATGGTGTGAAGCACACACCTCTTTGCCCGATATGGTGTGAATCTCACACACACCTATTTGCCCGAGATGGTAAGCACACATACACCTCTAAAGTTATATGGCAAGCAAGCATACACCTCTTGCCTGATATGGTAAGCACACATACACCTCTAAAGTGATATGGGTAGCAAGCATACACCTCTTGCCCGATATGGTAAGCACACATACACCTATAAAGTGACATGGGTAGCAAGCATACACCTCTAAACCGATATTGGGTTAAGCATACACCTCTTGAACGATATGGTGTTGATCACACATCTCTAAAATAATATGGTGGGTAACCCAATACACTAGATGACAAAAGTGGTAAGGTGGTTAATACCCTAGAACATGTAATGGCCAATACACTAAAGTATGGTGTGGCCAATATCTTCAAGTGAGGTGAGGATGTTACACCCATGTATGGTGAAGGTGATACACCATATGATTGGTAAGGTTGATACCTTGATGGGTAAGGGTATGAGGGATATGATGATGCCTAGTCCGATATACACCTAACCCAATACATGTGTTTAACTTGACATACATGATTTAACCTGATACACCTTGTAAAGGTGAGGGCAAAACACTCTTAGGAGTGATGATTGTAACACCAAGTAATGGTGTGATTAATACCTTGATAAGTGAAACACCTAAAGTAGTTGATAATGGTCAACCGTATATCAACAATGTCTTAACCCGAGATGAGTCCATATCACTTGATGATAGTTGGGTAATTCAAATGTGTGACTTATGGCCAATACACTATAAGATAAATGTGATGAGTTAGTGCATAAAGTATTAGGATGGGAAATACCCTAATACAAGATAATTTGATGAACTTGAGTAAGTTAAAAGTGATGAGGGAAGTGATACATCAAGGCCTGATAAATATCACATCCAACGCCTCAAGGTTGATAGACCTTGATGCACCTTAAATCCAATATACTTGAATGAGTAACACATGAAGTTTGTCATGTCAATTGTTACATTGAGATGTATCGAGTTTAATGCACTTTGATAAGTGTAGGCTAACATACCTCGAGAAAGGGTTAAGACAAGATAATAAAGTATGATGTAATCAATATCCTATTTAGGATGAGAGAGAAACTCATACTCTGTGTTGTAATCATTTAATGATAAATGATGAGAATAGATAAGTATGATTGAATACTTATGATATAAATGTATGCTCCGAGTTGTGTGGAGAAATGAATTAGGGTTTGGATTGATAATATGAACTTGAAACCCTATTCGTCTATAAAGGGAAACCCTAACCCTAATAATGGGAAGGTTGTATTTCTCTTATTGCATAATCCTTGTGAGACATGTTAAATACTTGAATAGAAAGTATAATGTTTATGTGGTCTGATGACCTAAAATATAGTTGTTGCCCAGTGAGAGGTGACAAGATGTTTTAATGGCCTTGTGAGCCATGTGAATAGTTGTTGCCTAGTAAGAGGTGACAAGATGTTTAAATAGGCCTTGTGAGCCATGTGAGATGCTTGTACAACAAGTACCATGTATATCTTGGTCTAAAGACCTAGAGGTATTAGTTACCTGTTACATAGGTAACAATGCTATGCGGTGATCTAAGGGTTTGAATACCCAGATCCAGTAATCATGATGATGATGATGTGAAGGGATGAGAATTCCCAGTAATGTGACAAGGGACTGAAATCCCAAGTGTTATGCAACTAAATGTGTTCTAAAGATTAGAAAAGTACTTGATAGATGTATTACAACTTTCTTTGTAGCATTTGTTTATGATTGAGGCTTATAACTTGTTTGATGCTAAAAAATTACTATAATGCACTTAATATATCATTAGAAACCATAAAATGTTGCCCTGACCATAGATCCATCATCGTCAGGATTTGCTGAATGGTGAAATGGGTTTCCCGCGGTATAACCCGGAGTGCATATTTTTTAATATGTGGGGGCGTAAGTATAAACAGACAACCATGTGTGAGCCGAGCCCCTTACGAACTTGAAATAAATGGGTATTTGGCTATATGCCATATCCTGGCTCGAGTGCGACTACAGTCGTATACTCTATGTTGAGCACGGTGAACTGGCATGTGGCTCAGAGTATGGCTATACGCCATGACTCAATAATTTCATAACTGGGTATGGTTGTTAGTATATGTTCCCCTAAGAGAGTACATGCTAATGTAGTAACTCTAAGCGAAGATGCGTTATAGCCTGGCACGCTCTTTTTGCAGTGACACGAGATGTCCTGCCAGTAGATGACACGAGATGTCCTACTGAATCTGTGTGGTCTCATACTGATTGAGACAGGAGAGGTCTTGGCATTCGACTCTTCCATTGACCTTGTATGGTACCGACTTGTGAGAAGTTTGTGGTCGATTGGAGATGAACGGGGTGTACTTCATCTTCTCAGGGCATAAGTGTGATTGTAAAATGTAATCATCCGTGTAGCGTATTTGCTTAAGGATTGAATACGGAAAACATTGGTTGATGCACAATTCAGTTATACATCTTAGTTGATAGACTTTATTTATGTTTCTTTACATTCCTTGTAAAGTAAATAGATGGTTTATTACTCTACCATGGGTAGATGCATCATTTTCTTAAGTAAAGAGATTACTTTGTTCTGTTTATACAGTGATTAATCATGCTTGTTAATATAAAAGAACCTCTGGTCAGTTTTATAATGCTTATTTGTGATAATAATATGGTCGGCGGAGGGTTATATCTCTCGCTGGGACAATTGTCTCACCCCGTGGGATCCACAATTTTTAGTTGGACGTGCACGAGGCGGTAGAGACCTTTCTGCATAGGAGGAACAACAGCTGGGGCAGCAGTAACGGCTCTGGTTGAGTGTACTATTTGTCATGTCTTGTAGATAGAAGTCCTATGTGTCGTCTCTATACTCTCAGGTCCTTGGAGTAAGTTCGTAATGGTTTCATGAACAATTTGAGATTTTAGCTTGTAAGCATCGAGGTTTTAGGTTGTTCCAGTATGTTTTTGATAGAGCAACTATTATATGTTGTCCTTGAGATGAGATGAAATGATGTTGTACAATGTAAATCACGATATGTATAAGTTTTGGATCTTTCAGAGTTTCTCAAAAGAGGATCTCCTTGCAAAATGGTTTTAAAATTTAGTGATTTTTTTTGTTAATCCAATGTTTATGATTATTCTACATCATTAATAACAATTTGGCTGTCGGTTTGGTGGTGGTCGTTACAAGTTTGGTATCAGATCTTAAGGTTTGCTGAGTCTACAGAGACATAGGACTAAGGTGTTGAGTCTGTTCTAGTATCCTTTAGTATATCTTATAACGACTTTTGCTTATGCGGAAGAAAGGGTGAAGTTTAAAAATGACTGGAGAGCACGAGGAACACATTGCTAAGAGCAATGTTGTTGCACCAAGAGAAGGTGTAAGGGATCAGACAAGAGAAGAACAAGTGCCTGAGAATTCCCATCTTGACCCAATCAGGATAGAGAATCCTGCTTTTTATACTCTTGTTGGACATGTTAGGGCAACAATGATGCATACAGTAGACTGGATACTAGCATTACAACCTAGGTTATTAGTCCTCAATGTAGAAAATTTGGGTTCTGAAAGGTTTCCCGAATGACATAGTAATGTTGAAACAGTGGAAAATGTGGGAAGGGTTAACATATGGCGAGAAAATAGACTCTGCCATAAGTATAGACAGATAGTACACTTGTGATGGCAGTGCCCAAGGAGGGGCAATAAGCTGAGAATTAAGGAAAGAACTCTACAATTCTAGAGACATTTGCCTAGTTGTTTAAAAAAAGCCAAAGTTCTTGGTGCCACCAGTGCAATAAATGTCTAGTGCACCGAAGCAGTAGTCACTAAGTAAAGGCAAAGGTCCTAACCCTCCACCTATAAGAACTTTTGACTTAGCTTCTACATCGGTAATAAGACCGATAAGACCATGGTACGAGGACAAGATATGTTATAGATACGAACATGTTGAGCATACTAAACTCTTTTGTTCAAAAAGAAGGGAGGAAATGACCCAAAAATCGAGGTAGACTCAGCAGGGCTTACAAAAGTTACAGCACAATAGTGTAAAAAGGCAAAAGAAACAACATGAAACAACTAGACTCTATGTGTTGAGTCAACCTAAAGCAGTAGATGACCGCGAGGGGTAACAGTCAGATAGAGCTTTTTCATTTTGATATGCCTTCTCTTGATTTTATCTTATAATCATAAGAAGGATTGTTGTTATTGACTTCCCTATTGATTGCCCTATGGGAACACGGGGAAGAAATGATGAGAACTATAATTTATATTATGTCCAGTATTCTTTTAATTGCTATTATCTGTGTGAAAGAGGATGAGGTGTAGAGGTGATGCCTGGAGAAAATCTAGGGATGCTAAGTCTTATGTTTTTGATGATATGAAAAGTAAGGAATATGATATTAAACAAAGTGCATACTACCTAATCTCGATACTTGTATACCATGGCCATGTATACAACTATTGAACATAAGGTAAGTATGGAAATCTTAGATTGTTATCTTTCTGATTACTCTAATCAAGTAGTCATTTTGAGACAATCTTGTGAGCATAACAAAACTGGAAATATGGCATGGATATTTTTATCACATCCTAAGTGAAATAAATGGAATCTGAGATGATCTCAGATCAATCTATGTGTATGAGGAAGTAAAAAGTATAATACTCATGATAAGAGAAAAAGAACAAGGGAGATGATCCTTGTTTGATAAAGTCTGTGTGAATAGGAAAGATATTTTTCATAATGTGGAAATGGGAAATGTGATAAAATCACAAAATGTTCATGAACATGTTAGACAATAACTGTAACGACCACCATCAAACTGACAGCCAAATCATTACTAATTATGCGGAATAATCATAAACAATGGATTAGAAAAATCACTAAAATTTAAAACCATTTTGCAAGGAGATTCTCTTCCAGAAAACTCTTACTGAAAGATCCCAATCTTATACATATCATGATTTACATTGTACAATCACTATTTCATCTCATCTTGAGGATAACATATAACAGTTGCTCTATCAACACATGTACTAAAGCAACATAAAACCTCAAGGCGTACAAGCCAAAACTTCATATCGTTCATGAAACCATTATAAATCGACTCCAAGGACCTGAGAGTACAGAGACGATACATATGACTTCTATCTACAAGACAAGACAGACAGTACACTCAACCTGAGCTGTTACTACTGCCCCAGCTATTGTTTCTCCTCTACAAAAAGGTCTCCACTGCCTCGTGCACTTCCACCTAAAAGTTGTGGATCCTACGGGGTGGGACAATTGTCCCAGCGAGAGATATAACTCTCCGCCGACTATATTATTATCACAAATAAACATTATAAAACTGAGCAGGGGTTCTTTTATATTAACATGCAAGATTAATCATTGTATGAACAGAACAAAGTAATCTCTTAAGGAAAATGATGCATCTACCCATGGTAGAGTAATAAACCATATACCTACTTTACATGGAATGTAAAGAAAGATAAATAACATCTATCAAGCTAAGATGTATAACTGAATTGTGCATCAAACAATGTTTTCCGTATTCGATCCTTAAGCAAATATACTACACGGTTGATCATATTTTACAATCACACTTATGCCCTGAGGAGATGAAGTATACCCCACTCATCTCCAACCAACCACAAACTTCTCACAAGTCAGTACCATACAAGGTCATTGGAAGAGTCGGCTGCCAAGACCTCTCATGTCTCGGTCAGTATGAGACCACACAGATTCAGTAGGACATCTTGTGTCATCTGCTGGTAGGACATCTCGTTTCACTGCAAAAAGAGCGTGCCAGGGTACTGAGCATCCTCGCTCAGAGTTACTGTTTTAGTATGTACTCTCTTAGGGGAACATATACTAACAACCGTCCCCAGTTATGAAATTACTGAGTCATGGCATATAGCCATACTCTGAGCCACGGGCTAGTTCACCGTGCTCAACATAGAGTCTACGACCGAAGTCGCACTTGAGCCAGGATATGGTCACACGACCAATATCCCCATTTATTTTGAGTTCGTAAGGGGATTGTCTCACACATGGCCATCCAAGCTTACGCCTCCCACATATTCAAAAATATGCATTTCGGGTTATGCAGCGGGGAACCCGTTTCACAATTCAGCAAATTCTGATGCTGATGGATCTATGGTTAGGGCAACATTTTATGGTTTCTAGTGATATATTAAGTGCATTACAATATTCTTTTAGCATCAAATAAGTTATAAGCATCAATCATAAACAAATGCTACAAAGAAATCTATATTACATTTATCGAGTACTTTTCAAATATTAGGAACACATTTAGATGCATAACACTTCGGATCTCACTCCCTTATCACATTACTGGGAATTCCCATCCCTTCACATCATCATCATCATGATTAGTGGATCTGGGTATTCAAACCCTTAGATCACCACACAGCATTGTTACCTCTGTAATAGGTAACCATTACCTCTAGGTTCTCAGATCAAGGTATTCATTTCACTTGTTGTACAAGTATTTCACACAGTTCACATAGTTTGATTAAGTCACTTGTCACCTATTACTAGGCAACAATTATTCACATGGCTCACAAGGCCCATTTAAACATCTTGTCACCTCTCACTAGGCAACAACTATACACATGGCTCACAAGGCCATTGAACATCTTGTCACCTCTCACTAGGAAACAACTATACACATGACTCACGAGGCCATTGAACATCTTGTCACATCTCACTAGGCAACAACTATACACATGGCTCACAAGGCCATTGAACATCTTGTCACCTCTCACTAGGCAACAACTATACACATGGCTCACAAGGCCATTGAACATCTTGTCACCTCTCACTAGGCAACAACTATACACTTGGCTCACAAGGCCATTATTAGGGTAAGGGTTTCCCTTTGTAGCCGAATAGCGTTTCAAGTTCATATTATTAATCCAAACCCTAATTCATTGCTCCACACATCTAGGATCATACATTGAAATCTTCATTGCTCCACACATCTAGGATCATACATTGAAATCATAAGTATTCAATCATACTTATTTATTCTCGTCATTTATCATTAAATGATTATCAACACAAAGTATGAGTTTCTCTCTCATCCTCACTAGGATATTGATTACATCATACTTTTGGTTCAATAGTCCTCTTGAGGAATATTGGTTCATCATTAACAATTCACATCATCTTTTATATTGCAATTAATACAACCTGCAACATATGTCACTCAATCAATCACATATGATTCAAGTGTTATACCATGTATTTGAATCTATGCCTTATATCATGCCTAAGTGTATACTCAATCAATCATATCGTGCACCAGATGTGTGCTTCCAGATATCATGTACCAGGTGTGTACTACATGATCATATCGTGCAAGGAGTACTTGCTATTCTTACTCATATAGGGTTACCCAAACTAGCGTTTTGACATATCGACTTACAAGTATCCACTTGACCCTATATCGTGCATGGAGTCTTCTCCTGACTTCCTATCATGCAAAAGGTATATGGTTAACAACATATTGTGTTCAAGGTGTAAAATTCATCTCCATATCGTTCAAGGAGATGTAATCTCACAAGCATATCGTGCAAGTGATGCATGTATATTACCATATCGGGTTAGAGGTACTAGTTTGTGTGCTTGAACCCGATATCACTTTTTAAAGTGATACCATCTTCTTCAAGCTCTAGTCCCTTGTTATAACTATTCTAGATCATGAATAATAGATCTAGGCAACTACTAAAACTCATAATTTCATCAACTATTCAAAAAGATTTCAGAATTGAAAGTAGATCATTAAGTATAGCAAGATAGGAGATGAATAATAACATGATTCGGTTCAAGTTATATAACCCACCTTATGAATAACTTCAAAGCTACAAGCTCTAAAGATTCACGTTCCTAAGGTTTAAGATGAACTTATCTAAGGTCCAAGGCTCGTTCACAATCCTCCATATACATGAAATCACCATTGTTAAGCACTTGGTGAAGAAGGAGAGAAAGGAATATCCATAACCCGATATCCTACTTCAACCAAGATTGAAGATGACCAAAGCCTTGCCTTAAGCTTGGTGATCGAGCTCTCCTTGCTGTTCGATCTACTTTGCACGATATCTCCAAGTAGGATGGTTGTGGGGTTCGTAGACTTCCATAAGTATGTGGAAGGTGAAGTATATATACTTGGGTTCATGAGATAAAGTGTATAAGAGGTGTCTTCACCTCAAGCTACTAGATGACACGTGGCCATGCATGGTTGACATGTGGACATGCACGCACACATACATATCTTTTTATGAAAGAAGTATTGAGGATAAGTTAGAGAGAATATCTCGGCCTTCCTTTATCGTTTTGGATAAGTTTCATCATCTCTATCTCATCAAATAAGCAACCCGATACACTTTTTGCAAGGGGCTTTGCAACCCATCACGGACCACCTCCTTGAGGTGCTATTCCCATCATGGACTTTTCTAGGGCTCAAAAAATCGACAGGATACTCCTACTATGGCTCCTTGGCCGATAGGACTCCTATATCAAGTCCACAACTCGATACAACACATAAAAATCTTTACCTTCAATTCTTTCTTGGTCTAATCTTCACCAAGAGCATCATCATTCAAAGATGACTCAAAAATAGCGTCTCCTTCTTTATCTTTCCTCTAAAATATACAAAGAGGAAGTAGGGACACTCTAGATGTGATAATTTTGCATTTCAACCCCATATATTGGATAAATTACAAATTGTACCAAAATTGGTGCACACAGTACTAACATTGTTCAACAAGTTATATCTTGGGATTTAAGCTTTTCACAAACCACCAATTAGAATAATTCTCTCTCTTATGATACTAAAACACTTAGAACACATTCAACATGTGACATATTGCAATGTAACCCCTCATCTTGGGCAAATTACACTTTGGTCCAAAACAAAGGAACATTGCTCAAACATCGTTCAATCAGGACCAAATTTGAAACATAAGTGTGTCACTTGATAACAAAACTCCTTAGAGGATTATATTAAATTTCTAAGCAACTTACTTAGCCAAAACAAATAGGGTTATCTCATAACCCAGGTTAGGGTCATTACAATAACAAAGAAAGGAGTGATGATATGTAATCATCCTTATAATTCCTATGTTGATGACAAGGAAACTAGGATGAAACAAGAGTAAATGACTCATGAATAGTTGAAAGTTCATGCAATAATCATATGAGATGATATCTATTCTCTTTGATAAACAAACTTGGGTGATGATGGGGTGATAAGAGGAATATGTTTCTTTGTGTTCTTTCTTTTTAGGGACATGGCAATCAAGTGAGTCCTATGACACTTAATGTGCATGGATTAGAAATAATACATTGATAGATACTTATAAAAGTATCATTTCATCTTGGACTTTGGTTCCAAGATAATGATATGTGTAATAAGTAATGTCCCAAGATGAAAGAAAGATCCTTTTGTATGTTTGGCTTTGGTAATAACAACAGAGAGATGGAAATGATGAGGATGTGATGAGTTTTTGGCACATATAATGGATACCAAGGTAAGGAATCCTAGTATCCAATAAGTTTTAGTGATATGAGAAAGTGAAAACATAACTCCTAATCAGATGATTTATGTTAGTTACCTGGAATGGCCAACTGTGAGATCAGACTAGTTACATAAAATAGTATGGACATCATATGTTAGGGGTTTATGCTCTGCATAAACACGACATTGATAAGGATGTACTAATTGAAGGAACAATTGTAGAATCATTGTGGGAAAATCTTATCAAGCTAAAAATAATTCCTTAGAATATCCCTATCTAGATCTGTTGAGGCAGCTTATACATAACATCTAGAAATATCTCTGAGATAAGTTCTTCAATAATAAGTGACCTTTCCTTATGACAAGAGAATGTACAACTAGGAAGATAATTGGTACAAGTCATAAGAAAGTTTTGTGTTGTGTCAACATATTAGAATGTCACTGAAAATGTATGATAAGACTTGTAGTCCCAAGTGGATGATAGAACGTAACCCTGATCTCTCCTTGGAAATGAAATGTTAAGCTGAGTGAAGAGTATAAAAACTCCCTAGAATCAAGAATCTTATCACATAAAAGATGTGAGTTAATAAGGTTTGACACCAGAATTATTTGAAGTATGAATAGTACTTCTTTGACTTAGAAAGAGTTACCTGACATAGAGTTGACTCCACAGTCAGTAATGGATAGGACAACTGAGTATGTGTCATGTGTGACAGCTCTTATGATGATCTTTAATGGAAGGACTTTGTGCTGGTCAAAGTTCTATGGCATATCCATGACATCAAGATGTTATGTGGAGACTTGCTGATATGATGCATGAACGACAATTGTCTTCCTTCATCTAGGATTTAGGGGACGAAATCCTTGTTAGGGGTTTATAATTGTAATACCCCTAACCTGGGTTATGGCTTAACCCTAGGAGTTTTTATTAAGTAAGTTACTTACAAACTGATTCTAATCTTTTGAAAATTAATTAAGGTTTCTTGTGAAGTTTATTGTCAAGTTTGAGCTTAAATGCAAACTATGTTTGCATTAATTGTTAGTCAGAGTGAAATGTGCAAGTTACCCAAGATGAGGGGTTACATTACAAAATGTAAAATGTGTCCTAAGTGTTTTAGTATCATAAGAGAGAGAATGATGCTAAGTGGTGGCTTGTGGAAAAGCCTACATCCCAGGTTATAACTTGTTTGAATAATGTTAGTACCTTGTGCACTATTTTTGGTACAAATTGTAATTTACCCAAAATGTAGGGTTGATATGCAAATTACCACCTCTAGAGTGTTACTACTACCTCTATGTATCATTTAGAGGAGAGAGAATGAATGAGACACCATGTTGGAATCATTTATGAGTGGTAGTATATTTTGGTGATGAAAAGACCAAGAAAGGGGTTGAATGGAAACCCTAATTTGAGCTTGTATTTAGTGTATCGGGTTGTAGTGTTAAATGGGAGTCCCTATCGGCCAAGGGACCAAATAGAAGACCCCCATATCATGTTTTTAACTCTTTGCCTTTGCACAAATGAGCTAAGCACCTCAACAAAGCAATGGATATCCGCTTGCAACTTTCCTTGGGAAAGGTTGCATTGAATTGTGAATATAATCATGTGAGTGGAAGTGGCTTGTCCGAGAAGATAATCAAAGGGGGCCGACCCTTATCCCTTGCATTATCCTCAGGTTTTTATTTTGCATGGAAAGATAAAGATGTAATGCATGCAAGTACATGTGTCAATCCATGCATGGCCATGTGACACCTACTAGTAGTAAGGTGATGACACCTCTTACACTCTCTCTCATGAACCTCAAGTATATATACCCTTCCTTTCACCCCTTACCCTTAGTGAAAATTTTCGAATCCTACCACCTCCTTGATCTTAGATATCGTGCATAGAGTCTTGGTATCGTTCATAGATGAAGTGGTATCGTGCATAGGGCCTTGGTATCGTCCATAACAAGTGATATCGACCATAGCAAGTGATATCGGCCATAGCAACTTGATATCGGCCATAGTGGAGTGATATTGGCCACAAGTGAAAGGGATATCAGCCACAAGTGAGGGTATATTGTGCATAAGTAGTGAGGTATCGTGCATGGTGCTAAGGAGCAATAAGGAGCTCAAGTCTTAACCCTAAGGTGAGGCCATGATCATCTTCAACCTTGGATTGAAGCATGGATCTAGGGTTATGATCTTCCTTTCTTTTCTTCTTCACCAAGTTCTTAACTATGGTAATTCCTTGTATATGAAGGAGTTGTGAACGAGCCTTGAACTTTTGATAAGTCATCTTCAATCTTAGGAACGTGAAGCTTTGGAGCTTGTAGCTTTGAAGTTGTTCTTGAGGCGGGTTATATAACTTGAACCCAAACATGTTATTACTCACCATCTTTCTTGCTATATTTGATTATCTACTTTCAATTCTGAAATTTTCTTGAATACTTGATATAACTATGAGTTCTAGTAGTTTCTTAGACATGTTATCCTTGTACTATAACAAGTAGAATAAAGGTCTATAGCTTGAAGATGATGGTATCACCTTATAAAGTGATATCGGGTTCAAGCACATAAGCAAGCATCTCTAACCCGATATGATATTGAAACCATAGATGGTGATGGTTATACACCTCATGAATGATATGGTGACCAAGATACACCTCATGGTAAATATGGAAGCACACACACACCTCTTTTCCCGATATGGTGTGAAGCACACACACACCTCTTTGCCCAATATGGTGTGAAGCACACACACACCTCTTTGCCCGATATGGTGTGAAACACACACACACCTCTTGCCCGAGATGGTAAGCACACATACACCTCTAAAGTGATATGGTAATAAAGCATACACCTCTTGCCCGATATGGTAAGCACACATACACCTCTAAAGTGATATGGGTAGCAAGCATACACCTCTTGCCCGATATGGTAAGCACACATACACCTCTAAAGTGATATGGGTAGCAAGCATACACCTCTAAACCGATATTGGGTTAAGCATACACCTTTTGGACGATATGGTGTTGAGCACACATCTCTAAAACAATATGGTGGGTAACCCAATACACTAGATGACAAAAGTGGTAAGGTGGTTAATACCCTAGAACATGTAATGGCCAATACACTAAAGTATGATGTGGCCAATATCTTCAAGTGAGGTGAGGATGTTACACCCATGTATGGTGAGGGTGATACACCATATGATTGGTAAGGTTGATACCTTGATGGGTAAGTGTATGAGGGATATGATGATGCCTAGTCCGATATACACCTAACCCAATACATGTGTTCAACTTGACATACATGACTTAACCCGATACACCTTGTAAAGGTGAGGGCAAAACACTCTTAGGAGTGATGATTGTAACACCAAGTAATGGTGTGATTAATACCTTGATAGGTGAAACACCTAAAGTAGTTGATAATGGTCAACCGTATATCAACAATGTCTTAACCCGAGATGAGTCCATATCACTTGATGATAGTTGGGTAATTCAAATGTGTGACTTATGGCCAATACACTATAAGATAAATGTGATGAGTTAGTGCATAAAGTATTAGGATGGGAAATACCCTAATACAAGATAATTTGATGAACTTGAGTAAGTTAAAAGTGATGAGGGAAGTGATACATCAAGGCCTGATAAATATCACATCCAACGCCTCAAGGTTGATAGACCTTGATGCACCTTAAATCCAATATACTTGAATGAGTAACACATGAAGTTTGTCATGTCAATTGTTACATTGAGATGTATCGAGTTTAATGCACTTTGATAAGTGTAGGCTAACATATCCCAAGAAAGGGTTAAGCCAAGATAACAAAGTATGATGTTATCAGTATCCTAGTGAGGATGAGAGAGAAACTCATACTTTGTGTCGTTAATCATTTAATGATAAATGATGAGAATAGATAAGTATGATTGAATACTTATGATATCAGTGTATGCTCCCAGATGTGTGGAGCAATGAATTAGGGTTTGGATTGATAATATGAACTTGAAACCCTATTCGGCTATAAAAGGAAGCCCTAACCCTAATAATGGGAAGGTTGTATTTCTCTTATTGCATAAACCTTGTGAGACATGTTAAATACTTGAATAAAAAGTATAATGTTTATGTGGTCCGATGACCTAAAAGATAGTTGTTGCCCAGTGAGAGGTGACGAGATGTTTAAATGGCCTTGTGAGCCATGTGAGTAGTTGTTGCCTAGTGAGAGGTGACAAGATGTTTAAATAGGCCTTGTGAGCCATGTGAGATGCTTATGCAACAAGTACCATGTATACCGTAATCTAAGGACCTATAGGTATTAGTTACCTGTTACAGAGGCAACAATGCTATGTGGTGATCTAAGGGTTTGAATACTGAGATCCAATAATCATGATGATGATTATGTGAAGGGATGATAATTCCCAGTAATGTGATAAGGGACTGCAATCCCAACTGTTATGCAACTAAATGTGTTCTAAAGATTAGAAAAGTACTTGATAGATGTATTACAACTTTCTTTGTAGCATTTTTTTATGATTGATGCTTATAACTTGTTTGATGCTAAAAGAATACTATAATGCACTAAATATATCATTAGAAACTATAAAATGTTTCCCTTACCATAGATCCATCAGCATCAGAATTTGTTGAATGGTGAAATGAGTTTCCCGTGGTATAACATGGAGTGCATAATTTTGAATATGTGGGGGCGTAAGTATAAATGAACATCCATGTGTGAGTCGATCCCCTTACGAACTCGAAATAAATGGGGATTTGGCTATATGCCATATCCTGACTTGAGTGCGACTAAGGTCATCGACTCTATGTTGAGCACAGTGAACTGGCCCATGGCTCAGAGTATGGTTATACACCATAACTCAGTAATTTCATAACTGGGGGCGATTGTTAGTAGATGTTCCCCTAAGAGAGTACATGCTGACGCAGTAACTCTGAGCGAAGATGCCTTGTACCCTAGTACACTCTTTTTGCAGCGACATGAGATGTCCTACTAATAGATGACACGAGATGTCTTGTTGAATCTGTGTGGTCTCGTACTGACCGAGACAGGAGAGGTCTTGGCAGCCGGCTCCTCCATTGACCTTGTATGGTATCGATTTGTGAGAAGTTTGCGGTCAGTTGGAGATGAACGGGGTATACTTCATCTCCTCAGGGCATAAGTGTGATTGTAAAATGTAATCAGCCGTGTAGCATATTTGCTTAAGGATCGAATACGGAAAACATTGGTTGATGTGCAATTCAGTTATACATCTTAGTTGATAGATGTTATTTATGTTTCTTTACATTCCTTGTAAAGTAAATAGATGGTCTATTACTCTATCATGGGTAGATGCATCATTTTATTAAGTAAAGAGATTACTTTGTTATGTTTATATAGTGATTAATCCTTCTTATTAATATAAAAGAACCTCTGCTCAGTTTTATAATGCTTATTTGTGATAATAATATGGTCGACAAAGGGTTATATCTCTCGCTGGGACAATTGTCTCACCCCGTGGGATCCATAATTTTTAGGTGGACGTGCACGAGGCGGTAGAGACCTTTCTGCAGAGGAGGAACAACTGTTGGGGCAGCAGTAACAACTCAAGTTGAGTGTATTGTCTGTCATGTCTTGTAGATAGAAGTCTTATGTGTCGTCTCTATACTCTCAGGTCCATGGAGTCAGTTTGTAATGGTTTCATGAACAATATGAGATTTTGGCTTATAAGCCTTGAGGTTTTTAGGTTGCTCCAGTATGTGTTTTGATAGAGCAATTGCTATATGTTGTCCTTGAGATGAGTTGAAACAATGTTGTACAGTGTAAATCATGATATGTATAAGTTTTGTATCTTTCAGTAAGAGTTTCGCAGAAGAGGATCTCCTTACAAAATGGTTTTAAATTTCAGTGATTTTTTTGTTAATCCACTGTTTATGATAGTAATGATTTGGCTGTCGATTTGGTGGCGATCGTTACACTTATGCCCAGAGGAGATGAGATATATCGTTCATACTCCAACCGACCACTAGTAAGTCAAAATCGGTACCATACAAGGTTAATGGCAGAGCCGGCTATCAATACCTCACCTTGTCTCGGTCAATACGAGACCACTTAGATTTAGCATGACTTCTTGTGTCTGCTGTTATTAGCTATGCCGGGGTATAGCGACATCTTTGTTATAGAGTTACAACCGTAGTGTGTACTCTCTTCGGGAGAAGACCACTAAGCTTTCCCGGATTATCTGGATGACCACTTAGTGATCCTAGTTTAGTTTCATCAGGAAGTCCCCTAAGCAACCTGGTATATTTGGGGAGTCCATTGAGCACCCTTATTTAATTTGGGAGTCCACTGAGCACCCTTATATAACTATCACATATTCAAAAATATGCATTCCGAGTAAAACTCATTTCACCATTCAATAAGTGATGACACTGAATGGATCTATGGTCTTGGCAACTACATGATAATATTTATCTTGCTTAATTAAATGCATTACTGTATCTTTTAGCATCAATCAAGTTACAAGCAAGAATTATATCAAATTCTACAAAGAAAAGCATAATTGCATTTATCAAGTACTTTCATGTTCTCTGAAACACACAGTTCACTTAGAATCTCAATCTCTTATCATCACCATACTTGGATATTCAACCCTTAATTCGTCACTGAGTATTGTCACCACTTAGTAAGAAAATCATTACCTCTAGGTCATCAGATCAGGGTATTTATTCACATAGTTCACATAACTCGTTGAATTTGTGTCATATAACATCATAGCTCTTACTTAGCCATGCCCATTGCCTTATGATATCTGCATGGTTAATATATCATGCTATCAACAATTTCAAACACATGTCTTAACCATAAAATGCTAAAGAACATATTCTCCCTAATGAATTAGGGTTATAATCAACCAATTAGGGTTTCAAGATTTCATTAACAAGGATTAAGCCCTAACTCATACTCCACTCATCTCAGGAGTATTATTATATGTTAATCACATAATTATCTTTCCAATCTTAGTTTCTCTCTCATACCCACTAGGATGTAGATTACTTAATTCACCTCTTTAAGGTCTACTAGCTTATCATTATAAAATCGAATTAAACTCATTGTGTCTCAATATTGCATTAATCATATACATCACTTAGACAAGCCTAATGAATTAGAGCATGTCTACCATATCGGGTAGCATGGTGGATAATGTTATCCTATCTTGCTTGAAAATGCATATATTATTATATCAAGTATCCATATTGATCATGTGGTGAAACCACATCATCATATCAGGTTTAGGGCATATCCCTTTAACACCATATCATGTAGGCATAATGGGTTAGCTATTACTTTAACTTTTATCATCTTTAGTCAGCTTCATATCGTGTATAGGTTAGAATTTTGTCCTCATATCGGGTATAGAGGAATATTGGATTCTCATATCGTGTATAAGAATACACCATATCGGGCATGCCATTATGGCTTTACCAAATATTGTTCAAGATAACATTATATTGGTTCTTTACCTTAGTTGTCATATCAGTTTTTCATGTTAAACTTCCATATCGGTTTTCCTCTTGAATTATCATACCATATTTCATCTTAGGTTTACCATATTGTGTGCCCACATTGGATTTGCCATATCGTGATCCCATGTTGGATATCATATCGTGATCCCATGTTGGGTATCATATCGATTTACATCATGGGTTTCACCATATTGTGACCCCATATTGGGTGGTATCATGTTGTCATATCATGTTCCTATATTGACTATGATATCATGTTCCCATAATAGATAAGAACCTTGAACTCAAAACCCTTTTAGGGTTCAATTCTTTTCTTGACAAGATGGATACTAAATTGCTCTTCTACTCATTACAAGGTAATGGGGTATATCGGGTTTCAAAGGAAATAGAATCTAAAACATATCGGGTTCCCATGTCTTCATCTAGGGTTTGCCCATATCGTGTAAGAGTATTACTCTTACATTGTATCAAGTATAAAATATGGATAGATGCCTTCCATATCGTTCAGAGGACCTGTCTTATAAAATATGACCTACCTTCATATCGAGTAGACCTCCATATCGGTTTTCAAGAGTCTTCAACCCATATCGGGTTGTTCAATGATGATGTCATCATCATCAACCTCAAGATCCTTATCTAACTATTCAAAACCATGGGTAACAGTCCTAACTACTTATTGGAACTCATGGATTAATCAATTGATCAAAGGAAATCCGAATTTGAAAGAAATCAACAAGTTGAACAATATTGAAGAAAGATAATAATATAGATGGGTTCAAGTTATATAACCCACCTCTAAAGCAACTTACAAGATTCAATATTCACTCCTCACGTTCTAAGGTTGAAGATGAACCTTCTCCAAACTCCAAAACTTGAGATCCTAGCTTTTGCACGATATCTCCATTCCCAATGGGCAATATCACCTTACTTGGTTTTATGACCTATTTGGCCAATATCTCTTATCCTTGGCCAATATCAAGCTTTATCACTCAACTCTCCTCACTATGCACAACACAAGAGGGTATGCACGATACAAGAAGGAAAGTCACTAAAAGATTTGAAACTTACAAGTGAAGGGCAAGGTATTTATACTAGAGGTTTATGGAAAAGAGTGTAAGAGGTGTCATTAGGTTAAGCTACTACATGCCACCTAGCCATGCATGGTCGGCACATACATTTGCATGCATCTCATTATTATCTTGCCATGCAAAAACAAAATTCCAAGGATAATGTAGGGGATAAGGGTCGACTCTTTAGTTATCTTCTAGGGCAAGTCTTCTTCCACTCACTATATTATTATATTCAATTCCATTTTTTTCCCAAGACAAGTTTGCAAACTGATTCGTATCTCTTCTTTGAAGTGGCTTTCCCGTCATGGGCAATAACAAAACCCTACAAACCGATAGGAGACTCCCTTATGGCTCTATGGCTGATAAGGACTTCCACTCTAAGTCTTCAACTCGACATAACTCGTATGTATAACTTTCAACTCATATATTTTCTTGGTCTTTTCATTATTAAGAGTGCTGACACTTAAGGATATTTCTAACATATTGTATCCTTCTTTATCTCTCCTCTAGATAATACTAGGTAAGAGTAAAACAATCTAGAGGTGGTAATTTACACATTAACCTTACATTTTGTATATATTGCAATTTGTACCACAATTGATGCACCAAGCACTTAGCATTATTTACACAAATTCTCGCTTAGAATTTAAGCTTTCCACAAGCCACCACTTAGCATCATATTCTTTTTCATGACATTAAAACACCTAGAATACTCTCAACATGTAACATTTGCAATATAATCCCTCATCTTGGGTAAATTGCACTTTTCACTTAGATTATCATATAATACACACATAGTTTGCATACAAGCTTCGAATGCCTTAATTATTTTTCAAAATATAAGAACAAGTTTGTAAGTAACTTACTTAAGCAAAACTTCTAGGGTTAAGTCGTTACCCAGGTCAAGGGTGTTACACCAAGGCTCCAAGATTAGTCCTTGTTTGCTCCTCAAAGCTCCAAGGACGAACACAAAGGAGTGGGGAAGAAAGAAGGCCAAAAAGGATGCTTGCATGAAGAAGAGAGAGGTTATATACTCAAGGTAAGAGAGAGGTAAGGTGGTTATGTGGTGTCAACAAAAGAGAGCACCAAAAGGACACTTGTCCACCAAGGAAACAACCATGCAACCACTAAACACTTGCATGCAACATATGGTGATACAAACTAGGTGGGGTATCGACCACATGGGTCACTACCACCCCTGTTGTGGTCAAAACATATCAAGGAACCATGTAATGACCGCTACAAGAGATCACCCAAATAAAACATGGTTGAAACACATCACTAGAAGACAAACCATTACGACCAAACCACCTCCACATCACTAAGGTCAAAAAAAGAACCACCTAGGGCAAGTGTTACAGTCACAACACTCATCCAAGAGGGGTGTTGCAGTCACAACACACCCTTCATGTGCTCAAGGTTGCTACACACTTCCAAGGTCAAAACCTTAACATCACCACATGATGTCACCTCATCATCCAAGGTCCAAGCAAAGCACCCCATGGCATCATCTTATCTCCCATGATGATAAGGTACAAGATACACACTCTACATGTGACAAATTGCAAGATAACCCTCACTCAAGGGTAATTTGCAACTTGGTCCAAAACAAGCATACATAGCTTAAACCTCAACCAAAGAGGACCAAACTGAAAACATAAGATTATCACATGTCATAAAAGCATTTCAAGAGATTAAATTAAGGTTCAAGCATCTTATTAAGCAAAGCAAGAACACTTAATCACTAAGATAGGTCAGGGGTCTTACAAGGGTAGTCCTTAAAGAAGAGATGAGATGTTATAAGACTCTCTAAGATTTAAGGGTAGGAACCTAATCCAGTCTTAGATCTACTTTTTGTAGGTATGTGTGTAGAGGAACCTCGACTACCACAACTAGGCAGACAAGAGGTTATTACTAGACAAAACCTCCATGTTTAGCACCAAACCCATTGCCTTAGTTTCACTATTATAGATTTCTATTCTCCTTAGGTCCATATGAAGTATATATGCCTTAAATATACATAGATGCATGTGTGTTTGGATCTGATACCATTTGTCACGTATGTGTTTCTTATCCAAATCTTCACTCCTAGTGGCTAGATAGACAAAATACAAGAGGACATGCTCGTCCTTCCATGGAATGATACATAACATTTCACACATGCAATATATATATATATGTATATATATGTATATATGTATATATATATATATATATATATATATATATATATATATATATATATGAAAGGTAAGACATTACATACATCATAGTGAACCATAATATATAGAAAACTAAGCTTGTTTTGACATAAAGAAAAGACATAACTAAAGAGATAACATAAGCTACACTATGCAGATAGATCCATTACCCATTCTCATTTCAAGGATATCCTATTGGTATTTCATTTCATAGAGTAGTTTTCTGGATGATGTGTATAGTGAATCTTCATTGAGCAACATCTAAAAGTTTGATAAATGAAAAATATCAATGCTAGATCATTAAGCACACTATGAAAGGACATATAAACACAATTTAAGGGTAATATAAAATTTCTTGGCTAGAACCGTATACTAAATAAGAAAAAGAAATAAGGTGAGAAAAATTTATATGAAATTCTTTTATACAAGCATATTGTAGGTTGCATTTTCCATTATGTCAATATTAGGCCTTTGATCAACTTATAAAGGAAGAGTCAGTGATGTGCATTTGAGTCTAAAAACCTAAACATCACCGTATTTCTATCTGAGGGACCTCAACATCAAATTGAATTAACCATGTTTCAACATGCCTTGTGCCCTCACCCTGAGAATAGGCAAATACTCATGGGTAATATAATGGATTTCTATATTATGTTCAATGTTTGTTAACGTTGTATGATCAATCATGAAAGTAGTATTCATAGGAATGATAGCTCATGTTAGTAATTAAGTAGCCAAGAATTCATAATAGCATACATACAAACAAGACAATATCATAATAGGGTCAAGAGATCAAGCGTACCTTGTGAGAAGTGAATGGATTACGATCCTCGAGCAAGATTCCTAGGGAAGGCCTAACTCAAAGTGAACCTGAGATGTAAATAGATATAACATGAGACAAGTAGGATTTTGATAAGATAAATACCATTTATGTCATGTAGATATTACCCTAGGCCTAGGTTTCTACTTCATTCTTAGTTCTAAAATTTCAAACATGCATGCATTTATTCAACATAGTTGTAGTGTCAAATCAATGCCTTAGTTCTAGGAGAAGTATCTACATTATGAGAGTTACTAGATGAGGATATTTTTTGATCTGAGAATAGGAAAACATGAGATATGGATTAACATCAAGGCTTAATCATACATGATCATAACTACTCGTATTAGATCAATTTCACACCACATTGTCATATTCACAAGTCATATGATCATAGAAGAGCATAAGGCAGTTCAAGTTGGGATTTAGGAGTACAAGTATGTTAAATCTACTGATTTGAAGTCTTGAAATAACATGTGCAATGTTAGAGCATAAATATTGCAAAATTAGAGACCAAAAAGTTAAAATGTGCACTTAGATCATGTTAGGTGTCATATATATATATATATATATATATATATATATATATATATATATATATATATATATCACATGTAATCAAAAGAGCATATGAGTGAGATATATGATAAAATAGCATAAGATTTTATCCAGTCACGACATAAAGCATTATAAAATCTACTAATTTCTAAGTTAGGTGATTATATGATAGCAAAATTTAGACCAAGGTACTATCTTTGATTTAGCTACATCATGCATGTATATAAAAGAGTCATTTTGGGTCAAAGTAGTCATTAGATGTACATCAACATGGTTCATAGCACTATTCAAGTCAAGCAGTGAATTAAACTTAGTGATCTAGTAGTTAAGAGAACATATGATCAATAATGATTCATGGATGGAAAGTACATTATGTCATTACAGTCAAGATTTAAGCACAAAAGTGCATATTTAAGCAACATTAGAGTAAAAGATCACATTATGGTAATAAAAAGAGGTCAAGCTTGAATCTTGTTACATCAAGATATCCAAGTTACTAATATTATGTTAAGATAGGGTTTTGGGGCATAAAAGACCATGTTTGTGCATTAAATAACATAAATCACTTAAAAAAGACATCGAAAGCATGCATTTTGGGATATTAAAGAAAGTGAGAGTATATTTAGGTTCTAGAAGTAATTTTTTTGGAAAGTTCATGTTTTATGATCAAAGTAACATATTATATACTATATTTAGGTAGAATATCATAAAGATATATATATATATATATATATATGTATATATTTTCCAAATATTTACCTTGATTTGGATGACCAAGAACGCTGTTTCTTAATATTAGGGCTAAAAAGGACGAGGGTTTGGGCATGATTTGTAACATTTTGGCTCCATGGGCCCGAATTGTGGTGTCCCTGTGTGGCTCGTTCGTCTAAATCTCACCCATTGCCTGAACCCTTGAGAGGGTAGACAACTAGTGGGCTTGACGGACTAGACTATTGGATGTTCATCCAATGGCAGCCACGCCTAGGCTTGCGATGTAGGGAGCGTGAGCATATTGTTGTAGCTTTGCAGTGATGACCAATGTTGCTCACTGGAGGGGGCTCACATCAAAGCACCAGAGATCAGGGAATCTTGAAAAACTGCCACTCGGGTCCATCTCATGGGTGCGAAGTCACCTGTGGCCTCCAATCACAATGACATCGTGTGAAGGAGAAAGGCCCAACATGGCTGGCTGGTGGCGCCACCATTGTTGGGGTGGGGTTGGAATAAGAGGGGAGAAAAGGAGAGAAAATGGGCATGAAAATGTAAATAAAAAGGGGGTAAAGAAAGAGAGAAGAGAATCAAAGAAAAAGGGTATATAAATTCTAAGGGAGGAGGCCCATATTGGCCAAGGCGAAGGTTGTATACCTTGCCTGACACAAGGTAGAAGACAACCAGGTGGCCATTAGATTAGAGGATCAATCATGGACCGGGTGCAAAAAATGAAGACAAGGAGGGTGGATCCACGACCCCATAATCAAGCTCTCTCATTGTCCGAGAGGAGCTCTTGTGGATTGATGACTTGTTTAATTCAGTCCAAATTATGCTTCTTTGACAATATTGAGAAATTCATATCTCCCAAACCGTAATTCCGAAAGAGGTTAAAATTTCAAAATTAGTTCAAAAATTTCTTCAACTACTAAAATTTAGATCTAGAATAATAATGTTGAGGGAACAATTTTTTTGTTTTAATTATTATTCAAAAGTTAAATTGTGCACTCAACTTTAGTTAATTGGGCTCAATGTGGTACTGAATCAATTCTATATTCATCAATTGAGCATAATGTGACTCAAACTTATCTAATGAGTCTATTTATTTTAAAATTAATTCATTATCAACGATATAAAGGTTAAATTTCATTAAATTCAAAATATTATATATGAATAATAAAACTGTTAAAACCGTGATACATTTTTAATTTAACGAAAGTTTTCCCTTAGCGTTGATAAACATATGAATTCAACTTAAGTAGAATCGGTATTACAAGAGATCACCATGCTTCTTAGTCCAATTAATGGTCATTAACAAACTAACTTTTTGAGTGCTGACAACATTTTGACTAAAGGCCAATTTAGCTGAGCTGAAATTAAAAATATATTTCTAACCAGATCTAATTTCCCAACTATCAATATACGGTTCCAAGCAGTCCCAACCCGTAGTAGAAAAATAGGTCACACTGCCCTTGTTTGACAAGCTAAAAAAATAATGAAAACCAACATTGTTCAATTTGAACGCATCTTATTTACACTCCTCACCTCTTTTCTTGTGACCCATTCATATTTCTGGTGCTTCTGCAGAGCTGAGGCTCGTTGTAATAACATTTAGTGTTGCATTATGCCGACACCACTACTGTATCTATGCCGACACCACTACTGTATCTATGGATCAACACTATATTTAGTATCTGCATTATGCCAACACCATTACCGTATCTTTGGATCAACACTTCAACGGCGGACCGGTGGTGCGAGCACAAGTCCGTTTACTTCACAAACTGCTTCACAATAAATGATAAAAGATGACAGATTTGATTTAAAATTCATCCCACTAAAAAGATGGGATAAAGAGAGGCATTCTCTCCCCCTCTCCCACGCCCGTGACGGAGGCCGAACGCCCGGGAGGGTGATAAACCAAGGCGGCAGATGAGATTCGAACCCGGGTCCCTTCGTGAGGAGACACCGTGCTTGACCACTTGAGCCACTCCTTGTCAGCATCCCACTAAAAAGATGGTTGAGTAGTTAGTTATTATTGTTTTTTATTTGTGGTTTTGGAAATAATTAGGTGAAGCAAGTCCGTTTACTTCACAAACCGCTTCACAATAAATGATAAAAGGTGACAGATTTGATTTAAAATTCATCCCACTAAAAAGATGGTTGAGTAGTTAGTTATTATTGTTTTTTATTTGTGGTTTTGGAAATAATTAGGTGAAGATAACTAACTAAACAGGCCCCAAATCTAAATTTCATCTGGTGCGCACTAATTCATGTATATCCCCCTCACCAGGCACGGACCGGCCCACTGCCGCGCGATCCACGCTCCCTTTCCCCGTCCGCCATCTTCTGACTACTCTCTTTTCCTGACCCCTCTTTAGCTTCTCCTCCATCTTCAGCTCCTTAGCTCTATAAGCCCGAACTAAACCACCACCTCCTACTTTCCTTCTTCTTCCTCGTAACCAGCAAGGAGCCAGTGCGCCCCTGGTGCCATTCTCTTCCCCCATCTTCCTTGGTTGCGAAAATCTGGAAATCGCAGAAGCCCTCCGATCGCCGCCGCTTTGTTTCGTCCTCGATGAGCTCGCGATTGCGCGTGATGGCGGTCTGAGGACAGCCAGACAGCAGCCACGTTGTCGCCGTTCCTCCATAGCACGTAATTAGATCAGGTGGGCGAGCCGTTAGCACTGCCAGCCTCCTCCCATCGCCATAAAAATTATACTAGTACAGCTGCAGTTAGTTGTATTCAATGATCGTGCCCACCCAAGTTTGTTGCCTGTCCACCCACGACTTTAGAACGCAACCATGGACTGCGGGGAAAACTTGCCTGTCTCCAAATGCTCTGGCTTCCCGATTATGGCGGTAGAAAATCTGACTGTCTTCATAGAGTCGCTAACTACCTTTTCCATTGGACGGAAAACCGCACAGATCATCTACCAATGCTTATACTGCATTTTCTCCTAGTGGATTGCAAAGATACTTTCTCTTGGAAATGGCCAAGGTCTTTCACTACCGGTACTGAAATACACTCTGGTTGTTTTTCATTCGTTGTTGTCTGTGGATAAATAATCAATGTGAAATAGATGGAAGAACAACGAAAGACACAGATCAGAGGTGAGCAAGTCATACATGTAGATATTCTTACACGGCCTACGTTTTCCTCTATTTGTTTGTTAATTCTTTTATAACGACCTGAGATTTTCCTAATCTTATTTAGGGAGTATGTTTTGCTTAGCTACGTTGCTGCACATACAAACATAGCGTAGAGGAATAACATGGCAGCATGAATCATTCACTTTAGATTATATTGTATGGTTTTGGCATGTTGAGCTCCTTATTTTCAATTAAGTTCTCAGTTGTCAGTGATATCGTCTTGTACGGTGCACCTGTAATGCTCTAATTAGATCTAAAAGCTATACATAAGATATCATATTATACCCCCCCAAAACCAAGAATTTTGAGTTAGCCACTGGTCCCGGCAGCAATGATTCATCTCATCGCCCTTACCCCATCCTCTACAGTTTATGCCACGTACTCAAGAATGTGAAAGTTATGCCTTCATCTAAGCAGACCTTCCTATAGTGGATAGGCAAGCTCAAACCAGCTAGTTGTCTTGCATCGTCCCACGCTCTAGTTGTTCATGCACTCTATCTCTTTCTTTCTACCAACTTCTCGTGCGCAGTCTCGCAGCAATGATGTCATTGGCGAACTTGGCATAGCTTGTTCAACTTTTGGGCGCTGAAAGACAGACTGCGAAGCTCTTCACTGAGGTCAATAGTGCTTTTGCGTTGGACGGGCGCTTCCGTGGGCATGGGAGTCGACGGTGTTGTGAAAGCATCACTCAGGGGCACATGCGATCGGGTTGAAGGTGAGTTTCCAGTTTGTGTTTATTGGCGATTGAATTCAGCTCTCTTAATGACCAGTTTTTCTTATTGATAACAGTCTATTAGGGCCCTATGGTGATGAGTGGTAATCTACGCAGAACAATTTTCTTGGAACTCTCTAGTTCTTGAGTGGTAAAAGGATGATATTTTATTTATACTTACAAACTTCTTAAGAAGTCAACCAACTACGAGATTTCAACTTATATACCCGTTTGGAAACTTAGGATCTTATTTGGTTAACACACAAAAACAAGAACAATCTTTCTTTCCTTGTAGCTATCAAACTTAATAACTGAATCTTAGTAAGGAAAAACAATGGTGAAAGATGATTCTCCATGACCTTAAGGAACATATAACATAACATATACTGTAGATCAATGGTGTCACCATGTCGGATTGTACATGCGAAAATGATCTTTTTTCTTTCCATTTCCCCAACCATTGATCTCAGTTTTCCTACTCATGCTACTAAAAAACCAATATGTTTTGTTTTACTTTGGCATTAAAATTATTCGTCTTCTCTCTCCCTTCTTGTTCAATGTCCTCCGTGGGTCCTCTTGACCTGTCCTTTTCTCCCTGGCCCACATTGTTTATCATGCCCCCTCCCCTCATAGACATGCTTTTCCCCACGACCCTTATGGCCAGTATCACTCAGGACCATATCCACCATCACGACACATCACTTGACAGTTGGGTAGATGTCATGCACCAACTTTTAGTGGTAAGCTTGCTCTAAAAGCATTTCTCGATTGGAATGCCAGTTTGAAATACTATTTTGACTGGTATAATTTGACAAACGCTAAGTGAATTGGCTCTGCTAAGATGAAAATCGAAAGGCCTATTTGGTTCGAGATCGAGATTATGAAATTTGGGCTGGGTTAGTCGATAGATCCGGATTAGTTTTATTTGGATTCTGTCCTGTTTTTGTTTGGCAACTCATCCCATTACAAGCACTTATTAGATTGGACTGGCCTCGTAACTTGTGTTTTTTAGTCTGACATATAAAAAAATAACACAAAAGACAGAGTCAAATCCGGACTGGGATATGAAATCCTGCTAAGAGCAGAGCTGACTTGTATGGATTAGAGGATTACGGAATCCGAAACGGTCCATGTCAGTCCAGTTTCTGCCAAACAAAACAAGATTAGAATTGGTTGGGTAACTCGGGATTAGCGCCTATGTGGCACAAAAAGACAACGCCTAGTCTGGATCAGATCCTGAACCAAACAACACCCGAAGGGTCTGCCAAAAAATATTGGCAAGGTGTCTAACACCACATGGAGTATCTTAGTCAACCACCCATCCTCTTTTAAAATGAGATGAAGTCTAAGCTACAAAAATGCTATTTGCAATCTAAATATTAAAGGCAACTTCCTTTTGACTAGATGGACGTTAGCTAGGGATCCTGATATGTTCAGGCGTACATGGAACGGTTTTAGGAGACTAAGAAGGAAGATTGTGTCAACAATGATTCAAATTGACAACTGGCTGCTTGTTATGTGCATTGTCTGTACCCTGATGTTAAATGCGAAATGGAGTTGCAATAGTACGACTTCTTAGATGACATGTTTCAATGTACCCTAAACATGGAACAAAATTTCGATCGAAATTTTGATTTTTTTCCAATCAGACATCGAAACGCATGTACGCAGAGAATGGGACGTCATTTCGTTGAAATTTCGCACTTAGGTGCGAAATTTCGCAAAACAGTGCAAATTTCGCCCAGTTTGGGCCATAATTTTGCTAAATGGCACAAAATTTTGATAGAAATTTCGAGATATTTGTTCCTAGGACTGCTGCCACTACATGTTAGGTATTTTGGCAATTCTCTTTGTATCTTTTGCTTATAGAGGCTGTTTTCTTTGTATCTAAGGTACATTTCCCCTATCCCTAGCCCATGTATACCTCTTTCTATGTTTACACTTGAATATGCATAAGCGGGAGTATATGCGCCTGTGCGGACCAATTTTCCGAACAGTGATTGTAAGAGTCCTTGTGCAATTCATGCTCTCCTTGCTCCCAAATGTTGTAGTTGGACAATGTGCCTTGATTTTCAACCTATCTATAAAATCGTTACCCAAGACCATTTTCCCATTCCTAGACTTGACAACATGTAAGAATTGTTAACTGGGTTCCAATGGTTCTCCAAAATAGACTTACATAGTGGCTACCATCAAGCCAGTATCAAGGAAACACATGAATGTAAAACAACATAAATGGTTCTCCTGATAGATTATATGAATGGTTGGTCATGCCCTTCGGCTTGTTTAATGCCTCGAGAATGTTCATGCGAGCCATGAACCATGTTCAAGCATTCTTTGGGAAAAGTATCTAGCGGTTTACTTTCATGACATTCTACTCTTTCACAAAACATGTGCTTCACCTTCCTGACTTTCTCTTCCTTTAAAGGTGTCTTGTGATGCTTCAAGTGCAGGAATCAATGGTGTGATGCGTCAAGAAGGTCCTTTCCATTGCCTTCTTCAACGAGAAACTCAATGACGCTAAGCGCATATATTCCACTTATGACAAGTAGTTCAGTCTTCTGCATCATTGGTTGCACTAGTTATGGCATTGGGAATTCATGTTGTGGTCTGGTTATCAAGCTTTGCACTTTTTAAACTCCCAGAAGAGCTTGTGTGTGTCATGCTAAGTGGTGTGAGTTTGTCTAGGGGTAAACGTTCACTCTCAAACATTGTTTGAGTGTTAAGCACAAGGTGACCAATGCTTTGAGCCGTTGCATGACCACTCTCCGCTCTATGAGCCTTGAAGTTTTCTGATTTTACTTCTTGAAGGATCAACTCTCGCCCTAACTTTAGAGTGCTCTATTAGGAGTTTCTTGAGAACCCTTCTACATGTTCTTCCAATTTTGTGCTTCGAGAAGTGTTCCTCTTCTGTGCTACCTAGCTATGTATCCCCAATACTTCTCTTTGCAATTTTCTTGCTCGAGAATTGCATGCCAATGGCCCAGCTGGCCATTTTTGTAGGGATAAGACCATGAAACAAAAAAGCGGCTGGCGTGGCCTCTTAAGCGCCCAACACACCTGGTCATTGTTTTTTCCACCTTTGCGGCACTTTAAGCATTCTGTATTGAAGCAGTCGCCTTTTCCCGCTTTTACCCGCTTCAATCCGCTTTTTTGGGCCCGCTTGAGCGTATGCGCCCGCTCAGGCGCTTAGGTACGTATTTTCATTTGCCAGCCTAATCAGTATTTGAAAAATTCAGAAACCAAGATAATACGATGCCCAAAATCCCAATATGAGATGAAACCTGCCATCAACAATAATGCCATTCCCAATTGGCCTCCGTTGCCCATGTGAATTCTAATTGGGAGAACACTTATTTCCTATTGGAAATTGTATTGGTATATGACGTAGGTCTTTATCAATCAAGGTATTACGTCTTTTGAGAATCACTATGCATATTACTGTATAATACATAGTCTTCCTAAATACGCTGTTATGTATCTGCAATTATTACATGCAATTTGCTATATGTTACCTTTCTATTTGTAAATATAATGTCGTCTATCCAAATTTACTATACTTTTATTAATTATTACCTACAATAATCTGGGTAATAGTATGGTAGTAGTATAGCCACATTTATTATTTTTGTAAATATTGCATGTATGTGTATGCGTACTGTTTTAAACCTAAGACGCATATGCCTAGTTGTGTGAATCGTAAAATATTCCAATATGCGATATTTATTATGTTATTTTTTTATCGTGAAAAATGAGCGGTGCTTGTTACAATGATATAAAACATGATTATATTTAAAACATGACTTATCTATGTAGAACATGTTACAATGAGCCATACTTTTATCCATATGATGCGTTGTTAAAGTCTGCAATTAGTATTTAGTCAAAGTTAAGTAATTGATTATTTATGTAAAATACAACCAAACTGTTAGTAATACATATAACACTATCAATTAATGTGTAACTGACAATATCTATATGTAAGTGTTTCATAGTTGTTGAAAACAAGTTATTGTTTCTATTACCTGCCCTAAATCTCAAATACGATCTTTAAACTATATAGCTCAAAGTATGATCAAATCTCATTGATGACTATCAGTCATTTTTCTTGGTTATTGAGTGGTTTTTCACTAATTTTAAATTGATACAATATGAATATCTACACATCTTCACTAAATTGTCCGCTTCAAAAACTGCTTCACGCTTAGGCACTCAAGGGGGTCAATCCGCACACTTTGTGCTTTCCAAAACCAAGGATAAGACCATTGCATTTGTCACTTATAGATTTGACCAACCTTCCCTATGCTGTCATGTTGCACATATCGTTTCTAAACGTCGTACGTGCCAATTGGTGAAAGCGAAAATACAGGACTGTACACCCCTTTGTATTCCCCGTGAGGTATGAGTACTGACTTCATTCTTGGCCTTCCTCGCACTTCTTGTGTCCACAACCCTAATTTTCTGGTTGTTGGTTTTTTCCAGGATGGCTCACTTCATCCCCGTGAAACAAGACTTCTGATACCTTATGTATCGTCCTGTCTTTTTTAATGACGTAGCCAAGCTACATGAACTCCCCTCCACTACAATGTCTGATTGCGACGTGAAATTTATTGGCTATTTTTGGAAGACAGTCATAAATCTTTGGTACCCAACTCAAGTTTTCATCGATCTTCCATTCTTAAGACTTAGGCAACTAACAAGCAAAGTGAGGCGATTAATAGGAGTTTGGGTGACCTTTGTGATGCCTCGCGAGAAATCGTTTGGGAAATCTAGATTTGCTTTTGCTAACTGCTTGAGTTTGCCTACAATAGCTTTGTAAACAAATCCAATGGGAAGATTCCCCTTGAAGCTATCCATGGTTACTAATCTCGTCAGCGTATTGACCTCTTTTCCCAGCCATATCCTCGAGGGCACCGACGAATGAAGTTATTGGATCCCCAACTCTGCCCCGTTGTGACAATTCTGCCAGAAATTCAGAATTGGTGGCAAGAAAGATACTTGTTTTTGCTCCATTTGTCATCTAATTGCTGATACATCCTGCACTGGCAAACTTTCTCCTCCTGCCCAATCCTTTGTGTCATCATTATATGTCGTCATCATCCCTAAGTATTAGGAGGAAGCCCTCCGACACCAGGACAAAAAACTATAGTAGATAACGAGATGGCTACTCTCTGGGACAATGAAACATGGGACCTAGAGGATCCACCTTCCAATAAAAGTGTTGTCATTTGCTGATGAGTATCCTCTGTGAAGCATTGCTCTAACGTCTCTGTTAAATGTCTCAAAGCCTGTCTTATGACGAAAGGATACACAAACATTTGGGGTCGACTTCTTTCTGACATTTTCTTTTTCCACTCAAATTTTATGTCTTCGTTCTATCTCCCTTCGTGCCTAGTTGTCAAGGTGAGCAACTGAAGCGTGGGCGACCAGGCTAGCCATGTAGGCGGGTTTTTAAAATACAATTGATTATACATACAATAAATTTAAGTAATTCACTAATGTATGCATGTATCCAAGCATATAATGATCCATATTTCTTAAATAATGTCATTGAACACCAAAAATAGTTTGCAGTGAAGAATATGTAATGTATTCAACAATTATTAATTAAGAAGAGTGAAGAAGACATTCAAATACTAATTTTAGACCTTTTCGTACTTCAAATAACTGAAAAGTTTAAATTTCTGCAACCAAAATGAGAGTTATATGGTAATCTAGTGTGAAAGGAAATGATATTCTGATCAAATTATAATGCATCTATTCGAGGAGGTACCCAGACTACACTTATAAATGGGCCTTGACTAGGCGCCCACTTAGGTCGACTGGGTGGCTATTCGACCCACCTCGAATGCCTAGTCAACCCTTTTGAAGGCTGGACAGTCACTAGCTGCCCCCTGGACCCCCCATGGAGCAGACTAACTGATTAGTCGAGCGCCTATTTGACCGCCCCAACAAGTATGTTTCATGCTCATCTTTGGTTATTTAATGGAGATCCTAATGGTATAAATCTAAACTAAGTATTAAAATCTAGACTAATTGATAAAACTAACCAAAAGGAAATATAAATCATCAATAGATTTCAATCATTAAGTTTGCCTTTCTAAACAACTATACAAAGCCTATATATAGGCGTTTAAACCTAACTAGCTAGACAAGTAGCCAACGTGGGACTAAACCACAAGATTTATAAAACCAATTGGAAAATATCCAATAACCCCCAAATCACAAGGAAACTAATAGATTATAAATATTACTCAAATGACTATTTCAAAGGCGACGATCATCCTACATCAACTCCATTCTGCTTTAAAAGGCTCGGCTCCGATGAGTCAAAACAATAATATTGGGCCCGAAGAAGTCGAAGAAGTCTTTGAAGCTTGTTGTAGATAAATCACGTAGCATCACACCATCGAACAAGGTAATGGCATAGGAAATCAGGAAAGAACATCATGGTTGTCTCTAAATTAGCCATAATGATGTTTAGGAGTTGTGGATGAGGAGAAAGCTCAAAAATGTCTGGAGGTTGTGGAGGAGGCCAAAGCATGTCGCAGAGTCATCACACATTTTTGTAGGCAGCCTTGGTTTAGTTTGCATGTCTTGCTTCCTATCAATTGTTGAAACTTTGTCAATATAAGAAGAATATATAGAACAAGGCTACAAGATATTACACTGAAGTTGTTGCTGCATCCACATGTATCTGAAGTGTGGTCTTCATAGCCAAAGAACAGTATGTAGGTGAAGTAGTGGCAAAAGAGAATTCCTCAACAAAAGATATACAATATGAACAAGGCTGTAAAACATCATGTTCTGGAGTTGTAATTGAAGCCATAAGCATTTGAATTTGTGAAACATCAGGCGGCTTTTGAGTTGTAGCTGAGACAACATGCATATGAAGCTGCAAAATATCAGGCTGCCCTAGAGCTGTGGCTGAAGGCACATACATCTTAAGCTTTATATTTGTTGTCAGAGGAGATGTTATAGTAGAAGTTGTGGCTAAAGGGCCTCTCGTGGGACTCCCTGCCATGTACCCTTCTGCGGTTCGATATATCTTCCATCCATATATTTGGGATAGATATATTGCCTAGAAGGTGTTGAGGAAGGCACAAATAGACGAGATTTTACTTCAATAGCATAGACGACCTCACAACATCTTTGGCAATAGAGGTAATCACCAAGGTAGATTCGCGAATACTCATATTGCCAGTTGCAGTGAAAACATGAAGTCCAAAATGTAAATGGATTATGTTGTTGGTACCGTGGTGCAACAATCCCATGAGAGTACTACATACACGATCCAGGTGGTGTGTGTTGCATCTTGAGAATGAGGGAGATGGTGGGCCTTATGCGGACATAAGGGTTGACTGGTAGAGCATTGTGCTAGAATTAACGAGGAATACTGCTATTGTTGGATGGTAGGTTACCGCAGGCAGGGACTTTGCTACCATAGGGTGGCTGGCGATGAGCAATCGTGGGTAGCTGGTTGCAGACAACATAGATTGCTTCTTTCTAGTAGCGGACTACTGCGAACGTTGGATGACAGGTAGGGCGGTGGAAAAGGTAGTGGTGATTGGTGGGTAAGGGTCTGATTTACGGGAAGTGGAGGGGTTGGAAGCGGGATGGCAAACTGGGTTATCTGGGATACGAGTTGTACATTGACGGATGGGTTGTAGAGTGGCGGTAACGGTGGTGGAAGGCGGTGGGGTTTGTGGCCGTGGCTTTGGATGGGAGGCGTCGAGGCTGGTGGGTGTGCGGTGAGTGGGTTTTATAGGAGGGAATATGTGTTGTGTGGGACGGAAGCGGAAAAGACTAAAAGTGGGACGATCAGGCGCTTCATAGCACTGGGATGGGTGAGAAGGGTAGCGAGTGATTTGCAGGTTTGTGGAAGTGCAAGATTTGTGAAGTAGTGAAGAGAGGCGACACGATTAGCGGGTTGCGTGATGGGAGTTTTGTTGGTGAGCGAGAAAAATGGTTTGTGGACAGGTGAGTGAGTTGTGGACTTTGCAGCTTGTGGTGCAAGGGTTGGTGGCAGAGGAAGCGGAGAGGGGGATGCTGGGTAGGTTTGGTTGGGGGTCTTGCTGGGTACTATTTTGCAGATGAATAGAGAACGGGGAAAGGTAGATGCTGGAGTTGGTGGCTAGAGTTGATGTAGCTGGTGACAGGGTTGGAGATGGGTAGTGTCTGGGACACGGAAGGAAATAGAGACGGGGGTGGTTGGTCGCTCGTTTGCGGTTAGCTAGATTGCTTGGGGGTGAGGGGATTAGCAGGAGTGATGGTCAGTATGGGCGAGGCTGCTGGGGCTGGTTTGGGTCAAAGGGGGCTTGGGGTTCGTAACCGAAGGGCTAGAAATGATGACTGGAGTAGGCGATCATCTTTCACCCTTAGGGCCGACTGGGCAAGAAGAGAGAACACAAGATCTAAACCCTAATGAGAATTAGGATTTGATGCTCTAATACCATTTAATGGAGAACCTAATGATTAAAATCTAAACTAACTATGAAAATCTAGACTGATTGATAAAACTAATCAAAAGGAAATATAAATCATCAATAGATTTCAAATTAAGTCTGCCTTTCTAAACAACCATACAAAGCCTATATATAGGCGTTTAAAGCTGACTAGCTAGACAAGTAGCCAATGTGGGAGTAAACCACATGCTTTGCAAAACCAATTGAAAAAATTTCAAATAACCCCTAAAACACAAGGTAACTAATAGAACATTAGTAATACTACTAAATGACTATTTCAAAGGCTACGAACATCTTGCAACACTATCGTATCAATTGGATATCAAGAACGCCTTCCTACACAAGGACCTTGTGGAGGAGGTCTATATGCAACAACCTCCAGGCTTTGTTGTTGAGGGGGAGTTCTCTAAGAAAGTCTAACGTCTATGATGCCCTCTAATAGTGTGAAACAAATTTCTCGGGCTTGGCTTAATAAACTATGCATGGGTTATAAGAATCTCGTCTCCCCTTTCGAGGATACTTGTGTGTATACCGGCTCAAACTTGAATCTACAATGGACCCCCACAGTCAAAGAGAAAAGCGAGGTTAACAAGATATGAAAAAGTGACCACACTTTGTTTTAATCTAAAACCACAAGAGGTCATGTCATTCTTGAAGTCTATGTTGATGATATTATCATCACTAGTGAGAACAGGAAAATTGGAGAGCGTAGGGTTATACAACGTGTGTACCCTGATATTTATATAAGTGGTACAATTACAATGAGGTCCATATAGAAATGTAAAATAACAGAACAGTAAATAAAGACATAAATAAAGACATATATGAACACTCCCCCTCAAGTTGGAGCATAGATATCAATCATGCCCAACTTGTCCACAAGAGAACTAAAGTGCTTCTTTGCCAGTAGCTTAGTAAATATGTCAGCAACTTGATCTTCAAAGCGGGTGAAAGGAGTGCAAATCTTGCCAGATAGAATAGTCTCTCTGATGAAGTGGCAGTCGACTTCAATATGCTTGGTGCGCTCATGATATACATGATTGTTAGCAAAGAAAATAGCTGCCTTATTATCACAGTGCATAGGAATAGGAGTAGAAGACTCAACACCTAAGTCTTTCAGAAGAGATTGCACCCATAGAAGTTCACTGGCAGTGTGGGCCATAGCCCTGTATTCAGCTTCAGCACTGGATCTAGCAACTACATTTTGTTTCTTACTTCTCCATGTGACCAGGTTACCTCCAACATAAGTACATTAGCCAGAAGTAGATTTCCTGTCTATCTTACTCCCAGCATAATTAGAATCAGAATAGCCTTCCAGAGAACAATGCCCATTTTTCTTATAATAGAGGCCTTTGCCAGGAGACTTCTTCAGATATCTCAAAATATTGCATAGAGCATCCCAGTAACACTGTCTAGGCTTATCCAGGTACCTGCTAAGAAAACCCACAGCAGTAGATATATCAGCTCTAGTCACAGTTAGATAAATCATCTTGCCAATCAACCTCCTGTATTTTTTGTTGTCTGGAAATATAGGGGAAGATTCATCATCCCAATTAACATTGGGATCCAGAGGAGTATCAGCTGGCCGTGCACCAAGCATCCCAGTTTCCTGTAATAAATCAAGTACATACTTCCTCTGAGATAAAACAAGAGCATTAGAAGTTCTAGACACCTCAATGCCCAGAAAATATCGCAGTTTCCCTAGATCTTTAGTAGCAAAATGTTTACACAAGTGAGTTTTAGTAGCCTGAATTTCAAGAGAATCACTGCCAGACAGAATAATATCATCAACATATACGATAAGAATCACAATACCAGAGGGGGTCTTTTTTGTAAAGACCGAATGATCAACCTGTGATCTCTGAAATCCAAAAGTAGTCAGAATTTTACTCAGCTTGTCAAACCATGCTCGAGGACTCTGACTGAGTCCATAGATTTCTTTAACCTGCAGACTTTATGTGACTCCCCCTGAGCAACAAACCCAGGAGATTGCTCCATATAGACCTCTTCTTGAAGATCACCATACAAGAAGGCATTTTTAACATCGAGTTGTATAAGAGGCCAATCATTAATAGCAACAGAAAGTAGAACTCTGACAGAATCAAGGCGGGCAACAGGTGAGAAAGTCTCAAAATAGTCAATACCATAAGTCTGCGTATACCCTTTCGCCACCAGGCGTGCCTTCAGACGTTCTACTGTACCATCAGGTTGATATTTCACAACATATACCCATCGACAGTCAACATGTTTGCACTTAGGAGGTGGATCCACCAGCTCCCAAGTTTCTCGATCAACAAGAGCATTCATCTCCTCCTTCATGGCATTAGTCCATGCTGTACTTTGCAGGGCATCATGTACAGTCTTTGGAATAGCAATAGCAGATAAGGCAGTGACAAAATTACTTGCATGAACACTCAGACGTGTAGTGGAGACATGATTAGCAATATTATGAGTAGTACAGGAACGAGTGCCCTTTCTAAGAGCAATGGGCAAATCTAAATCAGAAGTTACCTCAGGTGATGCAGGACCTTCTAGAGGAGAAGATTGGTGTTGATTGGGGGGTGCTTGACCAGGCTGGGACCTGTTCCTGCGTTGATATACAATAAGTGGAGGAGTAGTATTTTTAGTACTTGAATTATCAGAAGCACAGTCACTGGTAATAGGCAGAGGAGGAGCAATAATATCTGAATTCAAACTATCTCCTTTAGCTGAGTAAAAGGAGGTATCCTAAAAAAAGACGACATCACTGCTTGTGAACCATTTTTTAGTAGTAGGGTTATAACACCGATACCCTTTCTGCGTTCGAGAATACCCCCAAAAAATGCATTTTGCGGCTCTTGGAGATTAATTTATCATAGGTTGGCCCTAGTAACCGTACAAAGCAGGTAGAACCAAATATCCGAGGAGGTACAGAAAACAACGGTGCATCAGGTTGTAGAACTTGTACAGAAATTTTATTGCCAATCACAGAAGAAGGCATTCAATATTAAGAAGTAGGCAGTCAGAATGGCTTCAGGCCAGAATAGGCGAGGCACATTAGAATGCAGCATGATAGTTCTAGCAACCTGTAGTAAGTGTCTATTTTTGCGTTCCGCAACTCCATTCTGCTGAGGTGTATATGCGCATGACGTCTGATGAATAGTGCCAATCGATTTACAAAACAATTCAACATCATTCTGAACAAACTCCAATGCATTATCAGTTCTAAAAACTTTTAACATGCATAGAATATTGTGTTTTTATTTCAGCAAAAAAGAATTTAATTGTGGACAACACCTCAGACCTGCTTTTCATAAGAAACAACCACGTGGCACGAGAGAAATCATCAATAAATAATGTAAAGTATTTTTATCCAGACAGACTCGGAACATGACATAGACCCCATACATCAGCATAAACAAGATCAAAAATATTATTGCTACTAATATGAGATCGTTTAGGATAAACAACCCTGGTCTGTTTTCCTAATTGACATGACTCGCACTGTCCCTACACCAGATACTATATGTCTGAGCTTCTCAGAAGATGGGTGTCCAAGTCTGTAGTGCCACTGTAAAGCCGAAACAGATGAAGATAAAGCTAAAGCCAATGCCACATTGTCCACCTTTTTCAGATAATATAATTTATCAGATCCTTCATGCCCCCCACCAATCTTCATCCTCATGCGAAGGTCCTGAAAAACACATGAACCAGGTAAAAAAGTAAGACTGCAGTTCAGGCTACGCACAACTTTGCTAACAAATAATAAATTGAGCGGTAAGCGAGGTACATATAGGGCAGATTTTAACAGAAACTCAGAAACAATGTCTCCAATCCCAGAAACAGGAGACTTGGAGCCATCAACAAGCATAACAGAAGAATGAGATACCGGTCTAGCTAAACTTTTGAAAAGAGACCGATTCCCAGATATATGTGTTGAAGCACCCGAATCAATAACCCATTTGGTATTACCAGTACTAGATGAGGGTGCACTGAGGAAGGCTGTATCACAACCAGAATAAGTAGCAGCATGCGCTCCAGAGGCAGTCCCAGAGGATGACCCAGTACGCTCAAGCAGCAGACGCTCCACCTCAGCACGGATGAAGTCGACAGTAGTAGAACTGGATGCATCAGTAGGAGTAGACTGTGGTACTACCTCAGTGGTAGTATGAGTATCCGAAGCTGCATTAGCCCAGGCGGGCTTTCCATATTTCTCCCAACATTTTTCTTCAATATGATTAGACCGACCACAAAAGCTGCAGAATCGTTGACCAGTCTGAGGGCGTGCAGCAGTCGGAGGACCAAAAGATGATCCACTACTAGAAGAGCTCCTCCTCCTTCCAGCACCAAGAGGAGGACGAGTTTTGTGAGAACGACCGCGTCCACGACCACGACCACGACCAGACATAGCAGCGAGGGCAGTGGAATTGCCAGTATCAGTTAATGGCTCAAATGAGGATGCAGGCATGCGCTGTAGACGTTGAAAAGCACTCTGTAAAGTAGGTAGGGGATCACTGGCTAGAATCTGATCCACTACCCAGCATATGAGTCAGGTAAGCCACACAAGAACTGGACTACTTGCAACTCTTGGCGTTGACGTTGCATAGTAGCCAAATCAGTAGACAAGAAATGGTAGGCCTCCAATCCCCTCTCCCCCCCAAAAAAAAAGTCCCTTGAAAGCAGAAAAATAGTCAGTAAGATCAGATCCCGAGAAGTGCAGGCGACTGAGCTGTTTGTGGATATCAAAGACTTTCTTCGGATTCTGACTGTGAGAGTATGTACTAGCAAGCTGATCCCACATCTGCTTGGCTGTCTGCATGTATAATAAGGTGACACTAATCTTTGTCTCACTGCTATTCAGAATTCACGTCATAACAGTAGAATCATCTTTATCCCAGTCATCATATGCTTTGACATCCTTGGAGTCGGCGGTGGCAGTAGGCACAGGAGGTGGATCTCGCGTCAAATGGGACAGTTTCCCTTGAGATTTCACATAGATCTGCATAGAACAAACCCAGTGCTGGTAGTTTCTCCCATCCAGTTTAACAGTTGTAACTTGGCGACGGAGATCCTCATGAGAAGATGCCATGACAGGCAGAGCACCAAACACCGACAGAGAGAATAACAGGCAGGTACAGGTAGAACACGACTGCCTAGTTCCTCAGCTAGGCGACAGTAGGCACAGTGGAAAAACTGGACGGACCGGTTACATACGGGCTACGCCGTGGCTCAACAGAAAACCCGGTGGCTCAAAGGCCTACACGGGCAGGCAGGAAGCAGAGTCGAAGCGGTCCTTCAGGAGGAGTTCAAGCCACCAGAGCAAGCGGCGGTGAGAACCGCGGGTAGATCCTGGCCCGGCGGCTGGCTGCCCCGGCGTGCTGGCAGCAGCAATCGGCGGCGGCGCCTGGCGTTGCTGTGGCTGGCTGGCGGGCGGGTGGCCGCGGGGGGGGGGGGCTGGTGAGAGAGAGAGAAGGGAGGGAGGGAAGGGGAAGAGCGGCGGCTCCCGGATCTAAGCCTGCTCTGGTACCATGAGAACATGAAAATTGGAGAGCGTAGGGTTACACAATGTGTGTACCCCGATATTTATATAAGTGGTACAATTACAGTGAGGTCCATATAGAAATGTAAAATAACAGAACAATAAATAAAGACATAAATAAAGACGTATATGAACAACTGGCAACAACACTTAGGGCATCACAAGTATTCTTGAAGAAGCCACTCCGATATCACTTCCATACATAAGATTTGGTCGCACTTCGATATTTCTTAGGAATTGAAGTTCTTTGATCCAAGGCATGGATAATTCTATCTTAAAGGAAGTATGTCATGAACCTCCTCAAGGAAACAGACATGACTTATGCAAAACCTGTCTCAACTCCATGGGTTATCATATAGAAATTCCAAAATGTGGTGAAGCCAACGATTAAAAAAGCTGCCCGCTTCACGCTTAAGCACCCGCTTAAGCGTTGTGGAAGAGGCAACTATTTTTTTTGGGCCTAGGCGGGTGTTGAAGCGGATTGAACCGAAGCGGCCACTTTTTAGCAAAATTCTTGCCTTAGCCTGCTTAATTGGGCCCGCTTCAGCCGCTTTCTGGCAAAGTGCAGATGTACTGTCAATTTAATTACTCGATTACACAGCCCAAAAATCCAACACCCTATCGACTTCTCAATAGAAGATGTTAGAAGCCTAAGGCAATAATGTTGCTAGGAAATGGTTTTTGTGGGCCTTTTGATTTTCGATTGAGTGGGAATCCGTCCCTATTCCTTGGCGCCCCTTTCCGTCCATAAAAGAAGCAGCAATGGCTGCACAAAACACACTAACAACGACAATCGCTTGGAGTTAAAGAAGTCGATTCTTATCGACCAAAGGGAAACTATCTCAAAAGGAGGAGACATTGCATCCCTAGAGTTCGACACGCACCCGATCACCCCTCATTGAGATATCAAGGCTAACGAAGGGGAAGCAAGGACCAAGAACAGAGGTTACAAAGCTTTCTTTGGGCCGAGAAGTTAATATTTTAACCATAGTTTTAAAAAGCGGTATGCGTTATGCGTGCCGAGAGATCACCTTATAGAGTATAAGCGGTATGTGGGAGTATATGCATTTTTGGATTTTTTTAATAAATTAAATTATATATAGCATACAAATATATATATTAAACATAGAAATATATATTTTATTTGTAATACAAAAACTTATATATATTTATAAGTGTTTCCATATAAATATAGATGTATAATATATTTAACTATTCATATATGTGTACACATAAATAGCATATGTGAAATATATATGTATGATATGTAAATATATACATATTGACATGTAAATGTATATACAATATATGCATATATGCGGAAATACGTATGTAGATGCTAATATATATCAAATATTCTTGTCCATATATACTAAAATGCATATACATAAAATAGAACATTACACATTTGATAATGTTTGTGTACTATATGTAAGTGTCCTATTGATATATTACTCTACAATATAGATAGATATTGAAAGATATTAATACATATACATGTAATACATATGTACATGTGGGTGTGGTTAAATAAGCAGTTTAAATCAAATTGAAACAAAGTAAGTTGAAAAAAAAGTCTGCAAAACTTTTAATTGAAAAACGGCCGCATATTCCCCGCTCATGCCCCGCACATGACCGCATATGCGGTATGGCAAGAGGGGCGCACCGCATAAGCGGCCGCATATGCCCCGTGTAAATCCGCTTTTTGAAACACTGATTTTTAACTAGTCGCTTCTCTTAAGTTAGCATACTACATTTGATTTTTATATACAATGACGTTTTAAGCGTACTAGTTCTCTGTTAGTGATTAATAATCAACGTTTGCGACTGACGTTAATGACTCAACATGCTTCATTCGAGTACGCATTCCCCACACTCCATTACTGCTTCCGAGTGTAATGATTCTCATTGTGTTGAAACCAAGGAAGCACAAACACGTTTTTAGACACAGACACTGACACGGGCACGAACACGGGACACGAGAATTTTCTAAAATGTAGGACACGGACATGACATTGGATGGGAGGAACTTTTTTTTAATAAAAATACATACATGTATGTGTGTATTATGCATGTGCATGTGTATTGTAATTACTTATAATAATATCTGAAAAATATTTACATATGTATTCATTCTGAAAAATATTTACATATGTATTCATAATTATACATGAATATGAATATGTGTGGTTTTGTGTAGTATAAACAATATCAAGCACACATCAACATGCTGTTGTAGTCTTTGTAGTAGATGGTAGATTTCAAACTGAATAAATGATTACATGTTACTCATTTAGTCAATTTAGTAGATGAAATGTGATTTATGATACCTAGTTCATCGTGGATTATATATGTGGATTCTTTCAAAGACATTTTATTTGCAATTTTGTGACTATATCTCAGCTTCTTAATGCAAATTTTCAATAACAAGACATAATTAAAAAGTAGTTGCATGTCCAAAACTTGCACAGTGAAAGAAATAGGTTTCAGCTGCAGCAACTGCTAGGCTGATGTGCCTAGGGAGTAGCTGCCTATTCAGATTTTACACAATGAAATAGGTTGCAGCAGCAACAACTGTTAGGCTGATGTGTCTATAGAGATATGTAGTTTCATGTGTTTTTCTGTTCATTTACTTTGAGTGTCATGTGCTTAGCATGTGCCTCACTTACTCTTTTTCTTATGTTGTTTGGTCCCATATGGGTAGCACTTAGTTTAGTCTCTTGTTATGTTTGCTATATAAGAGACTCCTATGTAATCTGTTTTACTCATCCAATAAACAAGATTTCTTCTCTCTTCATGGTATCAAGAGCAGGCCCGTATTTTTTCCCTCCCTAATTTTTTTCCCTCCCATGACATAACAGCCCCCCCCCCCCCCACAGCCGCCGCCACCACAGCCTTTCCCTCCTTCTCCCTCCACCCCTAACCCTATCCCTAGCCCCCCCCCCCCCCCAACAGCCGCCGCCCCTTTCCTTCCAGCCGGCGCCGCCCCTGCTGCCCAGCAGCGGCACGTTGCTGCTGCCGCTCCCAACAGCCACCCGCAATTTTTTCCCCCTCCTCTCTTCCTCCCTCCCCACCCTACCCTCTCCTCCATCTCTTCTACCCTCACCATATCCACCTTTTCCCCCTTTTTCTCCCTCCCTATCACCTTCTAAATCCTTACGTACAACCTGTGCACTTTCTAATTTTTCTCCGCCTACGTCCGGAAATTTGCGGATTTGTGATCGGGAAGACTCTGGCCTTCTAAGTTGAGAGTCTACTTTGTTCCTCCGTATTTCTGCCTGCGCCTCATGCTGGAATATTGATTTTTCCTCATGACGGCGTAGGTTTCTATGTCTTATCTGCCCATATTGGGTTCCTCTGATCTGCCTTGTCAGATCTCTGCTACTTCTGCCCATTAGGGTCACTGCTGCATCTGCTTGTCCGGGGTTCTCTTGCTTTTCTACGGCGTGGTCCTTTCTGCTGCAATGGCATATTCTGAGCCACCCAGATCTCTGTGCGTCACCACTGTCAAACTTGAAGGAGGCTCCAACTACCACCTGTGGTCTGCGTCGTTTGTGTTGTATGTTAAAGCACAAGGTCGGTACCATCATCTCACTGCTGAACCCCCTGCTGCTGATGCGGAAAACAAGACTAAACAAGACTACATTCAGTGGTCCAAGGATGACTCCGGCGTCATGTCCTGGATTCTCAACAGCACCGAACCTCGGATCAGCCAGTCTCTACTCTGCTTGCATGATGCCAAGACAATGTGGGATCAATTGGCACATGTTTATTCCCACCAGGAGAATCCCAAGCGGGTGTTCGAGATTTTCAAACAACTTGCCAAGAAGGAGTTCTCCACTGACTTGTCGATCGACGACTTCTACAACCAATGTTCTGCTTTATGGAATGAATATGAGCTGTATCATCCGTTGACTGCCGATATCAAAGTTGCACAGCAACATCGCAATGAACTTCGCCTGGTGCAGTTTTTGGCTGCGCTTCCTGACTCCTTCTCAGGGGTTGTTGATCAAATCCTATCCAGTGACCCGCTTCCTACTGTCCGGGATGTCCTCAAAAGAGTCCAGCGACTACCTTCACTGACTCCTGCTTCTGCTCCTGCACCTTCGGCTCTGGTTGCTCGCTCTACTGATTACGGCCGTGGTCGTGGCCGCGGTCGAGGCCGTGGTGGCCGACCTCCTACTTCGAGTGGACGGGGAACTCCTGCACCTGGACGGAGCACTTCATCTCAACCACGTCACTGTGGCTGGTGTGGCCGTGATAACCATACTGAGGACCGCTGCTGGATAAAGCATGGTAAACCTGCTTGGGCCAACCAAGCGACTGATGATACTACTCCTGCTGCTTCTTCTGTGGATCAGTCTGCTGCACCGCCTAACACTGACTGGTTGCGCTCGGAGTTTGACAGAATGTTTCAAGAACGTCTGGCACAACTACCGTCTACCTCAGATTCATCAGCCATGCTTGCCTCGTCCTCATCCGGTAACACAAAGTGGTGCATCGACTCTGGTGCTTCCACACATATGACTGGTACTCGTCATTTATTTTCACAACTTACCAATCATACTCCTATTTCTTCTGTCACTGTGGCCAATGGTTCAAGAACTACTGTTAGTGGCGCTGGCACTGTTCCTCTATCAAAGGAATTATTTCTTCGTTCTGTGTTATATATCCCAAACTTTCCTGTCAATTTACTTTTGGTCAGCAAAATGGTTAAACAATTAAACTGCTCTGTTAAATTTGACCCGTCTGGTTGTATTATGAAGGACCTCCGCACGAAGACGAGGATTGGTTCGGGCCGTGAGGGACCAGATGGGCTGTACTACCTGGATGGACCACCTACTCCAAAGGCGATGCTCTCTACCTCGGTGACAAATCTTCAACTGCATGTTAGACTTGGTCATCCATCTGCGGCGAAGCTGAAACATCTTTTTCCTGGAATTTCTGGCAATAGCTTTACTTGTGAATCTTGTGTAATGGGCAAGCATACAAGATCTGTTTTTCCTGCAAAAAAATCTATTTCTTCTTCAGCACCTTTTGAACTTGTGCATGCTGATATTTGGGGGCCATGTTCTGTGCCCAGTCATTCTGGAGTGAAATATTTTCTGACTTTTATTGATGATTACTCCCGTCTTACTTGGCTGTTTTTGCTCAAAGGTCGAAACACTGTATTAAACTGCATTAGTACCTTTTTTGCTGAAATTAAAACTCAATTTGATCGGCCTATTAAAACCTTCCGGACTGACAATGCACTAGAATTTATGCAACAATCTGTGTCTCAGTTTTGCAACTCCCATGGCACACTCCACCAAACCACTTGCCCATACACTCCACAACAAAATGGTGTAGCCGAACGGAAAAATCGCCATCTTCTTGAGGTTGCTCGCACTCTCCTGTTTCATTACAAGGTGCCTCACTGTTTTTGGCCTGATGCAGTTTCGACAACATGCTATCTTATTAATCGCATGCCTTCTTCTGTTTTGCAAAACAAAGTTCCCTACACTCTGTTATTTCCTGATAAACCCTTATTCTCTGTGCCTCCTCGCATTTTTGGTTGTACATGCTTTGTTAAAAACCTTCGTCCTGGTCTCACAAAGTTGGATGCCCGGTCTGTGAAATGTGTTTTCTTGGGGTATTCCCGTACTCAGAAAGGCTATCGCTGTTTTGACCCTGATAAGAAACAATGGTTTGTAAGTGTGGATGTGATATTTTTTGAACACATGCCGTTCTACTCTGCTGCTGGGGATCGTCTGAATACTGATATTTTGAATAATACTCCTCTTCCCGTGGTTGAAGAAATACCTTCTGTTCCTACTCCACAAGAGAAACCTCTACAGGTATACAAACGAAGACCAAAGCCCCTCACTGCCCCGGCCGAACCAAATCCTGCGTCAGCGGAGGATCCACCACAGGCTGAGGTATTTTCTGATTTACATCTTCCTATTAGTTTATGAAAAGGAGTTCGTTCATGTACTCAGCACCCTATTAGTCACTTTTGTTCTACTGATCATCTGAGTGACAGTCTTGCATACTTTACATCTGCATTATCTGCTGTGCACATTCCTAAAACTGCTGATGACGCTCTTCGCCACCCTGCCTGGAGACATGCCATGGAACAGGAAATGCAAGCCCTATATGAACAACACACCTGGGATATGGTTGATAAACCTTCTTCTTGTCATCCAGTTGGTTGTCGATGGATCTTTACTGTTAAATATGAACCAGATGGCACCATTGCACGCTTGAAAGCTCGATTAGTGGCGAAAGGATATACGCAAACTTATGGTGTTGATTACTTTGAGACGTTTTCTCCGGTCGCCCGTCTTAATTCTGTTCGTATTTTGGTTTCTGTTGCTGTCAATAAAGACTGGCCTCTCTATCAATTAGATGTGAAGAATGCTTTCTTATATGGCGACCTTCAGGAAGATGTCTATATGGAGCAACCCCCAGGATTTGTTGCTCAGGGGGAGTCTGCTTCTCAAATCTGCAAGTTGCGCAAGGCAATCTATGGGTTAAAACAAAGTCCACGTGCATGGTTCGACAAACTCAGCAAAATCTTAATGTCCTTTGGCTTTCGACGGTCGCAGGCTGATCACTCTGTTTTCATACGCAAAACCACAACAGGACTGGTTATTCTTATAGTGTATGTTGATGACATCATCTTATCTGGCAGTGACCCCGCAGGGATACAAGCAACCAAGCAATATCTCGCACAACACTTCATTACAAAAGACCTGGGCAAATTGCGCTATTTTCTGGGAATTGAGGTTGCTCGATCCTCTGCAGGTGTTTCTCTCTCTCAGCGCAAATATGTTCTTGACTTATTACAAGAAACAGGAATGTTGGGATGCAAGCCAGCCACCACTCCTCTGGATCCCAATATGGATTGGGACAGTGATTCTTCTCCTGCATATGCTGACCGTCATCAGTTCCGAAGAATAGTGGGCAAACTCATTTATCTGACTGTCACCAGAGCTGATTTAGCTGCTGCTGTGGGATTTGTTAGCCGCTATCTTGATAAACCCCGGCAATGCCACTGGGATGCTATTATTCATATTCTTCGGTATCTTAAAAGTGCTCCTGGAAAAGGCCTTTTGTATAAGAAACATGGCCACTGTGACTTATCTGGTTTTTCTGATTCAGATTATGCAGGGAGTCGTTCTGACAGGAAATCCACTTCTGGATACTGCACTTTTGTGGGCGGCAATCTAGTTACCTGGCGCAGTAAAAAACAAACTGTTGTGGCAAGATCAAGCGCTGAGGCAGAATATCGAGCGATGGCTCATACTACTTGCGAGCTGCTATGGGTTCATAGTCTTCTGAAGGAGTTTGACATATCTCCGCCTAGCCCTATGCCCATGTTCTGTGACAATAAGGCGGCCATTTTCATTGCGAGCAACCCAACCTTCCATGAAAGAACCAAGCACATTGAGGTCGATTGCCACTTTGTCCGGGAAAAGGTTCTTTCAGGTCAGATCTACACTCCATATATCAGTACAGAACAACAGCTTGCGGATATCTTCACCAAAGTGCTACCCAAGACTCGCTTTCAGACTCTGAGTTCCAAGCTGGGCTTCGTCGATATCTTCGCTCCAGCTTGAGGGGGAGTATAGAGATATGTAGTTTCATGTGTTTTTCTGTTCATTTACTTTGAGTGTCATGTGCTTAGCATGTGCCTCACTTACTCTTTTTCTTATGTTGTTTAGTCCCATATGGGTAGCGCTTAGTTTAGTCTCTTGTTATGTTTGCTATATAAGAGACTCCTATGTAATCTGTTTTACTCATCCAATAAACAAGATTTCTTCTCTCTTCAGTGTCCAGGCAGTGTTCAGCCGTGTCCGGGCTGCAAAAAAGGGCAAAAATGGATAGGACACGTTTTGGGCTGTGTTCGGGAAGCGTCCGTGTCCGAAAAGTGTCTGACACGGACACATGAGCTGTGTAGAAGTGTCCGTGCTTCATAGATTGTAACTTATTGCCTATGTGCCTAGTGCCTACGTATTCTATTTTCTTCTGAAATTTGTAACGCCTCAATATATTGTAGCTTGGTAATTAAAACTAATTATTTATTGAAGGTAATATGATTCATACCTACTCACTTCATCTTTGCAAGATGATTTTGTTTTTACTTGTTCTAGGAGCGGGGATTCGTACCTACTCACTTCATCTTTGCAAGATGATTTTGTTTTTACTTGCTCTAGGAGCGGGGACTATGGGTTTTGTTTGATGTTTGAGTGTTTTTTAGCTTATAACCATTTACTTTATAATTAGGATCTTTTTTAGTCTATGAAAGTCATTCTGATGCAATGAAATATCATTCAAAATGCTTGATTGTTGACTAATATTTCTTTATGTTAGTAGTATGGCAAGTCACTACTTTTTTCACCTTTTTCAAGACAATGCAGACCGCTTTTTCAAAAAACGCCCACTTTAGTCCGCTTCCCACCTCCCTATTAAAGGGGGTCAATTGGCACGCTTCTCGCTTTCCAAAACCTAGGATGAAGCTATATCCTAATCTTAAGAAGTATCATAGAGTTGTGGAAAACTTATCTATATTAGAGTGTCTATTTACTTAAGTGTTTTAGTCTTTTACTTAAGTTGTCTTTAGTCTAATTGTAACATGGGCCCAATTGTGTATTCACCCATTAAGGTTTGTGTAAGTGTCTGTATGCTCCCCCCTTCTCCTATTTATAGGTGTTAATATATATCTTTACTTACTGTCCTGTTATTATACTTTTCTATTTGGACCTACATGTAATTGTTCCACTAATATATATATATATATATATATATATATATATATATATATCAGGGTACGCACATTGTGTAACCCTACGCTTTCTTAATCTGCTTTGTTTCATGGTACCAGAGCAGATCTGATCTGGGGAGCCACCTCTCCTTCCTCTCCCTCCCTTTCTCTCTCTCACCCCCCGCCCGTCGGCCGGCCACAGCGGCAGCAGCAGCGCAGGGCGCCGCAGTCGGCCGCCGGCAGCAATCGCTTCGGAACCGGGCTGCCGCAGTAGAACGGGCCGCCGGGCCAGCCACTGCCCGGGCGCGGCCGGTACTGCCCAGTGTAGTTCGCTCCCGTGGCGTGATGTACTCATAGCCACCCTCAGATCCGCCGGTTCCCGGACATTGGTCTGAAGGTTCGTCTTCGGATCTGCCTCTTGCCTGCCCGTGTAGGCCTTTGAGCCACCGGGTTTCCTGCTGCGCCTCGGCGTAGCCCGTATGTAACTGGTCCGTCCAGTCTTTCCACTGTGCCTACTGCCGCCTAGCTGAGGAACTAGGCGGTCGTTTTCTGCCTGTGCCTGCTTGTTCTTCTCACCGTCGGTGTTGGTGCTCTGCCTAACATGGCGTCTTCACATGAGGATCTGCGTCGTCAGGTTACTACTGTTAAGCTGGATGGACAAAACTACCAGCACTGGGTCTGTTCTATGCAGATTTATGTTAAATCTCAAGGGAAACTGTCTCATTTGACGCATGATCCGCCTCCTGTGCCTGCTACCAATGCCGACTCCAAGGATGTCAAAGCGTATGATGACTGGGTCAAAGATGACTCTACTGTGATGACCTGGATTCTCAATAGCAGTGAGACAAAAATCAGTGTCACCTTACTATATCTGCCTACACCTTACTATATCTGCCTACAGCAAAACAGATGTGGGATCAACTTGCTAGTACTTACTCTCATAGCCAGAATCCGAATAAAGTCTTTGATATCAACAAGCAACTGAGCCGTCTAAACTTCTCGGGATCTGATCTTACTGACTATTTTTCTGCCTTCAAGGGACTATGGAGAGAATTGGAGGCCTACCATCCCTTGTCTACTGACTTGGCTACCATGCAACGTCAACACCAGGAGTTGCAGGTAGTTCAATTCCTGTGTGGGCTACCTGAATCATATGCTAGGGTTGTGGATCAGATCCTTGGCAGTGATCCACTACCTACTCTATACAATGCCTTTCAACGTCTACAACGACTACCGTCATCCTCATCTGAGCCGACTTCTGATACTGGCGATACTACTGCTCTTGTTGCTGTGTCCGGCCGTGGTCGTGGCCGCGGTCGTGGTCGTTCTCACGACGCTCGTCCTCCTCTTGGTGCTGGGAGGGGGAGGAGTTCTTCTGGACGTGGAGCACCCTCTGGTCCTCCCAATGCTGCTCGCCCTTAGACTGGTCAACGATTCTGCAGCTTCTGTGGCCGGTCTAATCATATTGAAGAAAAATGTTGGGAGAAATATGGAAAGCCTGCCTGGGCTAATGCAACTTCTGATGCCCATGCTACCTCTGAGGTAGTGTCACAGCCTACTGCTACTGATGTATCCAGTTCTACTACTGCGGACTTCATCCGTTCTGAGGTGGAGCGTCTGTTGCTAGAGCGTACTGGGTCATCCTCTGGAGCTGCTTCTGGAGCTCATGCTGCTACATATTCTGGTTGTGATGCTGCTTTCCTCAGTGCCCCCTCGCCTAGTACTGGTAATAAAAAATGGGTGATTGATTCGGGTGCATCGTCTCATATATCTGGAAATCGGTCTTTTTTTAAAACCTTATCTATACCGGTCTCTAATTCTTGTGTTATGCTTGCGGATGGCTCCAAGACTGCTGTAGCTGGGATTGGAGACATAGCTTCTCATTTTTTGTTAAAATCCACTCTATATGTGCCTCCATTTCCACTGAACTTATTATCTGTTAGCAAAATTATATGTAGCTTGAATTGCAGTCTCACTTTCATTCCTGGTACTTGTACTTTTCAGGACCTTCGCACGAGGATGAAGATTGGTGGGGGGCATGAAGGACCTGATGGCCTATATTATCTGGATGAATTGAAAAAGACTGACAACTTGGCACTAGCTTCATCTCTATCTTCATCAGTTTCAGCTTTGCAGTGGCATTACAGACTTGGACACCCATCACCTGAGAAATTGAAGCATGTTATCTCTGGTGTAGGAACGCACGGTTTTCAGTGAGTCGTGTCAGTTAGGGAAACATTCTAAGAATTGTCTTTCCTAAATGGTCCTAGATTAGCAGTAAAAACATTTTTGATCTTGTTCATTCAGATGTATGGGGTCCGTGTCATGTTCCAAGTTTGACTGGCAATAAATACTTTATTCTGTTTATTGATGATTTTTCTTGTGCTACTTGGTTGTTTATGTTGAAAAATCGGTCTCAAGTGCTATCTACAATAAAATTTTTGTTGTTGAAATAAAAACTCAATATTCTGTGCCTATAAAAATTCTGAGAACCGACAATGCTTTGGAGTTTGTTCAGAAAGAAGTTGGATTGTTCTGTCGATCTGTGGGTACTATTCATCAGACATCATGTGCCTATACGCCTCAACAAAATGGAGTTGCAGAAAGGAAAAATAGACATTTACTTGAGGTTGCCAGAACTATGATGTTGCTTTCTAATGTACCTAGGCATTTTTGGCCTGAAGCTGTCCTGACTGTCTGTTTTTTGATTAATAGAATGCCGTCTTCTGTTATTGGCAATAAGATTCCTGTTCAGGTTCTACAACCTAATGTAACTCTGTTTTCTGTACCTCTACGGATATTTGGTTCTACTTGTTTTGTGCGGTTACTTGGACCTAACTATGATAAATTATCTCCTAGAGCAGAAAAATGTATTTTCTTGGGTTATTCTCGTACTGAAAAAGGGTATCGGTGCTATAGTCCTACTGGGAAAAAATGGTTCACAAGTAGTGATGTAGTTTTCTTTGAGGATACACCTTTTTATTCTGCTAAAGGAGATACCCTAGATTCTGATATTATCACAACACCATTGCCTGTCATGAGTGATTGCACTTCTGTTCTGAAACTTCACTTGCTGAAGCTACTTCTCCTCCACTTATTGTGTATAAACGCAGGAACAGGTCCCAACCTGCTCAAGACCCCTCCATACAACACCAATCTTCTCCTCTCGAAGGTCCTACTCCTGCTGAGGTACATTCTGACTTAGATTTGCCTATTGCTCTCAGAAAAGGCACTCGTTCTTGTACTTCTCATACTATTGCTAATCATGTTTCTACTGCACACCTGACTATTCATGCTAGTAACTTTGTGACTGCTCTATCTGCTATTGCTGTTCCGAAGACTGTCCATGATGCCTTACAAAGCGCCTGGATGACTGCCATGAAAGAAGAAATGACTGCTCTTACTGATAGAGGAACTTGGGAGTTGGTGGATCCACCTCCTGAATGCAAACCTGTTGGCTGCAGATGGGTCTATGCTGTAAAGTATCAACCTGATGGAACAGTGGAACGTCTGAAGGCACGACTGGTTGCAAAAGGGTATACTCAAACTTATGGTATTGACTATTTTGAGACGTTTTCGCCTGTTGCCAGACTTAACTCTGTCAGGGTTCTTCTTTCTGTTGCTATTAACTTCGATTGTTCTCTTTTTCAACTGGATGTTAAAAATGCCTTTTTTGTATGGGGATCTTCAAGAAGAGGTTTATATGGAGCAACCTCCTGGGTTTGTTGCTCAGGGGGAGTCACATAAAGTTTGCAGGTTAAAAAAATCTATTTATGGACTCAAACAGAGTCCTCGGGCATGGTTCGATAAGCTGAGTAAACAACTGACTGCTTTTGGTTTTCTGAGGTCACAAGTTGATCATTCAGTCTTTACAAAAAAGACTTCTTCTGGTATTGTCATTCTGATTGTTTATGTTGATGATATTGTTCTATCTGGCAGTGATCATTCTGAGATTCAGGCTACTAGAAGACACCTGTGCTAACATTTTGCTACTAAAGATCTGTGGAGGCTAAGATATTTTCTGGGCATTGAGGTATCTAGGACTTCTAATGCTCTTGTTTTATCTCAGAGGAAGTATGTTTTAGACATGTTACAGGAGATTGGGATGCTTGGTGCACGTCCTACTGATACTCCTCTGGATCCGAATATTAATTGGGATGATGATTCTTCTCCTATGTTTTCAGACAGTAAAAAATATAGGAGACTGATTGGTAAGATGATTTATCTGACTGTTACTAGAGCTGATATTTCTATTGCTGTTGGTCTTCTGAGCAGGTACCTGGATAAGCCTAGACAGTGTCACTGGGATGCTCTCTGTAATATTCTGAGATATCTTAAGAAATCACTTGGCAAAGACCTCTACTATAGAAAACATGAACACTATTATCTGGAAGGTTACTCTGATTTTGATTATGCTGGAAGTAAGATTGACAGAAAATCTACTTCAGGCTACTGTACTTATGTTGGAGGTAATCTGGTCACTTGGAGAAGTAAAAAGCAAAATGTTGTTGCTAGATCCAGTGCTGAAGCTGAATATAGGGCGATGGCCCACACTGCTTGTGAGCTCCTATGGGTACAATCTCTTTTGAAAGACTTTGGGGTTGAGTCTTCTACTGCTATCCCTATGCATTGTGACAATAAAGCTGCTATCTTCATTGCTAATAATCCTGTATATCATGAGCGCACAAAGCATATTGAAGTTGATTGTCACTTCATTAGAGAGACTATCTTATCTGGAAAAATCTACACTTCTTTCACTCGCTCAGAAGATCAAGTTGCTGACATGTTTACAAAGCTGTTGGCCAAGAAACACTTCAACTCACTTGTGGACAAGTTGGGCATGATTGATATCTATGCTCCAACTTGAGGGGGAGTGTTAATATATATCTTTACTTACTGTCCTGTTATTTTACTTTTCTATTTGGACCTACATGTAATAGTTCCACTAATATATATATATCAGGGTACACACATTGTGTAACCCTACACTTTCTCAATCTGCTTTGTTTCAATAGGAAAGGGTGGCTGCCTCCTATCTATCAAGTCAATATAAAAAACCTACACGTAGGGGATTCACCCCACTCATATTGTTTTCTACATGGTATCAGAGCAGCTGATCCTGTACTGTCCCTAACCCTGAGAGAGAGCACAAGAGTTGCCTCCCCTTGCAGGCGGCGACCGTTGTTGCTAGGCGCTGCTGATGGCCGCCCACAGGGATTTTCCATCACTCCTATGAGTGTCTCCATGAGCTGTATCCATCTTCATCAACAAAATCATCCGATGAAGTTGTTGATATCTAGATTTATGAGGACCGCCATGCCTCTGTCAACCTTGCTTGCTAATGAAGTCGCCGCTATCCTATTCACCGCCATCATCATAGATCTACAACGCCATTACCGATTCCACCATCGATCTTGTAAAGTGGAGAAGTGTTGTTTATTGGATGATTCAAACAATGTACATTGTAGTCTCTTATATAACAACTCGAGACAGAGACTGGTTAAGAAGCAGCCCATATGGGACTAAACAACATAAGAAACAACATAAGTAAAGCACATGCTAAGCACATGACGCTCAAGACAACACATATCTCTATACTCCCCCTCAAGCTGGAGCGTAGATGTCAAAGAGGCCCAGTTTGTCAGTCAACATCTGGAAGCGATTTTTGGGTAGCACTTTGGTGAAGATATCTGCAAGTTGTTTCTCCGTGCTGATATATGGAGTGTGAATCTGTCCGGACATAACTTTTTCCCGTACAAAGTGGCAGTCGACTTCTATATGTTTCGTTCTTTCATGGAAAGTAGGGTTGCTCGCAATAAAAATCGATGCCTTATTGTCACAGAACATAGGAATGGGGCTAGTCGGAGAGATGTCAAATTCTTTCAGAAGACTTCGGACCCACAGAAGCTCACATGTAGTATGAGCCATCGCTCTGTACTCTGCTTCAGCACTGGATCGTGCAACAACTGTTTGCTTCTTACTGCGCCATGTAACCAGATTGCCCCCTACAAACGTACAATATCCAGAAGTGGATTTTCTATCAGATCTACTGCCTGCATAATCAGAGTCAGAAAAGCCAGATAAATCACAATGCCCATGCTTCTTGTATAATAGTCCTTTCCCAGGAGCACTTTTGAGATATCGAAGAATATGACAGATAGCATCCCAGTGACATTGTCGGGGTTTGTCAAGATACCGACTAACAAACCCAACAGCAGCAGCTAAATCAGCTCGAGTGACAGTCAGGTAGATAAGCTTGCCTACTAATCTCCTGAACTGGTGTCGATCAGCATATGGGGGAGAAGAGTCACTGTCCCAATCCATATTGGGATCCAGAGGTGTATTAGCTGGCTTGCAGCCTAACATGCCTGTTTCATTCAGCAAATCCAGAACATATTTCCGTTGTGATAAGCACAATCCTGCAGAAGATCTAGCAACCTCAATGCCCAGAAAATATCGTAATTTACCAAGATCCTTCGTGATAAAATGTTGTGCTAGATAATTTTTGGTTGCTTGAATCCCTGCACTATCACTGCCAGATAAGATAATGTCATCTACATACACAATGAGAATAACAAGCCCTGATGTGGTTTTTCGGATGAAAACCGAGTGATCAGCCTGTGATCGGCGAAAGCCAAAAGAGAGTAAGATTTTACTTAGTTTATCAAACCAAGCTCGTGGACTTTGCTTTAAGCCATAAATTGCCTTGCGAAGTTTACAGATTTTTGAAGCAGACTCCCCCTGAGCAACAAATCCGGGAGGTTGCTCCATGTAGACATCTTCCTGTAGATCGCCATATAAAAAAGCATTTTTCACATCCAGCTGAAAAAGAGGCCAGTCTTTATTGATAGCAACAGAAATCAGAATACGAACAGATTTGAGACGAGCTACTGGAGAAAAGGTTTCAAAATAATCGACACCGTAAGTCTGGGTATATCCTTTTGCCACGAGTCGAGCTTTCAGACGCTCAATGGTACCATCGGGCTGATATTTAATAGTGAAGATCCAGCGACATCCTACTGGATGGCAAGAAGACGGTTGATCAACCAGATCCCAGGTATGTTGGTCAGTCAGAGCTTGCATTTCCTGTTCCATAGCATGTTTCCAGGCAGGATGACAGAGCGCCTCCTTGGCATTTTTAGGAATAGTCACAGCAGATATAGCAGATGTGAAACAGGCAAAGTCATTACTGAGATTGGCAGATGAGCAGAAGCGACTAATAGGATGCTGAGTGCAAGAACGAACACCCTTCCGTAAACTGATAGGAATATCCAGGTCAGAAGGTACCTCAGTCGATGGTGGATCATCCGCAGACGAAGGAATTGGTTCGGCCGGGGCAGTGGCAGGCTTCGATCGGCGCTTGTAGACCTGTAGAGGGCGTTCAGGAGGTACAACAGCAGGAGGTGGATCGTCTACCAAAGGTAGAGGAGTGGGAACCAAAATATCAGGAGTCACATTGTTTCCCCGGAGCAGAGTAATAGGGCATGTGTTCAAAAAATATCACATCCGCACTAACATACCGATGTTTTGTAATAGGATCAAAACAACGGTAGCCTTTCTGAGTGCGAGAGTACCCCAAAAACACACACTTCACAGAGCGAGCATCCAACTTAGTGATACGGGGCGAAGATTTTGCACAAAACAAGTACACCCAAATATACGAGGTGGCACAGAGAACAAAGGTTTATCAGGAAATAAAAGGGCGGAACCTTATTTTTCAAAACAGAGGACGGCATGCGATTGATAAGATAGCAAGCCGTGGACACAGCATCAGGCCAAAAACAGTGAGGTACTTTATAATGAAAGAGGAGGGTGCGAGCAACCTCAAGAAGGTGGCGGTTCTTCCGTTCTGCTACACCATTTTGTTGTGGTGTATAAGGGCAAGTGGTCTGGTGGAGAGTCCCTTGGGACACACAAAAAGAAGTAACAGCTTGTTGCATAAATTCAAGTGCATTGTCAGTGCGAAGAATTTTAATAGATTGACCAAATTGTGTTTTAATTTCAGCAAAGAAAGTACGAATGCAATCAAGCACAGTATTTCGACCTTTGAGAAGAAACAGCCAAGTGGTACGAGAATGATCGTCAATGAAAGTCAAAAAATATTTCACACCAGAGATACTAGGCACAGAACAAGGTCCCCAAATATCCGCATGTACTAATTCAAAAGGTGCTTTAGAAGAAATAACTTTTTTAGCAGGAAAAACAGAACGAGAATGTTTGCCCATAACACAGGTTTCACAGGAAAATTTATTTTCAGATATATGTGGAAAAAGAAGTTTCAGTTTCGCAGCAGATGGATGTCCAAGCCTAACATGCAACTGTAGACCTGACACAGAGGTAGAGATCATCGCCTTTGAAATCGGTGGCCCATCCAGGTAGTACAGCCCGTCTGGTCCTTCACGGCCCGAACCAATCTTCGTCTTCGTGCGGATATCCTTCACAATACAACCAGAGGGATCAAATTTGACAGAGCAGTGTAGTTGTTTAATCATTTTGCTGACTGAAAGCAAATTAACAGGAAATTTCGGAATGTATAAAACTGAATTGAGATGCATCTTTTGTGACAAAGGAACTGTGCCAGTGCCGTGAATAGCAGTTTTAGAGCCATTTGCAACAGTAACATAAGATATCGGAGATGTTGTACTAAGTTTTGAAAATAAATGAAGTGCACCAGTCATATGAGTGGAAGCACCGGAGTCGATGCACCACTGTTTGTTACCAGAAGACGAAGAGGTGAGCATGGCAGACGAGCTGGATGCAGAGGGTAGTTGTGCAAGACGTTCTTGAAACATCTTCTCGAACTCTGAGCGAAACCAATCAGTATTAGGTGGCGCAGGTGTTGAATCGGTAGAAGAATCAGTCACGACAGCATCATCAGCAGTTTGGTTCGCCCAAGCAGGTTTACCGTGCTTTATCCAGCAGCGGTCCTCAGTGTGATTGTCGCGGCCACACCAGTTGCAGTGACGTGGACCTTGAGACAGACCTCGACCTGGAGTAGAAGAGCCTCGGCCACCAGCAGGAGGAGGTCGACCACCGCGACCGCGACCACGGCCACGACCACGAGTAGAATCAGAAGAGCGCGCAACAAGTGCATGATGCTCAGGAGCAGGTGTGGGAGTCAGAGAAGGCAGTCTCTGAACTCTTTTGAGAACATCACGAACAGTGGGCAGCGGATCACTTGATAGAATTTGATCAACAACCCCCGAGAAAGAGGCAGGAAGGGCAGCGAGAAAGTGCACAAGTTGAAGTTCATTTCGTTGTTTCTGGGCAATCTTGATATCAGCAGTAAGAGGATGATACAATTCATATTCATTCCACAAAGCAGAGCATTGATTATAAAAATCATCAATAGATGTGTCAGTGGAGAACTCCTTTTTGGCAAGCTGTTTGAAAATTTCGAAGACCCGCTTTGGATTCTCCTGATGAGAGTACACATGTGCCAAATGATCCCACATCGCCTTGGCATCATGGTGGCAGAGAAGAGATTGACTGATCCGGGGCTCAGAGCTGTTGAGGAGCTAAGACATGACGCCTGAATCATCTTTGGACCACTGGATGTAGCTTTGTTTAGTTTTGTCATCAGAATCCGCCGTAGGAGCATCAGGAGGGTCGGTCGTCAGATGGTGATATCGACCCTGCGCCTTGACATAAAGGACAAACGACGCCGACCATAGGTGGTAATTGGACCCGCCGTCGAGTTTCACCGTAGTGACACACAAAGATCTGGGGGGTTCAGAGTAAGCCATAGCAGAGTACGATGACGCTTTAGAAGCAGTACAGACCCTTAATGGGCAGAGCAGAGGAACCCGAACCGGGCAGAAGGGATCTGACGCAGCAGATCAGAAGAACCCGAAAACGGGCAGAAAAATCATAGAAACCTACGCCAGCATGAGAAAAACTCAACGTTCTCCCATGAGGCGCAGGCAGAAATCCCCAAGAACAAAGAGGACTCTCAACTTAGATGGCCAGCAGATACCCGAGCAGGAACTGACGGAAGCCCGGACGTAGACGTAAAAAAAATTAGAAAGTGTTCAGGCCTTACGTAGGAGTGGAGAAATGAGTGTAGGTGGAGAAAATGGCGGAAGAAGATAGGATTAGGTAGATAGGATGGATAGGGAGAGACGGAGTGGTCACGGGATGGTGGTGGAGGCCGTTGGTGGTGGTGGATGGACGGGAACCTGCTGCTGCAAGCAGCGGCGGCAGGGGGGGGGGGCGGCGGCTGCAGTGGTGGAGAGTGGGGGTTGGGGAGGGTGGGGGGTGTGGCGGCGGCGGCTGAAGAGGTGAGGGAAGGAGGAGGAGATGGCTGTGGTGCCGGCGGGGGAAGAGGAGAGGGTGGTCGGCGGCGGGGGGGGGGGGCGGCAGCAGCGGCTGGGGGGGGCGGGGGCTGGGATGATTAGGTCATGGGTGGGAAACTAGGGTGGGAAAAACAAAATAGGGCCTGCTCTTGATACCATGTAAAGTGGAGAAGTGTTGTTTATTGGATGATTCAAACAGTGTACATTGTAGTCTCTTATATAACAACTCGAGACAGAGACTGGTTAAGAAGCAGCCCATATGGGACTAAAACAATATAAGAAACAGCATAAGTAAAGCACATGCTAAGCACATGACGCTCAAGACAACACATATCTCTATAGATCTACTCCATACATCCAACCCTATTGAGATCTAGTCCTAAATCAAGGAAAAGATCTCTGATTTCTACTGATATTTGGGGTACATCGTCCCCATATTGCTATGGTGGAGATCCGAAAGGATTTCCCCTCTTTTGCTGTTGTCTTTGGGTTTTTTCAGCTGCTGATCGCCGCAGACACGACGTGTCATTTTTGGAGACTGCGTGTAGGCGGTGTTCTGCTTCTTCGCGACTTCGTTCACCGGTTTGAGACACGTCGTGTCACTTTCAGACATGGCGTCCCATCCTTTTGACACGATGTGTCGCCTGCCTCTGCCCTGAGATTTTGTCAACTGATAAGGCGTGTCGCCGCCTTCTGCTGTCGCTAAATGCTGCTACTGTGCTACCACACACGATGTGTCTCTTCATCGACACAACTTTTCGTCTGCTACTGCTGCTTCCTGTGTCAACTGACATGACGTGTCGCTCAACGACACGTTGTGTCGACTGCTTACTGTTGCTACATCTTCGCGTGCTACAATGATTCTATCATTTGGCGGAGGTATCTATACATGGTGTGTTCCTTCTTTCTCTTACCAGAAACAATTCTCTTTCTATTTTTAGCATTTTATAATTTTGTTTACACCCCCGGTCTTCCAACCCTACATAACTTTTTGCCTACCTCCTCAATATCTATTGATCCCATCGAGTAACATTATGGTAGTATACCTCCTTTTTCTACTAAGTTCCATTCCTGTAGTCTTCTTTTTGTTTTTCTTGTCCTACTCCCATATTATTTTTGACCTGATCTTTTTTTTTTGTGGGGGCTCCACCTAACACCCCCAGATTTGTTGGCCTAAGGGCCGGACAAATCTCGTTTTGGGTCAGAATCAAATCCATTTATTTTTTCTATCCAGATCTATGTAATCAGGTCATTTTGCACTTTGACTCACATTATCGGTTACCTCCTCCACATATTTACCTACTTAACCCTACCTCTACCATTGTTTTTGACTCTCTACGCCAACTACTCTCTTGACTCTTTTCGTGATTGATGTGAGGGGGAGAATAGAGGATGAAGAGTAGAGGGAAGAGATGAGATAGAGGAGAGATGAAGAGAGAAATGAAGAAGAATTCAGTAATGCTGCTACATGGATCTTCATGCCACATTTATTGCTGCTATATGGATCCTTTTGCTACTATATGGTGTTCCTTTTGCTTCTATGTGGATCCGCCTATTGTTATGTTGACTGTTCATGATTGTGTTGCTGCTATATGGAGATTTCTGCTGTTATTATTGCTTATTCATCATCTACCTCAACTGCTGCTATGAAGTTACATATTGGGACGTCATTGTTGCTACTAGTGTTATGATTAGCACATTTTACCTGCTGCTTTGTGCTTTTGCACTATCTGGCTGTCCGTGCTTTCTTTGCACGCTGACTTTCTACTGTGGACCAGCACTCTCTGGACTCTGTGGATCAACACTCTCTAGACTTTGATGCCTAATACTGTGATGGATACTTTATGAAGAGGGAAGTGATGAAGACTTTTGTTGTTGATTTTACATAGAGCTTCGTCTACATTGCATATTGGAGTTATTTATTCGGTTGCTACTTTGCACACTGGTCTGCTATCCGCCTACGTCGTCGACTTTTGCTTCTGTGTGCCAACACTCTCTGGCTTGTCCGTTCTTTTTGCATGTTGACTCTCTGTTCGTCCGTGCTTTGTGCATGTTGACTCTCTGTTCGTCCGTGCTTTGTGCATGTTGACTCTCTGTGTGTCCGTGCTTTGTTTGCACGTTGACTATTGCTGCTACTTGTGACCTAGCACTCTCTAGGACTTGTGATCTAACACTCTCTGGCTACTACGACGACGACTGTGATGAAGATCTTGGTGCCTATCCGCTATTCTTTCTTTTGCTCCAGATGCCATTATGATGATCAAGAAGCCTCTATGCCTGCTACTTGAGGGGGAGTCTTTGAGTATCTGTGTGCTTGAGTGATTTTATTGTGATGTTGAGGGGGAGAAATTTTTGTATGAGTTTGGTTATCTTTTAATTCTATTTAGTCTGTCTGTCTGTTTGCAAGCTGACTTGGGGTTCTCCCAAGCTCCAGCTTGAGGGGGAGTGTTAGAGTGTCTATTTATTAAGTGTTTTAGTATTTTACTTAAGTTATCTTTTGTCTAATTGTAACATGGGCCCAATTGTGTATTGGCCCATTAGGGTTTGTCTAAGTGTCTGTATGCTTCCCCTTCTCTTATTATAGTAAAAGGTGGCTGCCTCCTAATCAATCAAGTCAATAACAAAAACCTACACGTAGGGGATTCACCCCACTCATATCGTTTTCTACAATCTACATAACAATTATTTTCCCTGGTATTTCGTACGCCATGGGGGTCGTCTTTCAACACATGAGTGTACCTCTATGACCGCATAAGATCAGTGGATTCTCAGATTTTTGAATCATGCTCGGGGGAAAGAAGATTCTTATAAGCGACTCATATCTAACAAGATTGCTGTCAGCCTATCACATGGTGTGCTGATACAGATTGGGCAAGAGATGCAAGTGATTGACGCTCAACCTCAAAATTCTGCATTCTTCTGCGAAATCATTTAATGGTCTATAGAAGCGAGAAACAAGCTGCTGTTGTTAGCTCCAACATTGAAGCAGAATACTGAGCCATGACACATGGCTGTTGTGATATACAATGGGTTCATTTTGTTCTTAAAACAATTTGCATATCGATTAAGTCTCCAGCCACCTTGCATTGTGACAATCAGTCTGCCATCTATATCACCAACAATTCTATCTTTTCCATGAATGAATGAACCACATCAAAGTTAGCTGCTACTCCGTTCACGATCTTGTAAAGGCTAAGAAGATAATCACTTCACATGTGAAGTGGGGAGAACAAATTGCAGATATCACCACAAAAATCTATCTCCTAACTTATTTTATTGTAAGAGTACCAAGCTGGGTCCGTGAGATGCGTATTCTCCAGCTTACAGGGGAGTGTTGAAATCATTAGCCTAATGCGACCATCTCTCCTTTATATCTTTTGTACCTGCGACATGCCATACCACTTCCTCCATCGCTCCTTTTTATCTTTTGTGCCTGCGGTACACCATACCACTTCCTCTCCCATATAAGTAGACCTGGTATATTAGTTTATTGTAAAGCAAAGATCTGATTACAAACTTTCACCCTGTTGGCATTTTGAGCACCAATTTAGCCCAAAACACGGTGCTGATGTCTTGACTGCACCATCACCTTCGACCCTGGTTCACTGCCTGTCCACCTAAGCAATTATTGCTGTTTCTATTTCAGATCATACAAATCAGATCTTGCGACAGGCTTGTGCTGCTTGCATGTTTTACTATGCAGTGCTGCATGCATCTGGATGCAATCATGTAAGGCAGATGTTTCTGGCATGTAGAATTATCGTAGATGATTGTGTTATGGTCTACTGGATTTAAGCTTTCCCAATTTATAGGTTTTCTAATCCATTGGCATTGTGGTTTGGAATAGAAGTCTAGTAATTAAGTAAATAATACAAGCATAGGAACCCTCCTTATATGGGATTGGAGGAGTCCCTCATTACAAATTCACCAATATGGGATAAAGACAAGACACCAACAGAGAACACAAAATAAAGGCAGAAATCTTAATGAATATATTAGTCCTCCTCCTCAAGCTGGAGTGTGGATATCATGCATGCCTAGCTTGTCCACCATAGAAAGAAATCTTGTCTTTGGCAGTGATTTTGTAAAAATGTCTGCTAGCTGATCCTCTGTGTTGATATATGGGGTGGGTATGCGTTTGGATAAAATGGATTTTCTGACAAAGTGACAGTCTACCTCAATATGTTTGATGCGAAGTTGGATTGCTTGCAATGAAAGTAGCTGCTTTATTGTCACAATACATAGGAATAGGGGTAGAATCGTGAACTCCAAATTCTTTTAATAACCCTTGAACCCACATCAGCTCACATGTGGTATGTGCCATGGCATGATACCCAACTTTAACACTTAATCTAGCTACAACAACATACTTTTTGCTTCTCCAAGTGACAAGGTTACCTCCTACAAAGGTGCAATAACCGGAAGTAGATTTTCGATCAGCAAAGCTTCCTGCATAGTCCGAGTCAAAAAAACCCTAAAATTTTACAGTGCCCGTTATTCTTATATAGAAGACCCTTTCCAAGTGAGCTTTTTAAGTACTTAAGAATGTGGCAGACAACATCCCTATGACATTGTCGCTGTTTATCAAGAAACCTACTGACAAGTCCAACTGCAAAAGTGATATCTGCGCGTGTAACAGTCAAATAGATAAGTTTTCCCACAAGTCTTTTATATTGTTGCTGTTAGGGTAAGAAGGAGAAGAATCATCATCCCAATTTGTGTTGGGATCTAAAGGAGCATTGACTGACTTGGCCCCAAGGTTGAAAAAAGCGTGAGGCGTAACGAGGCATTTTTGTCTCGGCGAGGCGAGGCGTAAGCCTCAAGGCGGTCGAGGAGTAACTGCGTAAGCCTCAGAATATACCAAGGCACATGAATATATATATATATATATATATATATATATATATACCTTAAAAATATACATATATATTATTACATATATACATACTATATATATACACACACATATATATTATATATATACACACACATATACATATACATATACATATAGATATACATATACATATACATATATATTATATTTTCATGTATATACATATATATACATATCTACATATATTGTGATATATATATAATTATATATGCATATGTATGTATCTATATGTATCATATATGTATATATAATATATGTCTATATATACAAGTTTTATATATATATATATATATATATATATATATATATATATATAGAGAGAGAGAGAGAGAGAGAGAGAGAGAGAGAGAGAGGCTAGAATACACTCGAGTGTATTTGGAGCAGAATACACTCAAGTAGTTTTTCATGATGCAATATTTTTTTCAAAAATCTAATCCGTTGATCTTCTTAAACATCTTGTGAATAGATCATACGCAAAATTTGAGCACATTTGGACATTTATAGGTCATGTTATGAAGACCGCAAAAATTATGCATTTTAAATTAGTTTCGCGCGTAGATTTTGTTTCCCTCAGATGAGTGACTTATACTCATCCAAATGAGCTCAAAATTTGCATGTATCCTAATTATAGTGAAACAATGAAGATCAATGGTTTACATTTTGCAAAAATATAGTCTTGCTATGCAAACACACTTGAGTGTAGCGTGCGATCTATACACTCGAGTGTATTCTAGCCTGACTCTCTCTCTCTCTCTCTATATATATATATATATATATATATATAACATCAAATCACAAAACAGTATAACACTGACGTGTGTAGAAGCAACAACTTGGCTAGAAGCCGCTGGATTAGCCACCACGGCCACCAAGAAGGGTTGGAGCAGCCCAAAGACTGATGTTTCCTAGTTGCCTGGAGGTGGAGATCTTTTATTTGAATAAGTACCACTTGGGCTGGGCCCAATAGCAGTCCAAATAGTACAACAAAACATCAATTTTAGGTGGCAGGCAGAGGCTTACGCCTCAGTTATGCATCAACGCTTTTTTACGCCTCTTGAAAAATGAGGCGTCCGCCTCTGAAAAAGTGATTGAGGTTTAAGCCTCGGGGCGTCCTTGAGTGCGCCTCTAGTGCCTCAGGGCACGCTTTTTTTTCCATGCTTGACCCCAACATACCAGTCTCTTGCAGAAGATCAAGTACATGCATTACGATAAACAGACCCCAAGAAGAATGAGATACTTCCATTTTTAGAAAGTAGCGTACTTTTCCGAGATCTTTAGTTCTGGATAATGCAGAAAAAGGTATTGTATTATTCGATGATAAAAGAATATACAAGAGTCTCTATATAATACACAAAAGAACCACAGGGTCTAGAGATAACCCATGTGGGATAAAACATAAGTGTAAAGGAAAAGAAAAATAGAAAATAGACTAAGTGTAAAAGAGAAAAACACAGCAAAGTCTATCTACTAATACTCCCCCTCAAGCTGGAGCATAGATGTCAATCATGCCCAGCTTGGATGTCATATCCGTGAAGCGCTTCTTCGGAAGAATCTTTGTGAAGATATCAGCAATTTGCTCATCAGTATGAATGTAAGGGGTAGAAATCTGACCAGATAGAACCGCCTCACGAACAAAGTGACAGTCCACTTCAATATGCTTCGTGCGCTCATGGAAGGTAGGGTTGCTAGCAATGAAAGTGGCTGCTTTATTATCACAGAACATAGGAATGGGCGCCAAGTCTGAAAAACCAAAATCTGTCAGAAGGCTTCGAATCCAGAAGAGCTTGCAGGTAGTATGTGCCATGGCGCGATATTCAGCTTTAGCACTAGAGCGGGCAACCACAACCTGTTTTTTGCTCCTCCATGTGACTAAATTGCCCCCAACAAAAGTACAGTATCCAGAAGTGGAGCGACGATCAACCTTGCTCCCAGCATAATCAGAATCTGAGTAGCCCAGTATCTTACAGTGCCCATGTTTTTTGTAGAGAAGCCCTTTTCCAGGAGAGTTCTTCAAATAGCGCAGAATATGGCAAACAACATCCCAATGACATTGTCGGGGTTTGTCAAGGTAGCGACTAACCAATCCGACAGCAGCAGTAATGTCAACTCGGGTGACTGTGAGGTAGATAAGCTTCCCGACCATTCGTCTGTACTGATGAGTGTCAGGATATGCAGGAGAGGCTTGATCATCCCAATCAATATTAGGATCAAGAGGGGTGCTAGCAGGCTTAGCACCTAGGAGTCCAGTCTCAGATAACAAGTCCAGAACATACTTCCGCTGAGAAAGACACAGTCCTGCAGAAGAGCGAGAGACCTCTATCCCAAGAAAGTAGCGTAAAGAACCGAGGTCTTTAGTAACAAAGTGCTTTTCAAGATACCGCTTAGTTGCCTGAATACCTGCTGCATCACTCCCAGAGAGTATAATATCATCAACATACACAATAAGAATAATAATGCCAGCTGTGGATTGTTTAACAAAAACAGAGTGGTCCGACTGAGAGCGGCGAAAAGAATAATCCTGGAGAATAGTGCTAAGTTTGTCAAACCACGCACGTGGACTCTGTTTGAGGCCATAGATAGCTTTTTTTAAACGACAGACTTTAGATGGCTCCCCCTCACAGATAAAGCCGGGGGGCTGAGACATGTAGACTTCTTCATGTAGATCGCCATAGAGAAAGGCATTTTTCACATCGAGCTGGTATAACGGCCAATCAGAATTAACAGCAAAAGAGATCATAATCCTTACAGAATTAAGTCGTGCCACAGGAGAGAAGGTTTCAAAATAGTCAACCCCATAGGTCTGAGTGTATCCTTTAGCAACCAGTCTGGCTTTCAGGCGCTCGACCGTACCATCAGGCTGATATTTCACTGTGAAGACCCAGCGACACCCAACTGGCGAGCAATCAGTAGGAGGATCAACAAGAGTCCAAGTATGACGATCAGTAAGAGCCGTCATTTCTTCTTCCATTGCCTGACGCCATGCTGGGATTTTAAGAGCCTGAGCAGCAGTCTTAGGGACAGAAATAGCAGACAGAGCAGCAGTAAAGTTGGCAAAATTAGAATTCAAATGAACAGACGTACAAAAATTCCCAATTGGATGTTTCGTACAAGCACGTGTCCCCTTTCTCAGACTAATGGGAACATCAAGGTCAGAAAATACCTGCGGAGGTGGCTGATCTGGCGCAGAGGACGTGGACGATTGAGAGGCCATAGAGGGAGCTGTTGGCTTTGGTCTTCTGTGATAAACTTGCAGAGGGGGCTTCTCACTTGTAGATACAGGAGCAGGGCTATCATACTCATCATCCACCATAGGTAAGGGCGTATCAGTCAACAAATCAGATGTAAGAGCAGAACCCTCCGAAGAGAAAAATGGCATGTGTTCAAAGAATACCACATCCGCAGATACAAGCCATTTATGTGAAGCAGGATCATAACACCGATATCCTTTCTGAGTGCGGGAATAGCCCAAAAAAACACACTTGGTGGCCTTGGGATCTAATTTAGTAAGACCAGGTCTAAGGTTCTTCACAAAGCATGTGCTCCCAAAAATACGCGGTGGTACAGCAAACAGTGGTAGATCATGGAAAAGAATTTGAAAAGGGATTTTATTGTGAAGTACAGAGGAAGGCATGCGGTTTATGAGATAGCAAGCAGTGGAGATTGCCTCAGGCCAGAATTTGTGAGGAACATGGTAGTGAAAGAGAAGTGTGCGGGCGACCTCAAGGAGATGGCGATTCTTACGCTCAGCGACATCGTTTTGTTGTGGGGTATAAGCACAGGAAGTCTGGTGAATGGTGCCCTAACGTTTACAAAAAGACTGAACAGAAATTTGCACAAATTCTAAGGCATTGTCTGTGCGAAAAATCTTGATGGGCTTAGCAAATTGAGTCCGAATTTCCGCAAAAAACTCAGAAATTTTTTCAACTACAGTAGATCTGTCTGTCAGTAAAAATAACCATGTGGTTCTGGAAAAATCATCAATAAAACTTAAGAAATATTTGAATCCAGAAACGCTAGGCACAGAACACGGTCCCCAAATGTCAGCATGCACAATGTCAAAAGGGGCTTTAGAGCCAATACAAAATTTTGCAGAAAAAGTAGAACAGTGTTGTTTGCCCAATTGACATGTTTCACAATAAAATCTAGTGCTAGCAATAGTCGGTAGTAAAGCCTTCAACTTCTCAGCAGACGGGTGGCCCAGACGGTAATGCCACTGAATATCAGGAACTGTAGATGTTAGGAAAGCAGCTGGCTTCGGCTCGTCCAAATAGTATAATCCATCCGGTCCCTCATGGCCTGAACCAATCGTCGTCCTCGTACGCAGATCCTGAAACAGAACACCATCCGGGTCAAATGTAATAGCACAACGAAGACTTTTTACCAGTTTACTGACAGATAGTAAATTCAGAGGAAATTTGGGCACATATAACACAGACTGCAGAGGTAGAGTACTAGTAGAAGTGATATCTCCAATGCCACAAACAGGAGATTTGGAACCATCAGCAACCGTCACAGGCGGTATAAGAGAAGTCTTGCGCAGAGTAGAAAATAAACTAGCAGTACCAGAGATATGTGCAGTCGCACCAGAGTCGATCACCCAAGGGCTTTTACCAGTTGTCGTCAGGAGAGCAGCGACATTCTCAGGAGAGTCCGCAGAAGTAGAGGCAAGGCGGGCTTGAAGCAGTTTCTCAAACTCGGAGCGAATCCAATCAGCAGTAGGGTCAGAGGCAGCAGAGGTAGATGCAGGTTGTTCAGTGGTAACCTGGTTCGCCCAGTCAGGTTTACCATATTTTATCCAGCAGCGGTCTTCATTGTGATTAGTACGCTTGCAGTGAGTGCAGTAGCGGGGCTCCCCTGACTCCGAGCCAGAACCACGTCCAGGTGCAGAAGAGCGGCCACCACGACCACGGCCACGACCTCGGCCGCGACCACGAAAGGAATCCGCAGAACGGACAGCAAGTGCTGTTCCATCAGAAGTAGAGAGCGTCAAAGAAGGAAGACGCTGGACCCGCTTGAGGACGTCCCGAAGAGTAGGTAACAGGTCACTGGAGAGGATCTGATCCACGACCCCAGCAAATGAAGTAGGAAGGCCAGCCAGGAACTGAACAAGCATGAGCTCATTCCGCTGACGATGTAGTTCTTCAAGATTCGCAGTCAGAGGATGATAAACCTGAAACTCGTCCCACAGAGCACAACACGAGTTGTAGTAGTCTTCCACAGAGTCAGATGTCGAGAAGTCTTGTTTCGCAAGCTTCTTGAAAATTTCAAACACCTTCTTGGGGTTCTGTTGATGAGAGTAAACATGGGATAGGTGATCCCACATTTCCTTAGCAGTCTGAAGGCGAAGCAGAGAGTGGTTGATCTTAGCATCAACGCTGTTGACCAGCCAGGCCATAACCCCATAATCCTCCTTGGACCAGAGATCATAAGCTTGCTTAGTCTTGTCATCAGCAGTAGCAGCAGGTACAGCAGGACCCTTGGTAGTCAGGTGCGAGTGGCGCCCGTGTGCTTTCACGTAGAGTTCAAATGAAGCAGCCCATAGGTGATAGTTGGAGCCATCCAACTTAACAGAAGTAACACACAAAGACCGTGGTAAATCTGAAGTCGCCATAAGAGTAGAAGCAAACAGTCAGCAACACGAGCGCAGGGCAGACAGTAGAATCAGTAGGCAGCAGGAAGTGTCCAACACATGGACCAGCAGCAGCAGATAGGAGATCCGATCATGGACCTCAGAAACCCTCACGGGGCAGAGATAAAGAAGCAGAACCTACGCCAACATGGAGAAACAATTACTCCACCATGTGGCGCAGGCAGGCAGATCCGGATGTAGCTTTTAGACCCTCAACGGGCCAGAACTGGAAAGTGTCGGGGCTGTACGTAACGGATTTAGAAAATGAACGGAGACCGAAAAGGGAACTTGTGGTTGTCTAGGTCACAAGGATAGAGATGGTGAGGATGTGGGGGTGTTGTGGAGGGTTGTGGGTGGTGTAGGGGCCGGGAAATTGGTGGTGGTGGTGGCTGTTGGTGGCGGACATCAAGTACTGTAGCGCCGCGGTACTGTAGCAGCCGCGGTACTGTAGCAGCGGGAAGAAAGGAGATGGGGCGGTGGGCAGGGAAAGAGAAGAGAAGGGCTGCGGTGGTGGTAGGGTAAGGAAGGAAGGGAGGAGGAGGAAGGACGGCGGCGGCAGGGAGAAACCCGCAGGGGGGCGGCGGCGGTGTGGTGGTTGACGGCGCAGGGGTAGGTTAGGGTAAGGAGGGGGGGAAAACGAATTAGGGTGGATCTTGTTGCTCTGATACCATCTGGATAATGCGGAAAAATATCTTGTATTATTCGATGATAAAAGAATATACAAGAGTCTCTATATAATACACAAAAGAACCACAGGGTCTAGAGATAACCCATTTGGGATAAAACATAAGTGTAAAGGAAAAGAAAAATAGAAAATAGACTAAGTGTAAAAGAGAAAAACACAGCAAAGTCTATCTACTAATATTAGTAATGAAGTGTTTCTGTAAATATTCCTTAGTCTCCTGTATACCTTGATGATCACTTCCAGAAAGTATGATATCATCCACATACACAATCAGAATAATATGACCCTTAAAGTCTTTTTAACAAACACAAAATGATCAGAATGCGATCGTCTGAAGTCAAACTTGGCAAGAATTTGACTTAAATTATCAAACCATGTTCAAGGACTCTGTTTCAATCCATAAATAGCTTTCTTAAGATGAAAAATTTTAGCACACTCATGAGCAACAAATCTGGGAGGTTGCTTCATATATACTTCCTCATGTAGGTCACCATATAAGAAAGCATTTTTTACATCCAATTGGAATAGTGGCCACTGCTTATTGACAACAACAAAAATAAGAACCCTAACCAAATTAAAGCAGGCAACAGGAGAAAAAGTTTCAAAGTAATCGACTCCATATGTTTGAGTGTACCCCTGTGCAACAAGATGGGCTTTAAGGCGTTCAATTGTGTTGTCTGCATGATATTTCATAGTGAAGATCCAGTGGCATCCTACAGGTGAAACATGAGCAGGAGGATCTACCAACTCCCTAGTTTGTTGAGAATGGAGTGCTTCTATCTCAACTTCCATGGCACGTCGCCAAGCAGGATGTGTGAGGGCCTCAACCCTCAACCACATTTTTAGGAACATAGATAGAAGAGAGTGCAGAAGTAAAGTTTGCAAAACTTGAACCAAGATTAGCATCAGAGCAATAATTCCTGATGGGATGAGAAGTACAAGAGCACTCCCTTTTCTTGATGCTGATTGGAGTATTCAAGTCAGAATATACATGAGTGTCTTCATCTGCCAACGAGTATGAAGGACTGGTTGAGGGAGGGGCCATGGAGGGAGTTGGAATGTTGCGGCGTCTTTAATACACTTTAAGAGGTACCTCAAGAGGAATAGATTCAGAAGATGCTGGTTCAACGGTAAGAAGGAGAGGAGTGGCAATGAGATCCTTTGACAGGGTGGAACCAATAACAGAAAAATTCAAAGTATCTTTATAAAGGACGACATCTGCACTAACAAACGACTTCTTGAACCGTGGATCATAACATCGGTACCCTTTCTGAGTGCGTGAGTACCCCATGAAGATACACTTCTTAGATCGGGATTCAAGTTTAGTTAAAATGGTATGAAGATTCTTGATAAAACATGTGCTACCAAAGATTCTAGTTGGTACAAAAAACAAGAGAGCTTCGGGGTACAAAACATTAAATGGGACTTGGTTATTTAAGACAAAGGAGCATTGTATTGATAAAAAACAGGCAGTGGAGACAACATCGGCCCTAAAGGGTTTAGGTACATTACAATCAACTTAAGAGTTCCAACAACTTCAACGAGATGCCGATTTTTTGTGCTCAACAACCCCATTTTGTTGGGGAGTGTAAGGACATGAGGTTTGATGAATGGTGCCAAGTTGTTTACAAAAATTACTGACAAATTGTTGCTTAAATTCAAGAGCATTATCTGTCCTAAAGATTTTGATGGGTTTACCAAATTGCGTTTCATTCTCAGCAAAGAAAGGCGTAATAGTATCAAGAACATGTGCCCTGTCTTTAAGTAAGAATAACCAAGTGGTTCTAGAAAAGTCATCGATAAATGTCCTAAAGTATCGACAACTAGCCTTACTGATGATTGAACATGACCCCCAAATATCAACATGAGCAAGATCAAAAATAGAATTTGAAGACATAGTCACTTAGGAAACACACATCGAGTTTGTTTTCATATTGACAAGCTTCACATTTAAAAGAATTTTTAGAAACATGCAGAATTAAATGCTTGAGTTTAGATGTTGATGGGTGTCCCAATCTATAGTGCCTCTACAGAACCGAAACCGTGGAGGAGAGAAGTGCCACATGCTTTGGATCATCAAGATAATATAAGCCGTCTGGTCCCTCATGACCCGAACCAATCTTTATCCTCGTGCGGAGATCCTGAAAGATACACCCATCTTGGTCAAAGGTAATAAAACATTGAAGTTGCTTGACAATTTTGCTAACAGAAAGAAGATTTAGAGGAAAGCGAGGGACCTATAATGCTGATCTGAGTAAAAAGTTATTTGGAGTGCGTATATGACCAACCCCACGAACTGCGGTTTGATTTCCATCAACAATAGTTACAACCGGAATAGACGATGAAGTAGTCAAATTAGAGAATAATTTCAAATTGCCAGAAATCGGGTAGAAGCACCGGAATCGATGACCCATTTATTTTTATCGCAGGAAGCCGAGGACGCAAGGAAGGCTGAATCACCATCTAACTGCGAAGCCAATGTCAGAGTGATGAGTCATTCTTGAAAAAGCTTTTTGAATTCAGCTCTGACCCAATCGGTAGAAGCAATGCAGGGTTGGGCCAGTGCATCCTCGGTGTAATCAATAGAAGCTTGATTGGCCCATGTACTGGAGTAGTCATGTTTCAGATAACACCTATCTTAATTATGATTGTCACGACTATCGTAGTTGTAGTGACGAGGTCCACTAGGAGGGACACTGCTTGGTCCAGCAGTGGATTGACCATGTCCTAGTCCAGGAGGAGGTTGACCATTTCCAGGTCCTGTCTGGCCAAAATGACCACGTCCTCCACCGTGACCACGACCTCTACCACGGCTAGGGTCGCCCGAATGGACTGTCAGGGCTGATGTCTCTATAGATCCAACAAAAAAGAAGAAGCGATCGAAGGTAGTCGTTGAACCCTCTTGAGGACATCTCGAAGATTAGGGAGTGACTCGCTAGATGACTTGATCCACTACACCTGAAAAAGAGGTAGGTAATCCAACAAGGAATTTACAAACTGAAGTTCATTCCGCTATCTCTGAACTTCAATTATATTGGAAGTGAGGGGATGGTAAACTTCAAACTCATTCCACAGAGCATAACATTGATTATAATAATCTTCCACAGAAGTATTAATAGTGAATTCTTTTTTAGCCAGATTTTTGAAAATTTCAAAAACTTTCTTAGGGTTTTGTTGATGTGAGTAAACATGTGCTAACTGATCCCACATGGCCTTGACCGTTCGAAGGCGTAAAATGGATTGAATGATTTTCGGTTCTGGACTGTTGACCATCCAGGTCATGATTCCAGAATCATCTTTGACCCACAAGTCATAGGCCTATTTAGTTCTCTCGTCAGCATTCTTAGAACAAGTCCTTTCGTGATCAGATGAGAGTACCGACATTGAGCCTTGACATACAACTCAAAAGAAGCTGACCACGTATGGTAATTAGAACCATCTAACTTGACTGTGGTCACACACAGAGTTCTGAAGTTGTCCGTAGAAGCCATGGTGGGATGAAGGTGGGCTGTTTGGGCGGCGGGCACTGGTTCCGGGCTGTTGGTTGGGCGGCAAGTTAGGGAGATGAGAAGGGAGAGCGAAGGTGTTAGGGGTACTGGCTGGGCAGAGGTGCAAGGGGCTGACGGCGGGATGGTTGGGTGGAGGTGTGATGGGCGCTGATGGCTGAGCGGGGTGCTGGCTGGATGGGGGTGTGAGGGGCTGACGGCGGGTTGGCTGGGGGTTGGAGGGCTGACGGCTGAATGGAAGGTGGTAGGGGGGGAAGCAGATAGCAGAAGGGAAGGGGCGAATAGCAGGATAGTGGAAGGGAAGCGGGATGGCAGGGGGACGGATCGGGGGGAGATCAGGAGGGGCGGAATATGTTCAGGGGACGGAAGAAGAGATGGCCGCGAGTGAAAGGAATGAGGGTTAGGGTGGATCGTATTCACGTTCTGATACCATGTGGTTTGGAATAGAAGTCCAGCAATTAAGTAAATAATGCAAGCATAGGAACCCTCCTTATATAGGATAGGAGTCTCTCATTACAGAGTTCACCAATATGGGATAAAAGACAAAACACTAACAGAGCACAAAAGGCAAAAATATAAATGAAAATATTAATAGGCAATTTCAGATTAACCAGCTTTGTGTGACTTGATAAGCACTTCCCTTGGTAGCTTGAATGTGCTGATAAAACTAGCTTGTCTTGCCTTTTTACGACCAAAGCCTGATGAATTGACTACACATGTACTTTTCTAATTAATGCATGCTTGTTCAACCTGTCCTTGCAGGAGATATAAGAAGTTCCAGAGCTCTATGATTCTTCCTTTACTGTGAAATGCCATCTTATCCATTCAAATATGGTAGTATATTACTGAAAAGTCAGGCTAGATTATTTTTGGTGAATTTCGATGCTGCTAAAACATTTTCCTTATCTGTGGAATCTAGCTGGGAAACTGAATGGGCGCCATGGCTGGCAGTATCTTACCTTCTCTTGGTCGCGTGAGGCTTGATGATCTCATTGCATCTGAGGGGCTGGCTTCTGATTTATATAGAATATCCGTATCTACTTTAACTCAGTCGTTTGCCCAATATTCAGCTGTAATTATTCAGATATCATCAAATGATGGTGCTCTGCTAAGAGCTGGAATAGAATCTGCTCGTCCTTTTTTCCATCAGCGACCATATTCTTGTTCTGAAATTTCTAGTACTAATGATTCCCGTGAATGGTGCAAGACCTCTGGTTACTACACCGTTCCTCATCTCTGGCAAGAATTATATGATTACAGGCCAGGTCTCACTCCATTGGAGTCATCAGAATTTCTTCCAGCTGGTTTGGCTGATATGTTTTCTGTACTTGGTAAGACTGCTCGTGTTATTTTGGATGCTGTTAGTTTTTCATTGAATTTGCGTAGTTATTCATTTCTGGAGATACTTGATAATGTTCCTCTTAGAGATAGAGAAGTATCTTCTTCGGTACTCTCTGTTTGTTGTCACTCAAGACAATCTTTTCAAGCAGCAGCACAAAACCATAGCATGACATCAGATGAAAGCCAACTGGCAATGTTTTCTGACAATGATCATCAGGTGGATAAATGCTTGCTCACACTTATCAAGCCTGATAGACCAGGTTTACATATAAAAGATGTTCATGGGCGTTGGATGCTTGTAGATGGAGACCTTAGTCCTCATGAACTAGTTGTCTATCCTGGTCTTGCTCTGTACCAAGCCACTGCTGGTTATGTTAGTCCAGCTCTTCACAGGACTGAGATTGGAAATATGCAAGGAAATATGTATGGTAGATGTTCCCTTTCTTTCAAGCTAATGCCGAGATCCATGGCTAGCCTTAGTTGTTCTGAAATGAGAGCAGCTGGGCATGGAGTTGAAGCTCAGTTCCAGCTTCCCGTGCCTGTTCAGGACTTCATGCAAAGATCTCATTCAACTGATCAACTTGTAACTAAGCAGCCCTCCATTGATGGTATGTCTTGTTCATTTGATATATTTTTTGATGATTTTCTCATAGTGTAACATGTCAGTCATTACTTAGGTCAGGATAACTAAGTCGTTTGTGATTAAACATCTCCACTCACACTGAAATGTATAGAGACAGTTTAATTATTTGATTATCTCTATTTCTGAACTAATAGGAAGGGATGCTGGGTACTGTTATCTTTGTCACATCAATGCACACAAAACTTATAATTATAAGCATTAAGCATCACCCTCAATTCCTAATACTATAGTATGATACCTGTCTTGTGGAGGGAGGGAGTGTTCTCTGTTGGTATTAAAAAAACCTGCCTTCAGGCAAGCCTTGAGGCGAGGCTACCCCCTTTGCACCTCAAGGCTTATTATGCCTCTATATACTGCATTGAGGCTTATGCTGTCTAAGGCTTGCCTCAGGGCAATGGGACTCTGAGGATTAGCTGAGGCGCAAGCCTCAGTTCTGGATGATAGTGTCTTATGTTAACCACCAAGTTTTTTTGCTTTTTGGACAATTACATACACTTTCCTCAAAAGTTTTCTATTCAGAGTTGTTGTAATTGATTATAATTCTCTCGCTAGTGATTTTTTTTGTTCTAATTCAAACGTATAGCTACTTATGATTCAGATTAATCAAACTTCGTTGCAAAATATAATATGTGCCACATTTTTTTATTTAATATGCTAGTGATTCGAAATCTCATTTTTATCTATCTTGATATCTACTTATTCCAAGTTATGTATGCCCCAATTTTCTTCATCAAGTTACAAAACTGGACTCTGAGAATTCAAAGGGTGGATATCTCATTGTTTGCTATAGTTTTGTTTTCTTATTTTGGTGGTCTCTCCAACTAACAGTTCTCTTAATCCCTATTTCTCTGTATGAACTTAGGTAAAAACTTTCTATGTAGTTTTACTTTTTGTTATTCATATATATATGTTATGCATACACACTTTTAAGCACACAAATATAATACATACACACATGTACACAGATAAATATGTATATATTATTTATTTATGACAGCCTCATACATATTTTGAGGCTTATGCCTTGAACGCCCTGAGGCTTACGCCTCGCCTCATTGAGACAAAGACGCCCTGTCATGCCCTGCACACTTTAAAACCTGCATTCTCCCATACTACTATTTACCGTCTACAACACATTACCATGCTAACAGTTATTTAAGATGACACATATTACAAAGGCTACAGTATGTGGGATAAACTGGCAAATGGTTTGCTACAGGTTTCCAATTGGAGGAAAAATTTGGCCAAAAGTATCATATTAGATAACCTTCAAACCAATTCTGATGGAGTATGTAAAATAAATGGCTGAAGTAACATCAGTATCGAATTTGAAATAATTTCTCATAGATTTTTCAATTGGTTCGACTTCACGTATGTATATGTACAACAATTTCTTGTTTTAGTGACAGGGAATCATGTATGTGTCTTAGGTTCTCTGAAATCGCTGGTGAAGACAAAGAAAGGCATTCCTAGTTCCAAGCCTCTTCCTCCTTCCAAGAGATTACGACTTGAGGCACAGAGGGTACTCAAAGAGCGAGTCCAAGATATTGCAGACAAGAAGGGTATCAAATTAAGATTTTGCAGTCTAAAAGAGTGTGAAGGTCATATGCAGGCTTTGGAGAGTCCTTGTTTGAAAACACGCACAGAAATAGGATGGCCTATTGGGGTTCCTTTCGTCCATCCCCATGATCTTCCAAATAAAGCGAAGCTTGGATTTTTAGAAACGTATGAACCTGGTTGGATGGCTTCCCAACAAGATATGGAGTAAGTATAGTTGAGATCTTCAGACCTCCTCATGTTGTTATATGGATTTTAGATAATTGGGAATTCAAATCTACTTCTTTTCTGTGTTAATGCTCTTCTTTATTGAGTATTTGATGTCAATTATTATCCTGTAAGACTACACCATTCCTTTTAATCAACTGCATGAATTTTACACGTTCTTGTGGATTCAAAAAAATTTCCCTTGGTTCAAAAATTTGCAAGGTCTATTCGGAGTTCATTTTGTTCACATCTATAGAAATATCTATTGGATAAAAAAATAAAATACAACGTTGATATCAATTTGTTTATAGTTCATTTCAAAACGTACTGCATAAGGCTACATGCTCCTTGCTAGCATGGCATCAACGATATAGTGGCATACTAACTAGCCATCACCATATCTCCCGACTCTGCAACCAGCAGTCAGTGAACACCTCACTAATCTTTTCTTTCTCTCTCGGGTCTTTTGTATTTGATTAAAATCAAGGCTCTTCTTGATCTTTGGTCGTCAGTGAACCCCCAGGATATGCCTGCATGCAAGCATGTCAGGTCCCTTGTATGTGATTTAAATCAAGGCTCTCCCTGATCATTGGTCTTCAGTGGCTCTCCTTGGTCTTTGGTCGTCAGTGAACCCCCAGGATATGCATGCATGCAAGCACGTCAGGTCCCTTGTATTTGATTTATATCAAGACTCTCCCTAATCATTGGTCTTCAGTGAACCCCTAGGCATTGGCGGCTAGGTAGTCCCTTCCTCCCAAGGGACATCCCGCCTAGGCGTTTCTAGGCGCTTTCTATATTTCATTTATTTACATACATATAGTAAAATGTGCATATATATTTAGCTATATTTAGAGAGATACACTACTATATACATTTCTAATGGTTATATCTAAGTTGTAGAATTAAAATTGACCTAAATCACACCTAACATGACCTAAACTAGACCTGATTGGCCCTAATTTGACCTATCTTGATCTAAAGTGGACCTAAACTGACCTGATTTGATCAAAATCTAAACATATTTTTCATTGCGTAAACTTCTCAGACCTCAACATTCCCTAATCTACCATATGCTTACCTAAATGCGACTTAATTTGGCTAATTCAGACCAAATTTCCCCAAAGCAGACCCGTTTTCCCAAACTAGACATGTTTATCCCAAATTAGGCCAAATTTGCTCAAATTTGACTCAATTTTTCCAGACATAATTTTTCATAACATGACCTAAACAGACCTCAGTTCCCCTAATTTACCCTATATTGGCCTAAATGATACCCAAGCTTGTCCAAAGCAGACCTAACATCCTTGAATCAAATGTGTTTCCCCCAAATTAGACATGTTTTCCCCAAATCAGACCTAATTTCCCAAAAAATGACCTGAGTGGGCCTAAATTAGACCTAATTTTGCATGCCATGATCTAATATGACCATACTTCCCCTAATCTACCCTATATTAACTGAAATTCGACCCAATTTGACCAAATCGTACATAATTTCCTCAAATCAGACATATTTTCCTCATATCAGATCCGTTTTCCCCATATCAGACCTAATTTTCCAATATTTTGACCTGATTTGGCTTAGTCAAACCTATTTCAATCATAAAATGACTCAAATGTGATCTAATTTGACCATCAAACCTAGTTCATGCTAATTTGGCCTTTAAATGCTTAATTTGTGTCTAAAAGGCCTTAGGGCGCCCACTTGAGGCTTAAGGCTGGGTACCTAGTTTGAGGCGTCTTGCCTAGCGCCTAGGGTGCCTAAATCCGGCTTGATAACTAAGCCCCTAGGACACCCACCCACCATCGATATTCTAAATATTATATAAACAATGTAAATACTAAATTTGTGCTCTTTTAAAGTACCTACATGCCAAAGCACTTAAAGACTGCAAAAACTATGCATTACGAATTTTTTATCATGTCAATTTTATAGTCCTTGAACGAATAACTTATTAGTATCCGGATGATCTCAAATTTGGTATATTTGGTATTCATGTGACCTTGTGATATTTAATAAAATCAGTAGTTTTGCATTTTCAAGAAGCTTGACGGTGATATGTAAGCACGACTTTAGGTGTAAGGTGCCGTCTAGACATGAGTGTATCCTGGCTTGACTTTCCTCCATAGATATGTGTGCTTGTTAGCAATCTAATAGGGAACAATTTAAAGTGAAAGCATGTGCATTTGCTAAATCTACCTATACAAATGGATGACATTTAGTGGCAATACTGAAACATTGCATCCATGATTTTTTTTTGTTTAAGATGATCATTAAGTATAATTCAAAAGACTAGCAATTTTAAGTACAACTAATCAAATTCATACTCTTTAAATCCATATGGTTAGGTCACAAAAAATGCCCATTATTTGATGTCAAATTATGATTGGCATAAAAACTTTTTATATGCTTAGGCATAGGCTCTCAATCCTCTCTCTCCTAAATCTGTATTCAAGCACACCTGTTTCTGTTTTGCTGTGCGGTCGTACACACACAAACACACGTGCCTGTGTTTGCTGGTGCGTGTGTTTGCTGGTGTCGATGGGCATGTGCACTTACTAGTAGCATTCATACATGTGTCTAACTTGTACACGCTTTCTGCAGGCAGGTAGGTGAGCTTGCATTTGCATGTTCACGCTTGCTGATGGCTAAAATGTGTTTGCACATGCGTTTGCGTGTGGTTTTATTTCTAAAATTAGTCAACTCCAAGTTCTATGGGATGCCACTGATAAGATATTATGTAAAAATTCTATAGTTACACTGCGTAATTCTTTTTACTATTTATATATATATATATATATATATATATATATATATATATTAGAGCTAGGAGGTGCTTTTATTCATCCTACCCTCATGTCGGAAAATTTAATCCAGAGGTTACATCTCCGCTTATAGTCACGTGGGTCAAAAACCAAAACATCAAGGCAGCGACAAACCAAACAAAACTATCAGAAACAAACCAAAAAGTATACCAAGCCACCCAAAAAAGTGCATGTACACGAAAAACCATCCAAGTATTTTCTAGGTAGTAGTATCTATGAAAGGTATACACCACTCTTTCCATGATTAGCAAATCCCTAATGCCCATTGCAAGAGAGGTGGTTCCAAAAATAGATGCCGTCACGAGTCCGTTCTTACCCCAATCCCAATCTCACTGCCCAAACAATGTAAAGGGAATTGGGGCGCCCGTGTCTGAGCGTCCCGAGAATCACACACAACGTACATGAAAATTAAATAAAATCATATAATGTTTACAAGAAAGTACTAACTATACCAACCTGATTAAGATCATCCCTCATGGTTCAGTGAAGTTGTCTTTTATTTTCTTTAGAGTAATTTAATTGAATGCGGAAGCATGATTTTGTAGTCCACCTGTTATGCCTAAAATCATAAAATCAAGACACACAAGTACGCTTTCGGTGAAGCCAATGTAGTGTAATATTCACAATAAGTGTGATGCAGGACAACATGCTCATCCAGAGCTTGAGTAGGATTTCACACCTTTTGTTTAGAGTGTTTCATGATTTATCTTTTATTTATGTTTGTCTTTTATTTAAATGTTTGGTCATTGTTTTTATTAGTATCATATATTTTACTGGGTTTATCTTTATTATTGTGTTATGGGCTTTAGACTTGTCTTGTCTATTAGCCTCTTTCTTTTATCCCATATTGCTCGTCTCTGCTTTATGCTTTACTCTCTTGTCCTATAAAAGAGAGACCTCTATAATTGTTTTATTCATCTAATACAAGGCCTTTCATTATTCTAGATGGTATCAGAGCACCCTGATCCTCCTTAAACCCTTCCCACCCTAATCTATGCCATCATAAACCCTAGCTGCCGCCCCTCCTTTCCCCCCTCCTCTTCTACCCTTCCAGCCGCCCCAACGCCGCCGCCGACGCTTCCCCTGCCCCTCATCCCGCCGCCATCTCCTCTCCTCACCACCCGCCGCCTCTCCCTCCCCACCCTATCATCCCGCCGCCACCCTCCATCCCCTCTCCACCCGCCGCCACCCCCCATCACCCCTAGCCGCCGCCAGCCACCACCTCCTCCACGCAACTTAGTTGCTACTGCCCCGTCCGTACAAACAACCCTCTCCCACCTCTCCTTTCCCCCCTCTTTCACACCACCTTTCTCTCCACTGCCAACCATATCTCCCTACAGCTAGCCACCACAAACAATATTTCCCTTCCCTACTACTCTCTGGACGTCTCTGGCAACTTTCCAGTTATAGCATGTTGACGGCGTAACCGATTCTCGCTTCCTACCGGCTTACGCCTCACAGTGAAGTAGTTCTTCCTCCATGTTGGCATAAGTTTTTCTATATCTTCTTCCGCCCCTACGTGGGTTTCCGGGATCTGATGCGTCATACCTCCTACTCATGTTTAAAATGTCGATTTTGATGTCGTTTCGGTTGGTCCAGAAACAGAAATTTACCTAAATTTTGATATTTTACGCTTTTTCGACACAAGATTTCGATGCAAATTTTGACGTTTTCGATGACCAAATAAAGGAATTTAGTCATAATTTTTTTACCATGATGATCTATATACATAAATACACCTAACTATACAATAATATCATATGTTGGTATAGGGTAGGGGGCTCCTACATTTTTGAGTGAAAATACACAAAACTGTTTCGATCAGGATTTCGATGATGCAATGTATACATACATATATTCTTATGTAATAACATGTTAGATCTTATATTTTGGATTGAATTAACTCATGGGGGTCTCCCACATTTATTTAGGATTTTTAAGATATTTTTAAAAATTATAATGCAATAAAAAAATCGAAATTTCGGCTATTTGGACCGGTCCATTTCGATGTCTGGTAGTGGTCGAAACCGAAATTTTGACCGAAATTTTAAACCATGCCTCCTACTGCTATCTTCTGCCCCCGTGCGAGTGTTATTAGATCTGCCCATGTGTTGGGTTTCTACTGCTAATCTTTTCTGCTGACTGCTACATGCTTGCTGTTCCTACCTGCTTTGCCGTCTTGCATACTACGTGACTCATGGCATCCACCGATCCACTGCAAAATTTGTGCGTCACTACTGTCAAGTTGGATGGTTCCAACCATGGTGCAGGACTTCGACTTCGTGTCGACTTCGCCAAGTGTGGAAGTGGAAGTTTGTGGAAACTTCGAGGAAGGTTAGATGCAAACTTCGACAAACTTTGATGCCAATTATTGAAGAAAATGATGTGAATTTGAAGGAAACTTCGATTGAAAACTTCTGATTATGTTATACCTCTATCTTATAATTACCAATTTAACAAAAATACACGATTCATGAGTCTCTAGCCCTAAGTAGGTTGATAATATGATGTGCGCCTGCAATGGTCAAACATGCAATACACATACAAATACAGTTGAAGTGTTGAACATATGTATTATATACAAATATACAACCAAATAGTAGTTACAAGACCCTCTCTAGGAAAGAGTGGCAGCCACAAACATAGGAGTTGATATTATAAGTTGTGAAGAGGATTGGAGGCGACACTTATGTATTATATGGCCGTTAGTGCACTAGTTACAATTAATGTTCTGGGTTGTCTCAATTTCGGTCCAACTTCGCCAACTTTGAGGAAACTTCGACAACTTCGGAGAAGTTGAGACGAAAATACATACAAAAAAACTAACTTCGACGAAATCATGGAAACTTCGCCCCGAAGTTTAGACGAAGCCGAAGTATTGAGGATTCCACTTCACCTAAGTTCGAAGTTCGAAGTTTCGGCAAAACTTCGCCCAACTTCGCTAAACTTCGCATAGGGGCAGGGTGGGAAAGAAAAAACAGAGGACCGGACCTGCTCTTGATACCATATAGAGAAATTGGGAATTGCTTATTGAATGAATAAAATAGTGTACAATACAGTCTCTTATATAACATAAGGGAATAGAGACTAAAGCAGAGATGAGAAATATGGGACTAAACTACATGAGTGAAAGCATAAGTGAGGCACATGCTATGCACATGACACTCAACAAAAACAACATATCTCTATAGGTCTCAAGGACCAATCAGTTAGGGTTTTTATATCCTTATATTGACTTTAAGGGATCTACTCATCCTTGATCCTAAATGACAAGATTCCAAGCATTACTATTCATTTCCAACATTATTCATCATCATTTTAAAGGACGGTCTCCACCGTAAGTCATTTAGGATAGAACCTCAAATCATCATCAAGAAGTCCAAGAGTCAATATTTATGATCAGTTCAACAAGACGATCCAAAGAGTCAAGATAATAGAGTTTCATAAATTGTCAATGTGGTTTCCAAGTTTAGCTTAGATGACCCTCAGATCTAATTATCACAAAATTTAGGGTTAGAACCCATCGCCAAAATTCATCAGAATTCCATGCATATAAATCATAATCTTGAGATTAAGGGTGGAATCCGTTGGATTGACCATCAAAATTAGGGTTTGCTTTCATCATTAGTGAAGGTCACATCATGATGATTTTGAGTCTTAAAAGATAATAATCTTGAGTTAAAATTAGGGTTCCAGGGATTTAATCACCATGATTGAGTCATATGATAATTCAGATATTCATATAGTTCATGGTTAGGAACATCAATGGAATAGTAAGTAGAATCAGGCTTTGAAACCATTTTTAAGCAAATCCTTATGATTTTTTTAATAAATATGGACTATTGGATTGTAATTTTTGGACAATGGAATCAAAAGATATCATTTATAAAAGGTTTGATAATTTTGTGGAATATTGAGCTGAGAGAGGAGGAAATTACCTAATGAGAAAAAGGAGAGGCAGTCAATCTGTAGGTCAACCGTTGCCCACCATGTGGATCGGGTGGCCGAGGAAGCACTTGCCCCCTGGGCACGTGCGCGAGGAGGAAGCAGAGAGGGAGGGGGCGTACAACGTCATGGCCGTTGATCGCTAGTCTTGGTCAATCATTGACTAGGATCTAGCAATCCGGTTTTGTCCTGCTTGCTAGAAAGGGGCAGCTCGAGAGCGGCGACGTACAGTGGCGAGGTCGCCGGAGGAAAAGACGAAGTAAAGAAATAGGGGGTTTTGGGCTCAGGAAGGCGCCATCGGGATTCGAGGCGAAGAAACAAAGAGAATGGGGGGTTATTATAGGGTGCGGCAGACCAGATTTAGGTTTTGAAAGCTTGGTTTCAGGTCTGCAAGAGGTGTGACAGTGGGGTGCTAGCTTTGTGCCCAAGGTACAAAATAGGGCCAAGTAAGGGTAAAGGATGCGTCATGATGAGAGGGAGTGAATGGGAAAGAAATAAAATAGAGGGGGGATGAGTCGTGAAGGGGGAGGGGAAGAATATGGGCTACATCCCTACTTTCCTATTTCAACTCGAGGTTGAAGACAACCCGAGCCTCGTTGGATTAGAATCCAATGGTGGCTAGGCTGGGGGAAGCCATGCGCGCGTATGTGTTAGGGTCTAAAGACCCGACTCGGACACTGCCGCGGCCGGTTCACTCAATTGGACAAGCCCAACAAGCAAAGATCGCGGCCGGTTCACTCAATTGGACAAGCCCAACAAGCAAAGATTGGCAAAAAGGAGGATTTAAAAGGGGAATTGGGGGTAGAAACTTACGGAAATTGTCGTGGGAGATAGGAAAGTCCAATTAAGCTCAAAATTGGACCATAGGTTCCTGATAGAGGGTAGAATAGGTTTAAACAGTTTCAGTTAAAAGAGTAAAGGTTATCAAGATATAAATCCAAAGATTAGGGAGTATGTGCAAGTAAGGGTTTTATGAACTTAGGTGTATAGAATTGATTCAAAAAGTGAATTTTCACTTTGGAGATTATCATAAGAGTCATTGATCATGATAAAATATTAAGAGTGAGAAAAGCAAGGTAATTTGAGGGTGGATGGAGCAATTAGGTCATTGGTGTGCCAAAATGCACATCATCCAAGTGCCCTTCTCCGAATGGGCGCCCTATCTTGCTAGTTTCCTAGGCACAATATGACCAATGATGGCATATTTTTCCACCGCCAGTTTCACTTTTCAGACATAGAATCAAATGCCATGGGCTGGGGTATCACCCAAAATGATATGTAAGTCTGAATACCATCAATTTCAGTCATAAACATTTAGATATTTATCATCTGCAACCTTCAGAGCAACTATCATCCCTGGACCATGTCCTCTAAATGGCTTTGGCCATTCAACCGGTATCTAAAAGCCACTTTCACATATCTGTGATGTTTTCTAATAATGCCAACAACCCATCTCTTTTTGCAGCTAGTATCATTACCAACTGTGAGATTATGTTTCAAATTAGCAAATATCTGGCGGGCACCATTTATGCGGCTTAATCTTCTTTAGCCCCAGTCTTGGTTCGACAAGCCCATGCACCTTCATTGATTGATAAAAGACAGGGTCCTCAGTCTTAATAAAGGAGTGCTTATCAAGCTGATGATTGACAATAGAGATCACAATCTCCCAAAGCTTTGGCAAAGGCATCATCTTTCCACCATACCTCGCTTGGCATATATATTGTTCACACTAATAGTTAAAATTTGATGTATGGACTTAACACCATACATAATAGTTCTAAACTTTGTAGATTTTCTTTTTCATCTTTTAAGTCTAAAATTATATATTAATTAGTTTAGTATTTGAAGTATTACATATTCATAAATTATTTTTACTGAAATAATCTCATATAAGATCTTTAATTATAAATTAAACATTTGCTAAGTGTTACATAATATATTTATACGACGGTAATGTTAAAAAGTGGAAGAAATAGATGTAGATGGAAAGAGAGAGTAAACCTACCTTAGTTCCAAAGAAGGAACCCTTCAAAAGCAAGAGATTGAAAAAAATCACCAAAGAAGTAACCTCCAAGTGCAGCAGGCTTTAAGCAGTTGTTTCTGAAAATTGTAAACCCATGTCGGGTGTGTTTCGTGAAATGCATGCCCAAACTGGCCCTTTTTTCACTGAAACTTTTGTGTTTTGTCAAAATTTTGCTTCCTTATTTCAAAATTTGACTTACCCATTCCTAGGGAGGTGCATCGCTATGTTCGTTACTCGTTGAAACCAAAATTCCGACTGAAATTTAGAGATTTAGATCGAATTTAAGATCACGACTTCTAGAAAAAAATTGTGACGGGCGGTCGCACCAAATATCATCCCAAAAAGGGATGTTACCATACTTGTTAAGGCGGCAAGGCGACACGGCGTTGGGGCTGGATGCCTTGCGCCAAGGCGCGACTAGGCGCGCCTAGGCGACCTTTAAAAATAATAATTTATGTATATATCCATGTGTCATGGTTTTTCCCCACTCATATACACATTGTATAGTTATATATGTAGTTATCTACATATTTATAGTCGATCTCCCCATATATATATATTTTATTATATGAAAAAAAAACCAATTACATTTCTAATAAATTATCATTGACAATAATGTCAAGAACACGAAAAGAATTATTGTAAAGAATGTAAGAGAGTGATCAACAAATAAATATATATTTATTGTCATGCATAGCTACAAGTATTAAGCAATGTAATCACTATCCTTCATAGCATAGCTACTTAGTACAATCTGAATTGAAGGTGCAACCTAAGAAAAATCAAATGTGTACTAAGAGTATTAGATCCAGTCAAACCCAAAAAAGAGTATTAGATCCAATTAAAAGTGATATTTGGCACATAAAATAGGCAACACTATTAAATTTGAACATTGATGTAGCCATATCAAACATTAAAATAAGTGAATATACAACCAGACCCACAAAACTAGGTCACTGTAGCATTATAAACAAAGCGTCCTCGCCTAGGTGCAACCTTGGGGCGCCTTGCCGCTTAGGCGGCCGCCTAGGCGCGCCTAGGCAAGCGCCTTGACAAGTATGGATGTTACCCCTTCCCACATCCCAACGACAATGAGGAATCATCTCAGGGAAGCATTTCTAGGTCGACCAATGAATGAAAATTTACCTTGCAGTGTTTAAAAAAGGCCGAAGCGCCCGCTTGAGCAGCAGTCGGGGCTGGACGCTCCAAAACTCTGTTAAGCGGGCTGCCAGTCAGATTGCAGTTAGGCGACCCCTTAAAGCCCGCTTCAGCCGCTTGAATGCCCACCTGAGGGCCTTCTTTGAGCGGCCGCATGGGCCCGCTTTTGTTCTGGGTGGCTATTAGTATATATGCTTTATTGCGTTATGCTATGCTATTTGTTTGTTATGGGCTTTAGGCTTGTCTTGTCTTTAGCTTTTCTTTTAGCTCATATTGCCTAGTTTTGTTTTTGACTTACTCTCTTATCCTATAAAAGACAAAGCATTGTATTTGATTTAGACACATCAAATAAAGACTTTTCTCTTCTATATGGTAACAGCTACAATCCCCCTTAACCTCTTCCTCCAACCCTAATGCCTCCCATTTCTTTCTAATCCTAGCCGCCACCCCCTTCTCCCCTCAACCCTAGCCATGGCCCCCACCTGCCGCCGACCCTGCTGCTCGCCACCCCTTGCTCCCCTCGCTGCCGCCGCCCCCTCCTCCCCTCCATCCTTCCCCGTTGTTGCTACCACCAACCCCACTTCCCGCCGCCGCCCCCACCCACCACCGTCCTGTCGCCGCTACCACCCCAACCCCTACCGCCACCCCCGCCACCCCCACACACAGTTCGTCGCTGCCATCTCCACCCAAATCCTGCCGCCTCCACCCCACTCCTAGCCCGCCACCATCCCCTCCCCACTTGGAGCCACCGACCGACAAGCCGTCGTCCCTCCTCCCTTCCATCTTCTTTTGTGTGTCCCAGACACTTTCTAAACATAACAAGTTGACGATCTAAAAAGGGCTACACTTCTTGCCTGCCTACGCCTCAAGGTAGAGTAACTCTCCCCGTGGTGGCGTAGGTCTTTCTCTCTTCTTCTGCCCCTATGTGGGTTCCTCAGATCTAATGATCTAGATCTGCTACTTATGCCTACTGCCCCGTTGCGGGTTTTCTTCGGATCAATTGATCCAGATCTACTGCTGCCCATGAGTTGGGCTCCTACTACTGCTTACCGACTATTGCTGCCGCCCCTGAGTTGGGTTTCTTTCCTGCTGCCCTGGCATTGGGTCTCTTCTTGCTGCAGTATCTATCCTGGACAAATCTTTCTGATGGCATTTGCTGAATCGCTTCGGAAGCTATGCGTCACTACTGTGAAGTTGGATGATTCCAACCATCACTGTTGGTCTCCGACCTTCGAGCTCTATGTCAAAGCTCATGGTCGTTACTTGCATTTTACTTCTGATGCTCCTATCATACCTGCTGAGAATGCTGATGATAAAACTAAACATGCCTACAATCTGTGGACTAAGGAGGACTCTGACGTCATGACCTGGATGGCCAACATTACTGAGCCCAAAATCAGCCAGTCGCTTCTTTGCCTCAGGACTGCCAATGCCGTGCGGGACTAGCTCTCACATGTTTACTCTCATTAGCAAGATCCGAAGAAAGTACTTGAAAATTTAAAAAACCTGGCTAAAAAGGATATCCTCCTACTGGTTCCGGAGGATTACTATAATCAATGCTGTGCTCTTTGTGACGAGTTTGAGGTACACCACCTGCTCTTTGCTAATATCACTGAAATACAAAGAGTGCAATAAACTTCAACTAGTGCAATCTCTTACGGGCATACCCCACTCATTCTCTGGAGTGGTAGATCAGATCCTGTCCAGCAACCTGTTGCCTACCCTGCATGATGTCCTAAAACGGGTCCAACGGCTCTCGTATGTCTCTCCTTTGTCCTGACCACTCCGATGCTGCTGCTGTAGCTGTTGCTCAGGAGACTCCTCTCGTGGCCGTGGCCGAGGCCGAGGTTGTAGTCGCTCTACCGCTAGGCCCGGTCGTGGTTCTTCTTCATCTGGTCCCGACCCATCTTCTTCTGAACAACGCTACTGTCATTTCTGTAAACGCACAAACCATACTAAAGATCATTATTGGATCAAGCATTGGTAAGCCTGCATGGGCCAATCAGGTTACTACTAATCAATGTGATTCTGCACCATCGTCCTCGTCTCAACCATCTGCGGAGTGGATTCACTCTTAGTTCGAAAAGCTGCTTCAACCCGAATCATGTCCTCCACTACTGATGCCTCTGCTGATGGAGGTTCTGCTCTACTTGCCTCATCTGCATCTAATGGTAAAAATAAATGGGTGATCGATTCTGGCGCCACCTCCTATATTTTTGGCAATTCTGCACTTTATACTAAACTCCATAAAACTTCTACTATGCACCTGCTACTCTTGCTGATGGCTCCCTGACTCCTGTTTCTGGTATAGGGAATATCTGTACTCCTGGCAAACTCTTATTGTACTCAACTCTTTATGTTCCCAAATTTCTGTTGAATTTATTAACTGTTAGTAGAACTATGAAGAGCCTTCAGTGCTCTATTACTTTTGACCGGGACGCTTGTGTTTTTTAGGATTTCCACACGAGGATGAGGATTGGTTCGAGCCATGAGGGACCAGATGGATTGTACTACTTGGATACACCAAAGACTACTACTGCTTTGCTGACTGCATTTGTGACAGGCCTCAGATGCCATTATCGACTGGGACATCCTTCTATTGTAGAATTGAAGCATTAAATTCCTGCTATTTCAGATTCTATTTTTCATTGTGAAACTTGCCAGCTGGGCAAACAAATTCGTGTCAGTTTTTCATAAAAACCCTATATTGGTTCAAAAAAACTTTTTGATATTGTGCATGCTGATGTTTGGGGCCATGTTATGTTCTGAGTACATTTGGATTTCAACACTTTATGAGTTTTATTGATGATTTTTCTAGAACTACATGGCTGTTTTTATTGAAAGACCGATCTCACATGCTAGATACTATAACCGCTTTCTTTGGTGAAATGCGTACTCAGTTTGACACACCCATTAGGTTTTTCACACTGATAAAGCCTTAGAGTTTGTGCAATCCTCTGTCAGCCAGTTTTATCGCAAATTGGGTACTATTCATCAAACTTCCCGTTCATATACCCCCCAACAAAATGGGGTTGCTGGGCGCAAGAATTGTCATCTTCTAGAAGTTGCTCGCGCCCTTTTTTTTCACTATAATGTACCCAAAACTTTCTGGCTTGAAGCTAATCTCTACTGCTTGTTATCTCATTAACCGCATGCCTTCCTCTATTCTTGGCAATCAGGTGCCTTATCAAATTTTGTCCCTGATGCCACACTTTTTGTTGTGCCTCAGATTTTTGGAAGCACTTGCTTTGTCAAGAACTTCAATCATGGTTTAACTAAACTTGATCCGCAGTCTACAAAATGTGTTTTCTTGGGCTACTCTCAGACTCAGAAAGGGTACAAATGCTATGATCCCTCTACAAAGAAATGGTTTATTAGTGCTGAAGTGGTCTTCATTTGAGCATATGCCATTTTACTCTGCAGCAGGATCTGCTTTGTCCTCTGATCTCTTGGTTGATACACCACTGCCTGTATCAGTTGAGATTGACATGCCTCCTACAGATGTTGCACCATCTACACCTCTAAAAGTGTGCCAACAGAAACCGAAAGCTACACCTCCCTCCATAGCCCCTCTACCGATTCCTACATCCTCGTCGGCAGATCCACCTCAATCTCAGGTATTTTCCGATTTAGATGTTTCGATTGGTCTACGTAAAGGGACCAGGTCTTGCACATTGCATCCTATTGGAAAATTTTGTTCTATTACTAATCTGGGCACCAACTTTGCCAATTTTACCTTTGCTCTATCAACTGTTCTATTCCTAAGAATGCTGCCCAGCCTTTACAACATCCTGCATGGCGCAAAGCTATGGAGACTGAAATGCAGGCCCATAATGATCGACATACGTGGGACTTGGTTGATGCTCCTGCTGATTGCTCTCCTGTATGATGTCGCTGGATCTTTACCATAAAATACCAGTCGGATGGCACAATTGAAAGATTGAAGGCTCATCTTGTCGCCGAAGGCTATACCCAAACGTATGGAGCTGATTACTTTGAGACTTTCTCTCCTGTTTCACGTATAAATTCTGTCTGTGATCTTATCTCTGTGGCTGTGAACTGTGATGGCCCTTGTTTCAATTGGATGTCAAAAATGCCTTCTTATATGGTGACCTACACGAGGAGGTATACATGGAGCAACCACCTGCGTTTGTTGCTCAGGGGGAGTGTTCTAAAATATGCAGGTTAGGCAAAGCTATCGATGGACTAAAACAGAGTCCGCGTGCCTGGTTTGACAAATTAACTCATTTTCTTCAGAAATTTAGCTTCCGCCGCTCTCATTCTGATCACTCGGTGTTTATTAAGAAAACTTCCACTGGTATTGTAGTACTGATTGTCTATGTTGATGATATCATCTTATCTGGGAGTGATCAAGTAGGCATACCTAAAAAAACACTTTATTACTAAAGACCTGGAAAATTGAGATATTTTCTGGGAATTTAAGTTTCCCGCTCCTCTTCAGGAATTTGTTTATCATAAAGGAAATCTGTTCTGGATCTCTTGGCAGAAACAGAGATGCTTGGAGAAAACCTATTGGTACTCCCTTAGATCCAACTGGGATGCTGGCTCTTCCCCTCCATACTCAGATAACCAATAATATCATAGATTGGTTGTTAAACTTATATCTGACTATTACAAGGGCTGATATATCTTCTACAATTGGATTAGTCAGTAGATATCTGGATAAACCCATGCAATGTCACTGGGATGCTGTGTCATATTATGAAATATCTGAAAAACTGTCTAGGAAAAGGATTATTCTACAGAAGACATGGGCATTTTAAAATCACATGATATTCTGATTCTGACTATGCAGGCAACATGATAAATCGTAAATCTACATCTGGGTACTGTACCTTTGTGGGAGGTAATCTTGTTACTTGGCGCAACAAGAAACAAACTGTAGTCGTCAGCTCAAATGCTGAAGCTGAGTATAGAGCTATGTCTATGCTACCTGTTAACTGTTGTGGGTCTGTGATCTTCTGAAGGAGTTTGACATTTTTGACCCTAATCCTATTCCTATGTATTGTGAAAATAAGGCTGCTATATTCATTGCCAACAATCCAACATTTCATGAGCGCACCAAGCATATTGAGGTGGATTGCCATTTCGTTAGAGAAATTGTCTTATCTGGCAATATCTCTACTCCATATACTCACACTTCTGATCAAGTAACAAATATTTTCACAAACTTCTTCCCAAGGCCAGATTCACTACCATGGTGGACAAGCTGGGTATGATTGATATCTAAGCTCCAGCTTGAGGGGAAGTATTAGTATATATGCTTTATTGCGTTATGCTATGTTATTTGTTTATTATGGGCTTTAGACTTGTCTTGTCTTTAGGCTTTCTTTTATCCCATATTGCCTAGTTCTGTTCCTGAGTACATCTAGCTTTCGGGTTTTTATGAGCTTTATTGGTGATTTTTCTAGAACTACATGGCTGCTTTATTGAAAGATCGATCTTACATGCTAGATACTATAATCAATTTCTTTGGTGAAATCCATACTCAGTTTGACCACCCATTAGGTTTTTCGCACTGATAAAGCCTTAGAGTTTGTGCAATCCTATGTCAGCAAGTTTCATAGCAAATTGGGTACTATTCATCAAACTTCCTGTTCATATACCCCCCCCCCCAACGAAATGGGGTTGCTGAGCGCAAGAATCGTCATTTTCTAGAAGTTGCCCGTGACCTTTTTCACTATAATGTACCCAAACTTTTTGGCCTGAAGCTATCTCTACTGCTTGTTATCTCATTAACCGCATGCCCTCCTCTGTTCTTGGCAATCGAGTGCCGTATCAGATTTTGTCCCCGATGCCGCACTTTTTGCAGTGCCTCAGATTTTTGGAAGCACTTGCTTTGTCAAGAACTTACGTCCTGGTTTAACTAAACTTTGATCTGCGGTCTACCAAATGTGTTTTCTTGGGCTACTCTCAGACTCAGAAAGGGTACAAATGCTATGATCCCTCTACAAAGAAATGGTTTGTTAGTGCTGATGTGGTCTTCTTTGAGCATATGCCATTATACTCTACAATAGGATCTGCTCTGTCCTCTGATCTCTTGGTTGATACACCACCGTCTCTTGTAGAATTTTCTCTTCTATAGTGGCCAAACTGAGGCCCAATCCTCCGAAACGATTATTTGCCGGTCTACATGGATTAAAAAGAGTTTGTTTAATATCAATACACTAGTATAATTGTAACACCCCTCCTTTAGACACATATCATAACTTAGCGGAAGCTTTTTACCTTGAAGGAGTAATGTCACATTTATGAAATCATAGCAAATAAATACATAAATCACCATTGAGATTCATACATTGTTCTTTACATAGGAAACTATGGTTGAGTTCTATAACATGTCTAAACATTTCTAAGCATGAAAATCTAAACATAAAAGTAAACATCTTCATAACATTGGATCGACTAGAATGGATGGCACCCCACCTGCTAGCTCTTGAAGGTCTTCTATCCCTTGCTTGCTTCTCTTTAGTCCTTATTTGCTCTAAAATCTGGGAACATCACGTCCCCAACCATGCAAAGGGGAAAGTCAACACATCAGTAAACGGTACTGGCACTTTATAATAAGAGAAAAGTAAATATACTTGACATGTAAGAAAACTTGACATGAAATAACTATAAGCATTCTTGAATAGCATTATTAACATGAAAAATTGAAAAAAAATTGTATGCGTCCCTCTATGACGCCCCCTTAGGAGCACATGATTGCTAGGAAAGCCCTTGACCCCTTAAGGTCCATGATTCAGGAGCATATAAAGACTATCAATTCCAATTACTTGATCATTAACATGACAACATTAACATAATCATGATTCTTGAACATAACATGAAGGGATTTCTCCCCATTAACATGGTATCTTAAGCATGATGGGATTTCTCCCTCTTGATCATTAACATGATTTTCACGAGTCATTAATCTCAAATCATAATCATAATGAACATTATAGACATAGGACATCGCATATAGCAATCATCAAGCAGTAATATAGTGAACGTGATTAAAATATTAAACTTGAAACGATAAAGCCTACTTTATACTTAACATGCAAACAACCAATAGTACTTGTGCTCAGCAGCATGACCCGTTTACCTTGGAGCAAAGCTGATCCTAAGATAGTCTCTCTCTAAGCTTGATCAAACCTAGGTCCTCTCCTGTCTTGATTAGACCCTAAACACCTGTTCATAATTATTAAGCATCATAATCAATACCTTGTATTGATTCTAGGTTGAACTAGGGATGAATTAGGGTTTGAGTAAATTAGGGTTAGGTTCATTGATCAATGCCATTTAATTAAGAAAATTTGGCTAGATTAGGTCACATTAATCACATGCGGTAAATACTTAGGGTCTTACGGATCAAATTAGGGTTTTTAATAAAACATCAGAACAGGGAGTCAAATCATGGCTTGAAAACTTAAAAATCGTATTCCTCTCGAAAAATCCTTTCAAAAACATATTTTTGGGTATTTTTCTGATAAACGGTTGATTTATTGCGAATTTTCAAACAACAGACCAATCACAAATCAAGAAGAAGTCATGTGGGTAATCCAACTTAACTCTGCGAATACTGGACCCAAGCCTTGCCCTCGTGGCCCAATGAGAACTCGCCAGGTTGGCCTTGCCTCTCAATTTTGAAGCAACACAAAGGCGAATGAAATCCCAAAAATGGCCCTTTGGTGACTGATTGTTCGATTACTCGACCAGGGGCAGTAGAGTCATCTTGCCACGTGGTTTCTTCACCTTTCACCGCGCGCGAGAGAGCATCACTTCAGGGATTCCAGGGGAGAGCAAAGCTCGTGGCCTGCTGAAGATCGACTCGGGGAAACAAACCCATTGCCATCGTTAAATCCTGGCGATCAAGATGAAACCCAGACGTGAGGAAAACGGTGCAGGCATCGTCCAAAGGCCATGGCAAACACCGGAGAACAGAGGTCAAAGGCTCAAAAGCCGAAACCACAAAACCAAGCAGATGGGCGTCAACTAAAACCAGAAAGGTGACCTACGAGGCCAGGCGACTTCGCTCGATGCCTCGCGAGGGCTGGGCGGCCACTGGATCGCCATGGCGATGAGTGTCGACATGGTCCAGGCGGCGGAGTATAGGTACTCACGGGACAAAAAGATGGTACAGAAAGGAACTTGGGGGTCTGTAGATGCTTACCCGTGCGTGAATTGAACTGGAGGCGACAGGGGTGCCTGGCTTGCAAGGAGTTAGCCGGAGAAGAAAGTTTAAGCAGGTCGGGACGTCTCGGGGCATTGGTAAAGAAATTGAGCGTGTAGAAACAATGCTGGAGATTCAAGGGTGGTTTACAATCAGTTATATAGGCATGAGGATGGTTGCCTCAGCCTCTGCAACTCGGGGTCGCGAGGGGGACAAACCCCTATTTGGGCGTTTCCTATATACTCCACGAAAAAGGGCGAGCGAGAGATCAAATTGTTCGGAAAGATGAGAGGAAAACGGCAGTGAAGAAATCTCCTGAAACCATCGCGAGATGAGAGAGAACGGGGTCGAGAGAGAAGACCCGTGGCTGGAGTCCTGACCCGCGAAGGAGTCGGAGGAAGGGGAAGACTTGGATGTCGTCTGATCGGGGTTATTTTGAACAGGGACCGTGGGATCGCGCGAGAAAAGGAAAGCAAAAGGAAACAGCCGCGTGACAGCAGAGAAAAATTCGAAACTATAGAGAAATTAGAGACATTAAATGCATTTTTGATTAAATTCTTTACCAAACTATATGGAAACTTGTATAATCAATTTGTAGGGTCAAACATGGTCAAAACGAGTCCAAATTTGGACCATAAACTAATTAAGTAGTCTAGATTATTTCTATTCAATTAGATTTAGGTTTTTCTCAAGTCTTGACCATAGTTTCTTTAACAGTCATTTAACTTTAACTTAAAGCATTAATCGATTAGATAATTTAGAAAAATACTTTCTTTTGTTAGTAAATTGAGCAAATTTGAGATAGATATTAATTATTCTCTTAAAAGGTCATGTCTTATATATTTGTATGCCTTTTGTGCAACTTTGATGGAGGAGAGAGAATAAGAATTTCCTTCCTATTAAAACTATAAGGGAAAGAAGGTTGCTTCTTGCTTAAGTTATACCAAGTATAAATTTCGAAATTTTAAACCTCTTATCTCTCTCTTCCACTTCAATTAAACAATATTTAAGGTTAGGCAAGAGAAAAGGGTGAGGGCCACATATATTTTCTTGATTGCATAAATAATAAATAAAATGGAGAAAAAGTGGATTCATCCCAATGTTGTTTTTCTGACTTTATTATTATTTAAGAAAATTCCTCTTTTAGGGTCTTTTGCTAAACAAGCCCTCCATTATAATTAATTAAGAAAACCACATTTTAAGACTCAAATAAATTTGAAAAGTTGGGATGTTACAATGATAGTACTTCTGGAATATTAAAAGACGGCTAATCGTAGTATTAGATATGAGAAACCCTACTCCTATATATAGGAGAACAGGGAAGCGTACATGACACAACCTAACCCTAATGGGACAAGACATACTTGAGCCCATATTACAAAGTCAATAAAAACAATAATAAACAGACTCTCTGACACTCCCCCTCAAGCTGAAGTTGAGAGAATACCAGATCAACTTGCAAACAGAGAGTCAAACTAGAAAATAAAGAAACAAAACAAAAAGATAAACCAAGCCCATACATGAAATTTCTCCCCCTCAATATTACAATTAAACACTCAAACACTCAGACACTCCCCCTCATGTAGATACTCCAAGCAAGTAGGTCACAGAAGCTTCTCGATCATCTGGAGCAGAAATAAGCAGCAACACGATCATCTGGAGCAGAAGTATCAAAGCAGCATGGTCTTCATCTCATCACTAACGTCGCAGCCCAGAGAGTGCTGGGTCACAATAGTAGTAGTGATCAACGTACAAATAAAGTACGAACGGGTCAACGTGCGAAACAGAGCACAGACGAGCTAGAGAGTGCTGGCACACAGTAGTAGGGAGTCGACATGCACACAAGGCATGGACAAAAAGAGAGTCAAAGTGTCAAAACACAGACATGCCAGAGAGTGCTGGCGCACAGAAGCAACAGTCGACAATGTAGGCAGATATAAGACCAGTGGACAGAGTAGCTAACAAATAACACGCTCCATGTAAAGTCAACAACAAAGATCTTCATCATCTTCCCTCTTCATACAGTATCCACCATAGTAGCAGACGTCAAAGTCCAGCGAGTGCTGGTCCACAGTAGAAAGTCAACATGCAAATAAAGCACAGACAAATAGATAGCAACAAGTAAAATGTGCTAATCATAGCACAAGCAGCAACAATGACGTCCCAGTATGTAACTTCATAGCAACAATGGAGGTAGATGATGAATAAACAATAATAGCAGCAGAAAGCACCACATAGTAGCAAAACTATCATGTAGTATATGTAGCACGAGATCCATAGAACAACAGTAAAACGTGGCATGAAGATGCACATAGCAGCATAACTAAATTCTTCATTTCTTCTTCCTTCATCTCTCCTCGCATCTCATCTCTTCATCTTTTCCTCTCTTCTATTTCTCCCCCTCACACCAACCACAGAGAAGATCAAGGGTTGGGGGGGACAAATACAAGTTCCATTAGATCCAGGGAATGAAACAGAAAGAGGTGCAAGTGGTGTAAAAACCTTACACATAATCAATATGTAGACCATGGTGCGCAGATTATCCAAGGAGGCAACCATCTTAGCAGTATAGCAGCAATAACACTAGAGCAATAGCAGCGACATAAATAAATGGCACCAGTAGCAGCAGCAAAAAGGTAAATCGCAGCAATGCAATTGCAGCAGCAGTAGAGGGCTTAAAGGCCAAAGTATTTCAAACCAGTAGCAGAAAAGGAGAGCACTCAGCAAGGAAAACGTAAAAAAAAATATTGTGCAGGCTGCTACAGTACCAACGGCAGCATAGAGGTTAGAAAATGAAACTTCAGCTCATTCCATAGAGATCTGATTGTTTGGCAGCTAGGGTAGGAGATGCTCAAGACATAGACGACCCAAATGGAGCAGGTCCTAAGGAAAGGCAACACCTTAGTAGACCGTAATGGAGCCGGAGATCAGGAGCATGGACAGACTTGTACAGACTGCCAAAAGAATATGCAATAACTCCTCCAAGGCATGCAGAAGACTCTCACCCTCTCCTAGAAGCTGCTAAGGGGTTGAGGAAGAGAATGGGGGCACTGGAGATAGGCAAAACCATGAAGGAGAGGTTTGGATGCTCCCAAAAACCCGCCATGCTACAGTAGTGTACTGTAGCAATATGCCAGGATTGAAGGAATAGGAAACCATGCGCAGTAGCAAGTGAAAGGGAGCATCAACAGCAGCAAAAAGGAGATGAAGGAGCAATAGAAGTTATGGAATGAAAGAGTGGACAAGGCCTGCGGGCGGCCAAGAAAGAAGAGGGTGTTGCCGCCCGCCGGCTGTGGCTCTCTCTTTTCTCCCTTTTACTTGACGGCTAGGGTTTTGGATATCTGCTCTGATACCATCTGGAATATGAAAAGGCGACTAATCGTTTTATTAGATAAGACAAACCCTGCTCCTATATATAGGAGAACAGGGAAGCGTACATGACACAACCTAACCCAAATGGTCCAAGACATACTTGGGCCCATATTACAAAGACAATAATAACAATAATAAACGGACTCTCTAACACTAATATGATACTGCTGTAGCATTCATTAATACATTACTGCTGTAGCATACGTTAATAGTTTAATACATTACTGTTATGAACATATAACATGTAATATATTAGTGTATGCTACATGATTCTATACTACATAATATACATTAAATACATTACTCATCTACTGCAGACTTGTATTTTTCCACCTTATATTATATAATAATACATTCATAATTTGATACACTATACATCTTCTACCGTCCACGGCATATTAGTATCTTAATTTATAATCCAGTAAATTACTAAAGTCAATACGAAAAAAGACTAAAGTATAGTTGTATTATAAATGGTTTACATTGTTGTGTATGACAATTTTTACACTTAATACATGATTTAAAAGTTCCTAATTAGATGTAAATATGTGTAATTTGGTATAAAATTGTATAAGAATTCAAGCACCCACTTTTTCAAAAAACGTCCGCCTGGCGCTCAAGCGACCACAATGGTGCTGTCCGCACGCCTCCCACTTCCCACTTTTAAACATTGAAACCTTGCTTAAGGTAAGAGGGGTAACAACCGTGGTAATTTCGGTATTCATTGGAGTATTTAGCCCGACAAAAAGCGGCCCACCCTGAATCTGCTGTAAGGGTTTCCCAATAAGCCTGGTGAATGACCCCCCTTTTGAGTATCCTCCAATTAAGGTGGACCATAAAGTCGAGAGTCGATATCTAAATTTCCAGGATCCAGATCTAAAAAATAATAAACAATAATCACCAATTTCCATTAATTGAACTTGAATTGGATCCTAAATTAACTTGGGAAGAACCTACAAAGAGAGATTTTGAATCTTTACATCTTGATCAAAGTATGACCCATAACAAAGCTGATTAGAAAAGAAAGATCCATGTAGCCGACCCCAACATGGTTGAGATTGAGGCTTAATTGATGATGATGATGATGATGATGATGAACTTGAATTGGATACAAATGTTTAAACAATACTCCTTTAAGGAGTTATATGAAGTTTTTAACATATACATGAGAGAAGTACTAACTAATAATCATTGGTATTAACGTTAATATCATCAATTGATTTCATCTAAATCTCCATGTCTTCAATTTTTTATATATGGCTGGCAATGACCTAAAACACCAACAAACAAAAGCAAAGATCAACTGATATCCATTTTTCTATTTATCTCTTGAGCGGGCACGGATTCAGGGGAAAAGACACTTGTGCCCTCCTTTACGCATAGCCTCGGGGGTTTTCGGGTCATTTGACCCCGAGTCACTGCCTACCTTGCAGAGGGGCTCGACTCTTGCCCTGGGTGAGTCAACGCATGATCCAATCTTCCTGGGACCAAGCGGAGGTCCAGGCAAATCCACACGACCCTGCCGGGCTTAGTCCATGGTATGTTGAGTTATGCGTTGGGGTGAGGAGACTAGGACCTAGGTCATGAGGTGGTGAAACAGAACTATCAAATGAACTAGGAGAAAGAGAAACATTACCTAGGGGTTTCGGTTGCATGGATTGAAGACAGTGTATTCCACGAAAGTTTGAGGGCCCCCTTCCATTCTTTGGGATCCAAAGAAGAGCTTCTCTAGAGCACTCCATGCCGTGGAGGTGGATCAACTGGGATCAAGCTTCTTGGGATATCTGTGGGAATTTGGATCCCGTTGGGGAGGCTGTGATCATTCACTACGTCTCCCTCCCTTTGTCGTAGGTCCTTAGGGCTTATATAGGCATGAGACTTAAGGGGAGAGAATTGAAGATTAGAAACCCTAGTGTACTGGATAACTTCAATTTAGACTTAATAGAGGCCATGAGAATAAAAGCAAAGTGGTTGGGATCATGCGTCTGGGTTTACTGGAGTCGCGCATAGAAGTCTCAAGGGCTCATGTCAACTTGAGGAGGAAAAGAGAGGTAAACGTAAGAGCCAAGACTCCAACTCTCGTAGAATCACCCCGCGTCCGATTGAAGGGGATAACTCCTCATTTCATAGATCCCCGAGGAACCGAGAGTCTGCCTTTGGACTGGACTCTGTCCTCACAAGCAACACCTTTTATTTGATAAAACCCCCTTATCTTAACATAATTCTATAGGCCACAATATAGCTGCACTTACTCCCAAAATTTAGGATAATCCTCTCTTTGCGATTATCTCCCATTGGAAAAAAGATAATTCATTAAATACTATATGGTATCCAAAACTTGGTCTCCGAGCATTAATTAGATAGTACATCAATTAATTATCCAGATCATAGATAGATTAGAATCTTCTGAAATTTCTCCTATAATGTTATATTTCAATTATCCATCTACTAAAATTATCTTGAATATTTATTATGAGCACGAAATACTCATTTCCCAATTTTGTACCCCAAGGACCCATATGTAAACCTGAATTGGCCCAATTGGGCTTGAATTGGGTTCTATGGCCATGGCCCATTCCTTGGTCTTCCAAAGGGTCCATGAGTTTAATTATATTACTAATATCAAATTAAGGCTTGAGTTGCCATAGTTTCTCAATTAGAGTCTCATATAGACATATTAGCTCAATATTACTTCATTCATTTAAATTAAATACTCAATCTAAGTTAAAGGCTTAAATTCGAATTCAATCAAAGTTACTATTGATCTCGTCATCCTAATATTACTCTAATATATAATTATCTTAAAGTGAATCTCAGTACATTATTATTGAATTCATAATCATAGCATCCAAATTTACAAAATACGAGGATCTTACACCTTGAATCTATAGACTTTAGCTGATAATTCTAAAGAGGGAAGGCCAAGACCGCCTTCATCAATGGGCTGGGTGACAACGTCCCAAGCAACCCAAGCCCTCCTGCTATTGTTCTCTCAATCTCTCTACAAGGAGAAAATTGAATTGATTCTCTTTAGAATATTAGAAGGTAGATCAGTAGCATCCATCGAGTAAAGAGAAATTGATGAGAGAGTGTTGGTGATACAACATCTTTCTTCCACCAAAAGAGGTAGTTGCTCTTCCATGATGCCACCTTCTTCATAATCTTCTTGAGCATGAACTCAAAATGTATTGTCCTCATTCTGCCTCACACCCTAGGAACGCCAAGATATGTGAAGAGATCTCCAATGGGTGGCACCTCAGAGCATTTGAGATTTGTTCAAAAAGGTCGTCGTGATTAGGGACACACATGAAAATAGATTTAAGTTTGTTCACCTTTTGACCAAACCATAACTAATTGTCATTGAAGGAGTCAGCGTGCAATGTAGATGAGGGAGAAGAATGCGTAAAGAGATGATATCATCAGCGTAAAGAAGGATAGCATGGGTGTCCCGTTTGCTTCTTGTTAAAAACCTATCAGTAGATCTATCTATCAACTCTTGATTCATGCACCTGCATAGAGTTTCTTCAAAAAGGATGACATGATTCCCTTGCTTTAAGTTTGTGCATCTGAAAGAAACCAACGCTGACATCATTTAGCGTGACACTCATCTAGGTTCCCCTAAAGAAGCTCAAGCATAGGCCCACCATCATACTCATCATAGCAAACTTAGACAGAACGACCCTCAGGCATCCAAGCAACCGTATCACCGCTTCTCATGTCATGAATTAATTCTTTCGTCAGCCGAATGTTGTGAATGATATCCTTATTCTTCACGTAGGAGCCATGTTCATTAGATACCCCATCAAGGGGATGAAGTTTGATAATCGATTATCAAGGATTCTGGCCCGAATACGTAGAAAGACACTCTCAATAGAAATGGGTCTGGAGTCATTGGCCAGATCATGCATTTGCTCTTCTATTATAGAGAATGCTCATGTGACAACACCCATCATTAAAGAGAAATCAACGAGGCTCAGAAATTCCTCCTTGACCGTGTCCCAAGTTGTGAGGTATAAGCTAATGGAAAAACCGTCGGGGCCGAGCATCAAACTCTTATCCATCAGCTTCAGATGATCAGATGTAAATTGCTTACTTGTACTCTATAAATATAAGGAACACAGATACTGTCCTAAATTAGTCCGACTCCTTCCCATCTTCTACATCTTTCAACTAAGCCTTTAAGTCGAGTTTGCTAATCCAAAGGTCACCCTTATCTTATAGCAATGCACGATCTTGGGGCTTGCTAAAAAGTCAGTTGTTTTGCCTTTGACAAAAGCTGATTGATTGCACATCTATAAAATAGCAGAAGTTACAGACGCACTTCCTCTGACATGCCCCCACAATGTGAATAATAGATGGGTGGAGGTTCGAGGAGGTTGCGGGTTGCGTCCTGATTATGTAAAAAAGTTGAGTGGTTTTGGAGCATTTTTGCTAAGTTAAGTGGACGCTTTATGAAAAAGTGTACAACCTAGTGAAACAATATTAATATAGATCTTCGTAACAATTCATTACTAAGTTATTGAATGAGCACTCAATAACCAAGCAATAGGAATGATATTCATTAGATTAATCTAGGTAAAAGGATTTATGTGCTAATTAGTACTAGTTACAGCTTTACGCCCTTTAATATAAGTGTAAGCATGTTATATTAGTGACTTACTATTTAACTATCAAACCATATGAATTAAACAAAAATTAACAAAATGTTACATTGGATTAAGGTATTCTGAAGCATAATATAGCAGTCAATGATCAAAATTTCAGTACACATACTATAGCTTTTGCTGTATGCTATGACAGAATACACTATCATAGTACACACATACTATATTTTACATAGTTGACTAGCCTTGTGTGCTTATAGTACTCTTATCGTACTTTTTACGATATTTACACATAGTGCTTTCGAAATAGTAATGTTATACTTAGGGGTGAGCAGAATTTGGTTACTAACCAATTAACCAAATGGTTAAATTCCAAATGATTTTTTTTTGGATAATTTTGTTAATTTAACTCCGCCTATGTTTTCATACATTTTGTGCAAATGTAGCTGGTCCCAAGCCCGGGTAAAGGAGGAGGGTTGGTGGTAGGTTGACAGCCAACCATGAAAACTTTGTCACTCTTTCTATGACATGGATCCCTATAAAAATTTCGTTGATAGTCCCTACCTAGCGACGCACTGCATCGACACCCAAGTGCAGTGATAAATATGCAAGAGGTTTCGACACATCGACGCCCGGTTGTGTTGAAGGATTGACAAGTGTTTTCGCATCTTGGACGTGTGTGGGTAAAGAAGCTAGTCCCGCTGCATCATCGCCCGGATGTAGTGAAAAATGTGCAAGGGTTTCCACATCTTGGACGAGTGTGGGTAAAGAAGCTAGTCCCGCCGCATCATTGCCTGAATGTAGTGAAAAAAGTGTAAGGGCAACATTTTCGACGAATGCAGGTAAAGAAGCAAATTCAACAAAAAGGGATTAGAGTTGGATCTTGGAATATTGGCTCTTTGACAGGGAAATCTTTGGAGATAGTGAATACCATGATGAGAAGAAAAGTCAATATAGCTTGTTTGCAGGAGACAAAGTGAACAGGGGAACAATGTAGAGAGGTTGGAGACACATGATATAACATCTGGTATACATGTATTGATAAAGATAGAAATGGCGTAGATATTATTGTTGATAAGATGTTGAAGGACAATGTTGTCAAGATCTCAAGGATGGGTGATAGAATCATAGCTATCAAGGTTGTTCTTGGGGGAAATATTTTTAACATTATTAGCGCTTATGCCCCCCAAGTTGGCCTTAGCGAGGATGCTAAGAAGGATTTTTGGGATGACATGGATGAATTGAGGCAGGGAATCCTGATAGAGGAGAAGATTATTATTTGGAGTGATTTAAATGGCCATGTGGGGAGTAGCAATGCTGGATGTGAAAGAGTTCATGGTAGTTTTGGTTATGGAAGCAGAAACGGAGAAGGAGAGAGGATATTAGATTTCGCAGTTGCATATGATATGATTTTGGCAACCCATTTCAAGAAAAGAGAATCTCATAAGATTACTTTCAAGAGGGGGCACAATTGTAGTCAAATCGATTACCTACTTACGAGGCAGGTGGATCGTAATATATGCAAGAATTATAAAGTGATTCCTGGCGAAGAACTCACGACCCAACATAGGTTGGTGGTTAAGGACATTAACATGAAGATCAATAAAGGCAAGCATAATAGAAATCAAGATACCAAGATCAAGTGGTGGAATGTTAAAGGAGAAAAGAAGTTGACTTTTTATGATAAACTCCTCAAGGAGGGGACTTGGAACCTGGAGTCTGATGTTAACACTATGTGGCATAACATGAGCTCCTGCATAACAAAAATTTCCAAAGAGGTTTTGGGGGAGTCCAAAGGTTGTGGGCCTCCACAGAAAGAGACTTGGTGGTGGAATGATGAAGTACAAAAGGCTATTAAACTAAAAAGGGACTTGCCCAAATCTCGAGATGATGCAACATTCCAAAGATACAAGCAAGCAAAGAAAGAAGCTAAAAAGGTTGTTCGGGAGACAAGGTCCAGATACTTTGATGATATTTATAAAAAGCGGGACACAAAAAAGGGGGAAAAAGATATTTTGAAAATGGCTCGTATAAGAGAAAGGAAAGGAAGAGACTTGAGTCAAGCGAAATACATTAAAAATGAAGATGGCAGAGTGTTGGTCAAGGACGATGATATCAAGAACCAGTAGAGAAATTACTTCCATAAGCTTTTCAATGGATATACTGCAAATAATGTTAGAGACTCGTGTGACATGAATACAAGAAATATCATTTACACGCGACGAGTTTCACCTTTTGAGGTCAAGAATGTCTTGAAAAAGATGAAAATGAGAAAGGCATGCGGACCAGACGGTATTCCCATTGATGTATGGAAGAGTATGGGGGATGAAGGAGTTATGTGGTTGACAAAGTTCTTTAACAAGATCATGAAGACCAAGAAGGTGCCGGATGAGTGGAGAAATAGTACTATAGTCCCCATCTACAAGAACAAAGGTGATGTTCAGAGCAGCACAAACTTCAGAGGTATCAAGTTGATGAGTCACACAATGAAGCTTTGGGAGAGGATTATTGAGCAGAGGCTCAGATCTATAACGCAAATATCAAACAACCAATTTGGTTTCATGCCTGGAAGATCAACAACATATGCTATTTTTCTGATTAGGAGGCTTATGGAGAAGTATAGAGAAAGCAAAAGAGATCTTCATATGGTGTTTATTGATTTGGAAAAGGCTTATGATCGAGTACCTAGAGAAGTGTTGTGGATGGTTTTGAAGAAAAAGGGTGTGCCAATCCAATACATTGACTTGATCAAAGACATGTATGATAGCTCAGGAGAGACACCAACTTTTCCTATCACAGTTGGGGTACACCAAGGATCCACACTTAACCCATATCTATTCGTTCTTGTTATAGATGAGTTGACAAAGAATGTTCAGGATGATATTGCTTGGTGTATGTTATTTGCTGATGATATTTTGATTGACGAAACTGAAGATGGATTGAATGATAAAGTTGAACGTTGGAGAAACGCACTGGAATCAAATGGATTTATGATTAGCAGGAGCAAAACTGAGTATATGCATTGCAATTTCAGCCAATCACGCAGTGCGAATGATGGAGCCAAGTTGGACGGAGTAGATATACCAAAATGTGATAAATTCCGTTACTTGGGTTCTATTATTCAAATAGATGGGGATGTTCAAAATGACGTTTGTCACAGGATCACTGCAGGATGGTTGAAATGGAGGAGTGCTACTGGAGTTTGATGTGGTCAGAAGATCCCTCTCAGGTTAAAAAATAAATTTTATAGAACAGCTATACGGCCAACCATGCTCTACGGGAGTGAATGTTGGGCAGTAAAGAAACAAGGTCTCAACAAGATGAATGTGGCTGAATTGCGTATGCTGGGATGGATGTGTGAGAAGACAAGAAAAGATCGCTTGAGAAATGACTGTGTCAGGAATAAAGTAGGGGTGGCGAGTATTGATGACAAGTTGCGCGAGGGCCGACTTAGATGGTACGGACATGTGCAACACAAACCGACTAATGCGCCTATACAAAACAATGCTATTGAGTCAAGCACAATAAATAGAAGAGGAAGGCCTAAATTAACATGTGATGAGCTTATAAAGAGAGATTTTGAATCTCTACATCTTAACCAGAATATGGCCCATGATAGAGCTGAATGGAAACGAAAGATCCATGTAGCCGACCCCAACATAGTTGGGACTGAGGCTTAGATGATGAGATTATGATAATTTGGTTAATTTGGTTAATTGGTTAAACGATTAATTTGTTGGTTAATTTTTTTGTTTGGTTAACCGAATTAATCCAACAACCACAATTTATTCAACAATAAATATCCTAAACACACATATCCCTATATAGCTATACTTTTATTTCAAAAACCCTCCACATTTATAGTTTTATACACTAATCAATTTTTTAGAAACTATATATCACTATATTTATATGCAATACTACTATAATATGACTATTGTTCAAAATTTTGTTAGAGTCTTAATGCAATATTATTGCAAGAGTTTTATTTGGTTAACCAGTTTAACCGGCCGAATTAACTGTTAACCGATTTGCCATAACCGAATTAACTGGCACCAATTGCATTAGGTTAATGGTTAAAATCTCAAACCACAAATTAACCATTTAACCGAACCGAATTAACCTTCACCGACCGAATTAATCGAATGCTCACCCCTAGTTATACTCTTAGAAAGTGAAATTAATATAGATTTTATGACTCTGATTCCTATGGAACTATCAATTATCTATAATGTAATACATTTATAACAGGCGGTGAGCGACAATTATACATACAACATTGGTACATGAGTTTAGTATAGGTGGGAGAACATTATAACAACATGGCATGTTTTGTGTGTGTTTGTAGCATGTAATAGGTAGATGGCATCAATCAATTAATTTTGTTTTATATATGTTGGACCGGGACAAACCTTAGTTAAGTGATCCTAAGAAGCCGATAGTGGGCCATATGAAGCGGGTTAGGGGGCCAAATCCCGTATGATAAATGCTGCTTCTCCTAACAATTCAATTGAGATTGCTCAGGTACCTGGGCAAAACTGCTTAAGCGGGCTCTTAAGCAGTCAAAGCGGAAACTTTCAAAATCCATGGGTATGGATTTGTTCTTTGAGGTTACATCTACTTAGAATATTGTTCATGTATAACAGATTGTTGTTCGAAGCAAGGTTATCGAGTCAAGCACAATTAAAAGAAGCAGAAGTAGACCTAAATTACGTGGGAAGAGCTTATAAAGAGAGATTTTGAATCTTTACATATTGATCATAGTATGACCCATAGCATAACTGATTGGAAAAGAAGGATCCATGTAGCCAACCCCAACATGGTTGGGATTCAAAGCTTAGATTATGATGATTACAGTGATGAAAGGAGATTGTTGTATCTCTATCTGCATGAATATAGGAGAAGATGCTTGTTGTATGGGTTTTAGTTTTTCGCAATAGTTGTGAGTTGTGACAAAAGATGGGGTATAGCTTGTGTGTAATTGTCTCGCACAAATGTAATACCAGAATCTCTTAAAAGATGTAGTGCTTAAATTCCTTTGGATTGTGAGCTAGTTCTGTGGTTTTCTTGATTTTCCTACAATGGAGTGCATATAGTTGTGCATGTGTGAGAGTTTATTTGTACATTGTCTCCTTGTACACTATCAATATAAAGCAGTAGACATAGTCGACCTAAGTCAACTCTACACTTGCCATCTTGTTATCTTGCTAAAAAAAGCCATTTGGACGAGTATGATGATGAAAACATTCACTCTTACCTTATCGGTGATGCATGATCCTATGGCTTGCTAAAATGCATGTGATTTATCGTGATGTGATAAAAGATAGTTAATTGGACATGCCATAAAATAGTGGAATCCCTGTGTTTGAGCTTCCTGTAAAATGTCCCAACAAAGTATGCTATAGATGGGTTGGGGGGGAGGCTAACTTATTTGAGTGCATTTTGTTTATAGTTCAGGTGGCAGTTTGTTTGCTTAATTCTTTGAGGCTCGACTTATTTAAAATAATCTCATGTACATGAGATTATTGGTATAGAGATATGTTGTTTTCTGTTATGTTTTGTTGCGTGTCATGTGCATAGCATGTGCCTCACTTATGCTGTTCACTTCTGTAGTTTAGTCCCATATTGCTCACCTCTCCTTTAGTCTCTATTCTATTCTATTATATAAGAGACTGCATTGTACACTGTTTTAATCACTCTCAATAAACAAGTCTCAGTATAATCATATGGTATCAAGAGCAGGTCCAATCCCCCTTTTTTCTTCCCACCCTGCCCCCATGCCCGGAAGCCCCCCCCAACCGCCGCCACTGGCCTCCCTGCCCAGCGCAACCGCCGCCGTTGCCCTCCCCCGCCTTCACCACCAGCCGCCGCCCCTCCACCTCCACCATCAGCCGTCGCCACCTGCCCCTCCACCCGCCGCCACCACTTGCCCCCACCACCCGCCGCCCCCCCTCTCCACCTCTGCCTCTCCCCTCCCCACTCCTCTACCCACCGACTGCCACTCTTCTCTATCCTCTACTTTCCCCACCATCCACTCCCTTCCTCTTTTCCTAGCGGTTAATCTGCTCTTCCGAGCAACCATTGATCTCTCACGTTGAGAGTCCCCCTACGTCTTCGGATCTTTTTCTGCCTGCGCCTTATGAAGGAATATTGATTTTCTCATGTTGGCGTAGGTTCTTTTCATCTATCTCTGCCCGTAAACGGGTTCTTCTGATATGATGCGTCAGATCCCTGCTGCTGCTAATACCCCATAGAGGGTTCATTATTTACTATCTGCTGCTGCCCATTGTGGGTTATTTCGTTGCTGCCTACTGCTGCTTCACCACCATCTTGCTATTGCCTGCCTCTGCCCAGTATGGCATCCGTGGAGCCTCCTAGGTCTCGCTGTGTTACCATTGTCAAGCTCGATGGATCAAACTACCATCTGTGGTCGGCGTCCTTTGTACTATATGTGAAGGCTCAAGGCCGATACACCCATCTTACTACTGATCCGCCTCCTGCCCCTGCTGCTACTGCTGACGACAAGACCAAACAAGCTTATGCCCAATGGTCTAAAGACGACTCGGGCATTATGTCCTGGATTCTCAACAACACCGAGCCGCACATTAGTCAGTCTCTCCTGTGCCTTCATGATGCCAAAGCAATGTGGGACCAACTGTCTCATGTCTACTCACACCAGCAAAATCCGAAGAGGGTTTTTAAAATTTTCAAAAACCTAGCCAAGGAGTACTCCTCAGATGCGTCTATTGAAGATTTTTACAACCAATGCTCTGCTTTCTGGAACGAGAATGAGATCTACCTCCCTTTGACTGCTGACATCAAAGAGGCTCATAAGCAGCGTAATGAACTCCAACTGGTTCAGTTCCTGGCTGCCCTTCCCGCATCTTTTTTAGGCGTGGTTGACCAAATATTGTCAAGTGATCCGCTACCGACTCTTCGCGATGTTCTAAAGTGGGTCCAACGTCTACCATCTGTATCCTCTACACCTGCTATTGAGCATCCTGCTTTGGTTGCTTGTACTACTTATTCTGGACGTGGTCGAGGACGTGGCCGTGGAGGACGCCCACCACCTTCTGGAGGAAGAGGCACTTCTATTGCTCCCGGACGAGGTCAAGCCACTGGACCTCGCTACTGCAACTGGTGTGGTCGTGACAATCACACTGAAGATAGGTGCTGGATCAAGCACGACAAGCCCGCCTGGGCAAACCAGGTCTCCACGGAAGCTACTATAGAAGCCGCATCCGATCCACTAGCTGCTCCTCCATCCACTGACTAGCTCCACTCTGAGTTCGAGAAATTCTTCCAGGAGCGAATGACTCAACTATCTTCAACATCGACGGGTGGTTCCTCTACTAAGCTTGCGTCTCCCTCTACTGGTAACCATAAGTGGTGTATTGATTCTGGAGCGTCTGTTCACATGGCAGGCGACATCCACTTATTTTCTGCTTTATCTAAAACTTCACATATTCCATCGGTCACAGTTGCTAATGGCTCGAAAACACCTGTGCATGGTATTGGCACCGTTTCGCTATCTCGCAAGATGAATCTTCACTCAGTTTTATATATACCTCAGTTTCCTGTTAATTTATTATCTGTCAGTAAAACTGTCAAACAACTTCAGTGCTCTATTAAATTTGATCCCTCTGGTTGTGTTTTGAAGGATCTCCACATGAAGACGAGGATTGGTTCGGGTTATGAAGGACTAGATGGACTTTACTACTTGGATGGACCACCTACAACTTCAGCTCTCTTGTCTACGCCTGTCTCAGGACTTCAGTGGCACTTCCGGTTGGGTCATCCGTCTACTGCGAAGATGAAGCTTTTATTTCCTGCTTTAGCTGAAAATAAATTCTCTTGTAAAACCTGCGTTTAGAGTAAACAAACGAGGTCTGTTTTTCCTGCTAAGAAAGATCTTGGGTCTAAAGATATTTTTGAGATTGTTCATTCTGACATCTGGGGTCCATGTAGTGTCCCGAGTCAAACTCGTGTTGAGTATTTTCTGACATTTATTGATGATTATTCCTGTGCTACCTAGCTTTTCTTGCTCAAAGATCGGAGTACTGTATTGGACAATATCCACATTTTCTTTTCTGAAATAAAAATCCAATTCAATAAAACCATCAAAATTCTCCGTACTGACAATGCCCTAGAGTTTATGCAGAAGTCTGTCACTTCTTTTTGTTCTGATCATGGCACCATACACCAAACTACTTGCCCCTATACTCCTCAGCAAAACGGTGTTGTTGAACGCAGAAATCGCCATCTCTTAGAGGTTGCTCGCACTCTTCTTATCCATTACAAAGTTCCTCACCGTTTCTGGCCTGAGGCAGTCACTACGACATGTTTTCTTATAAACCGCATGCCCTCTTCTGTTTTACAAAATCACATCCCTTACTCATTTTTGTTTCCTGATGCACCTTTGTTTCCTGTACCACCTCACATTTTTGGGTGTACTTGTTTTGTTAAGAATCTACGCCCAAGAATGTCGAAACTTGACCCTCGGTCTACTAAGTGCATTTTTTTGGGTTATTCGAGAACTCAAAAAGTCTATCGCTGCTTTGATCTGATACTCAGACAATGGTTTGTCAGTGCTGATGTAGTCTTTTTTGAGCATATGCCCTTCTTTTCTGAGGATGGAGCAAGCCTATCTCCTGATGTGTTGGCACAAACACCTCTACCGGACATTGTTGAAGATCTATCTGTCTTTGACCAGCCTAAAGAACGTCCGCTGCAAGTATACAAACGCCGACCAAAGACAAGCACTCCTTCCATGGCCCCTCAACCAATTCTTGCATCTGCGGATGATCAAATAAACACTGAGGTAAATTCTGACTTGCACCTTCCTATCAGCTTACGAAAAGGTGTTCGCTCCTGTACTAAACATCCTATTAGTCATTTCTGCACATCTGACAATCTGCATAACAACTTTGCCTACTTTACTTCTGCACTTTCTGCTGTCACTGTTCCGAAAAATGCTACAAAGGCTCTTACTATTCCAGCATGGAAGAAGGCAATGGGGCAGGAAATGCATGCACTATGTGATCGCAAGACATGGGAGCTTGTGGATCGCCCTTCTTCTTGCCCTACAGTGGGCTGTCGTTGGATCTTTACTATTAAATATCAGCCTGATGGGACTATTGAACGTCTCAAAGCCCATCTTGTTGCAAAGGGCTACACACAAACATATGGTGTTGATTATTTTGAGACCTCTCCTGTTGTACGATTAAACTCTGTTCGCATTTTGATTTCTGTTGCTGTGAATAAAGACTGGTCTCTCTTTCAGCTTGATGTGAAAAATGCATTTCTTTACGGAGATTTACATGAAGAAGTCTACATGGAGCAACCCCCTGGGTTTGTTGCTCAGGGGGAGTCTGCCTCCAAGTATGTAAGCTGAACAAGGCTATCTATGGTCTCAAACAAAGTCCGCGAGCCTGGCTTGACAAGCTCAGTCAAATTTTAGTCACCTTTGGCTTTCGTTGGTCTCATTCTGATCATTCCGTCTTTATTCGCAAGACAGTGGCTGGACTTGTCATTCTGATTGTTTATGTGGATGATATTATATTATCTGGCAGTGATACTGTGGGCATACAGGAAACTAAAACTTACTTAGAGAAGCACTTTGTCACTAAAGATCTTGGAAAACTTCGATATTTCCTAGGCATTGAAGTCTCCAGATCATCTGCAGGACTGTCTCTCTCAAATAAAATGTGCTTGATCTGTTGCAGGAAACTGGCATGCTAGGCTGCAAACCGGCTAACGCTTCACTTGACCCAAACATGGACTAGGATGATGCAAACTCTCCTCCCTATGATGATCATCACCAGTTCAGGAGGCTGGTAGGCAAGCTTATTTATTTGACTGTCACACGAGCTGATCTTACTGTTGCCGTCGGATTCTTCGGCCGGTATCTTGACAAACCCCGACAATGTCATTGGGATGCTATATGCCATATTCTGAGATATCTTAAAAGTTCTCCAGGGAAAGGCTTGATGTATAAAAAGCATGGTCACTGCAACCTATTTGGTTTCTCGGATTCGGACTATGCAGGAAGTCGTTCTAATCGAAAGTCAACATTAGGCTATTGTACATTAGTGGGTGGAAACCGTGTCACCTGGCGAAGCAACAAGCAGACTGTTGTCGCCAGATCCAGTGCAGAGGCGAAATACCGAGCGATGGCTCATATTGCTTGCGAATTGTTGTGGATTCAGAGTCTCCTTCAGGAGTTTGATATAACTTATTCTAGCCTTATTCCTATGTTTTGTGACAATAAGGCCTCCATTTTTATCGCGAGCAACCCCACATTTCACGAGAGGACGGAGCATATTGAGGTCGACTGTCACTTTATTCGAGAAGCGGTTCTCTCTGGCAGAATTTGCACGCCGTATCTCAGTACTGACAAACAAGTTGCAGACATCTTCACGAAGATACTTCCCAAAGCTCGTTTTCAAACTCTAGTTGACAAGCTGGGCATGTTCGACATCTACGCTCCAGCTTGAGGGGGAGTATAGAGATATGTTGTTTTCTGTTATGTTTTGTTGAGTGTCATGTGCATAGCATGTGCCACACTCATGCTGTTCACTTCTGTAGTTTAGTCCCATATTGCTCACCTCTGCTTTAGTCTCTATTCTCTTCTGTTATATAAGAGACTGCATTGTACACTGTTTTAATCACTCTCAATAAACAAGTCTCAGTTTATTCATAATTGGTAGCTCTATCTCTCGAATATATGAGAAGATGCTTGTCAAATACGTTTAATTTTGTCCAGGCATTTGATAGAAGACGCCAGGGAGGGGGTAGATTGGGTGTTATCATTTTTACAAATGTAATTTAAAGATTGATTGTGCTAATATTTCCTACAAATATGGTTTTGTTCTTTGATATTGCTTGAATGTCCTAGTAAGGGTGCATATATGAGTGTGATTTTGCTTGAATTTCCTATAAAGGGTGCATTTACGGTTGTGCTTCTGTAACATATGTAAATTGCCTACATATATTTGTAAAGCAATACACTTATACACACAATTGATCCAAGTTAATCCACTCTTCCCATTGTGTGTGTCTTGCACCAAAAGCCTGCATGCCAAGTTTGATGATGTAAAGTTCATCCTCATCTTTTTAGTGATGCATACTCCCGTGGCTTGCTAAAAATGTGCGACATCTTTCTTTGATAAAAGCAAATTGATTGGACATCTCATAAAATTGTAGAATCTCTGCAGTTGGGTTTCCTCAAACATGTCCCAAAAATAATAATAATATCATAGATGAGTGTCTGTGTTGTGGGGGGTGTCGTAGTTATCCAAACAAAAAACCTAGCCGGTTTTGGAGCATTTGTGCTTCTGCTTCAGGTGGCAGTTTGATTTCTCAAGCCGTGGGCAATATATTGTATAAGTTGAATCTATAGGCTTGTATTTTTAGTTAGTGTGGGTTTGTCCTGTGGAGATTAGAACTATTTAGAATATCATTCATCATGTTTTTTGCTCTATCCTCTTGAATATAGGAGAAGAAGCTTGTTATACAGGTTCCAATTTGTACCAATATCTGTCATAAACGATGGGTGGTAGATCGACTGTTATCATTTACTACAAATGTAATTCATACCATCAAAGCTATGCGAACATTTCCTACAAGTGGTTTTTTTCAAAATTGTCTTTTAAAAAACATTATTCCTCTTCATGATTTTATTTGGATTTTTTAGTATCACCTAGGTGTAACTTGTAAAATGAAAATTGAATTCGGAAACTGTTGCAGTTTTCTCACATTTAAGTGCTTATTAGTAACAATATTTATTTATTATGCAGAACTCACTCTCCATAAATCTGGGCTTTCTGACTCCTGCTCCCGCTTCCAACTGATTGATTAGATTTAATGGCTCTTGAGCATTTAAAATTCTTTCGGCTGAGGCACTGGATAATTTTCACATGTTCATGTCTGGCGAGTGAATAATATCCTTAGATCTTTTTGAGGGTAGATAAGATGCTTAGGTAAGAGCTCTGTTGAGCATATATATCTGGCTTTTCGGTACCCATGAGACTTCCAGTGGTCCTTGGCTGTACACCACTTAAAGCAAGGCTCTACACAATTTTTAATCAGTTTTAGTCTGCTCATTCACTTTAGACGGCCATTATGCATGAGTTTATTTATGTGGCATCATGAATAGAGATGCTTACCACATTATAAAGTATAATATACATATACGCATCTTCGAATAAACCTGCCCTCTTGCTTACCACAAAGATACAAGTCCCATATTGCTCTCCAGCAGTGTCTTTTTGATTACCACCTGTCTGTGCTATTATATTCTGATAGGAGATTGTGTATCAAGAAATATGAAAAGAGACGTTTCATTGCCAACTTCCTGATCTCAGATTGATATAATCTATGCAACTCCGAGCTTAAGTTGCCAGCCATGTGCCTCTGTATCAGGTATTCCAGATGCTTCTACGTATTATATAACTAGCAATTTATGCTTTTAAAATGAAACGATTATGTTTAGTTCTCCTTCTTGTAGTATTTTAATAATGCCCAGTGACCAACATGGCCATTACACTTTGAATTGACACCTTCACCCTGTTCATATATAATGTCTGTATCATTTTTTTCACTCGCTTAATTATGAAAATTGTCGAACCGTTCTACAAATAACTTCACATAAGAAAAATGGTGGCTTTTATCCCCCCATATCGGGACTGGTTAACAGGTCCTTATTTTATGTTTGGCTACAAGAGCTTCTGGGCGATGTTGGTTTCTGGCATGTGTAACCACTGCTTTGCAATGTCCATGCTGCCTACACTAAGTTCACAAGTCATTACAAATGGTAAGTTCTAAGAGTAATGGTGGAGAAGATTTAATAGGTAATGTAACAAAATGGATGTGATGTATCATGTACGCCAATCACGGTACCAAACATTCTCAACATCTTATTGCATACATGTCATCTTCTGTTGATGACTTCAGCCTAGTTGTTGAGGAAAACGACCCAACATGGTTCTAAAAATCCATATTATCAACGATACTTGTAGCTGTTATTGCACACATACTGAGCTCTGATAACCTGATAGGAAACCATTTTGACCTTGAGGCAACGATTTTTCTTCGTTTTTTATCCACCAAGTAGCAGATCTATTCCTCGACTAGATCTAGCACATAGTTTACAAGATTTGGTGTATACCGAACACCATTTCACCTCCTCCTAAATTCGATTTTTTTCCCCAAATTGAAATCGTGTTCTGTTTCTTAATTTAACGTCATTCCTATTGTGATTTATGTAGATATTTAACATACATTAGACAAAGGTGAGTTTAAACATTCAATATTGAAGAACATACATGGATTATGTTCTTTTGGAAAAAAATGATGTCATATGGTCAAACTCCCTTACAATTTCACTATTTTTTAATCTTATTAGTATATACACTTTACTGCTTTTCTATACTTAGTGTATTTTGCTTTATGCTTTTTCTCTTTTTCTATTGTGTACTCTTTATCCCACATGGGTTATCTCTATACCATGTGTACTCTCTTGTCTTATAAAAGAGAGCCCCCTGTACTCTGTTTAATCATCCAATAATAAGCAATCTCGTTGCCGACTTCTAGATGGTATCAGAGCGGGCCGATCCACCTTAAACCTAATCCCTCTCTCACCCCAACCCTAGCCGCCATCTTCTCCACCAACCCTAGCCGCCGCCACCCCCCTCTTTTTTTTCCGCTGCCGCTACAGTACCGTCGCTGCTACAGTACCGCCGCCGCTACAGTACCGCTGCTACAGTACCATCGTCCACCCCTGCAATCTCTCCACCAACCTCCTATCTCCTCGCTACACCCGCTTTTGTGGCCTAATCTATCAACCCCTCCGTCTAGCTCCATTTCTATTTTCGAAATCTCCGGACAGCCCCGACGTTTTCCAGTTCTGGCACGTTGACGACGCAAACAAAGTTTCTCTCTCTTTCTGCCTGCGCCTCATGGTGGAGTGACTGATCCTCCATGTTGGCGTAGGTTTTTTTATCTCTAGCTACTGCCTACGTGGGTTTTCTAAGATCAATGCGTGGATCTTCTATCTGCTACTACTAGTCCATGTGTTGGACTTCTGCTGCTTTCTGCTGCTGACTTCTGCTGCTCTCTATGCCCGTGCTTCTGCCCCTTCCAATGGCGACACCTGACCTTCCACGCAACTTGTGTGTCACTACTGTGAAGTTGGATAACTCCAACTATCACCTCTGGGCGGCTTCCTTCGAGCTATATGTTAAAGCACAAGGGCGCTATTCTCATCTGACTACCAAAGGACAGGCGGTCCCCGCTACTGATGGTGATGAAAAAACTAAGCATGCCTACGATCTTTGGTCCAAGGAGGACTACGACGTTATGACATGGATGGTCAATAGCGTCGAGCCCAAGATCAACCAGTCACTTCTTCGCCTCTAGACTGCGAAGGAAATGTGGGATCAACTCTCTCATGTATACTCTCATTACCAAAATCCTAATAAGGTTTTTGAGATCTTCAAGCAACTTGCCAAACAGGAATTTTCTGCCACTGATTCTATTGAGGACTACTACACCACCTGCTGTGCTCTCTGGGATGAATTTTAGGTGTATCATCCGCTTTCTGCCGACATCACTGAAGTTCAGCGTCAACGGAACGAACTTATGCTTGTTCAGTTCCTCGCTGGTTTGCCATCTTCCTTCGCTGGAGTTGTGGATCAGATCCTATCCAGTGATCCTCTGCCTACCCTTCGGGATGTTCTCAAAAGGGTTCAGCGTCTGCCATCAGTTTCGCAGCACCTTTCTGATACTTTTGATGGAGCATCCGTCGTTGTTCGCACTGGAGATTCCTTCCGTGGCCGTGGTCGTGGTCGGGGCCGTGGACGCGGACGTTCTACTGCACCTGGACGTGGCTCATACTCTGGCGCTGACTCTACTGAGCCTCGTTACTGCACTTTCTGCAAGCGGACAAACCATAATGAAGATCGCTGCTGGATCAAGCATGGCAAGCCAGCCTGGGCGAATTAGGTCACAACGGATCAGACTGAGACTGCTACTACCTCTGCTCCGCCCTCTGCTGACTGGATACGATCTGAATTCGAAAAGCTGCTCCAGGCTTGTCTTGCTTCCTCTGCTGAAGCTTCTACTGATGGTAGCACCGCCCTCCTGACACAGTCTGGTTAAAACTCATGGGTGATTGATTCTGGTGCGACATCTCATATTTCTGGAAATCCTGCTTTATTCTCTAAACTGCACAATACTTCTATTACACCTCCGTTACACTGTCTGATGGCTCTAAGACACCTGTTACTGGGATTGGTGATATCTGTGTTACTGGTTGCCTGCCTCTGCGGTCTACACTTTATGTTCCTAAGTTTCCTAATAATCTGCTATCTGTAAATAGAACTGTGAAGAGCCTTCGTTGCTCGATTACGTTTGACCCGGATGGTGTTATTTTTCAGGATCTGCGCTCGAGGACGACGATTGGTTCAGGCCATGAGGGACCAGACGGGCTATACTACCTGGACGTTCCGAAGACCGCAACATACTTGACATCTTCTGTGATAGGCATCCAGTGGCACTATCGCTTAGGACATCCTTCTGCAGCAAAGCTGAAACAATTATTAGCTGATGTATTAGACTCTGTTTTTCATCGTGAGACTTGCCAACTGGGCAAACAGACCCGAGCATCTTTTTCAAAAAATCATGTATTAGTTCTAAACAACCATTTGACATTATTCATGCGGATGTTTGGGGACCCTGTTCTGTGCCGAGTACTTCTGGATTTAGATATTTCTTGAGTTTTATTGATGATTTTTCTAGAACCACCTGGTTGTTTTTGCTTAAAGACAAGTCTACCATTCTTGACAGTATCACAGCTTTCTTTGCCGAGATTCGGACCCAGTTTGCTAAACCCATTAAATTTTTTCGCACTGATAATGCCTTAGAATTTGTGCAAGCCTCTGTTAGCAACTTTTGTCAAAAACAAGGCACCATACACCAAACATCCTGTGCTTACACAGCACAACAAAATGGAGTCGCTGAACTCAAAAATCGCCATCTTCTTGAAGTTGCCCGCACTTTACTTTTTCATTATCATGTTCCCCAGTGTTTTTGGCCTGAGGCTATCTCTACTGCTTGTTACCTAATTAATCGAATGCCCTCTTCTGTGCTTGGGAATCAAGTTCCATATCAGATTCTGTTTCCGGATGCACCCCTTTTTACTGTGCCTCCTCGTCAGAGTTTTAAAAAGCGGCCCAGGCGGCCAGACCCTTGGCCGCTCAGAATGGGCTTTAGGCGGGCAGTCAGGTTGATCTCCATTAAGCGGCCGCTTCAGACCCGCTCAACCCGCTTAAGCGCCCGCCGGAGTACTGCTTTTGGGTGTCCGCCTGAGGCCGCTTAAGTTAAAATCAGGTTACATGCCCACTTCCTCGTCCCAAAATGAAATATAATCAATTTGTTAGTATGTATCAACATTGTATAACATTATTTAACATGTTAATATAATACTATTGCGCTAAAAAACTAAATATGTATCCAAATACTGTACAACAGTTAACTAGTGTATATATTACACTGATTTTGCTTTTTAAAACACAACTTATGTTTATAAATCAAGGTTAGTATGCGTTTCTCATTTTTAATTGAGTTGTACATGCATCAAAATCGTTCCTACTTCATATAAGCTCTGTATGTTTGTACTGCTGCACCCATTTACATCTTTATGTATGAACTGCTGTACCTACATTACATATTTATCATTTGTACATACATTGCTGCTCTGCTATGAACTCAACTACTAATATTTACTGATACATTATACTTGTACCTATACATACATTCATACCTTAGTTTTTCTTGTATTGTTATGCGTTCAACTAATGTAATCTATGTAGATGTACTTTGTAGTTTGCAATACATATAACGGTATAATGTACATATCATGTACTGCCTACTACTGTATAATGCATATTCTATACTATGTAGCATGTACCTCTAAAGCATAACGTATGACATATATCATGTACTGCCTGCTACTATATATTCATATACTATGTAGTATGTACCACTAGTGTATATATATCATCTATGGGCTACTTCTGTATATATTTAATTTAATATATTACTAGTTACTAGATTGAGTATGTTATAATTGAGTTAATTCAGTAATTCTATACTCATCACATGGTTTATATATGTATAATAATATATTATTCATATACATATATGTGTAATTTTCTATAAATTATATATGAATTTATGCTCTCGCATTTTCAAAAAGCGCCCGCCTGGCGCTCAAGCGGCCACAAGGTGCTGTCCGCACGCCTCCCGCTTCCCGCTATATAAAACATTGCTCCTCGTATCTTTGGGAGCACCTGCTTTGTCAAAAACCTTCGTCCCGGTCACACCAAACTTGATCCCAGAGTGACTAAGTGTGTCTTCCTAGGGTACTCGCACACTCAGAAAGGGTACCGTTGCTATGATCCTGTGTCAAAGAAATGGTTTGTATCTGCGGATGTTGTTTTCTTTGAGCACATGCCCTTTTACTCTTCTGCCGGGTCGGCTCTTACATCAGATTTATTACTGGATACACCTTTACCTGTCATGGATGATACCGCTGATATTACTGATATTGCTGATACTACTTCTACTAAAAAGCCGCCTCTAAAGTATATCAAAGAAGACAGAAGACAACAACTCCCTCTATGGCCCCTCCAAAGTCTTCATCCTCCGTGCCAGATCAAACACCACCGCAGGTATTCTCTGATCTTGATGTTCCTATCAGCTTAAGGAAAGGAACTAGAACTTGCACTAAACATCCTATTGGAAATTTCTGTACTACTAATCATCTGGGGACTAATTTTGCTAACTTTACTGCTGCTCTTTCTGCTATATCTATTCCTAAAAATGCTTCTCAGGCTCTTAAACATCCTGCTTGGCGTCAAGCTATGGAAGCTGAAATGCAGGCTCTTACTGAACGCAACACATGGCATCTAGTTGATCCTCATGTAGATTGTTCCCGCGTTGGTTGTCGCTGGGTATTTACTGTCAAATATCAACCGGATGGCACGTTGAACGGCTAAAGGTGAGACTTGTTGCTAAAGGCTATACACAAACTTACGGGGTCGATTATTTTGAGACTTTCTCTCCTGTAGCTCGGCTGAACTCTGTACAGATTCTTATTTCTGTGGCTATTAATTCTGATTGGCCCTTGTATTAACTTGATGTGAAGAATGCTTTTCTGTATGGGGATCTACATGAGGAGGTCTACATGGAACAACCCCCGGGATTTGTGCTTCATGGGGAGTCCTCTAAAGTCTGCAGGCTGAGGAAGGCGATTTATGGTTTAAAACAGAGTCCCCGTGCTTGGTTTGATAAACTGAGTACTATTCTTCAGAAATTCTCTTTTAGACACTCCCAGTCAGATCACTCTGTTTTTGTCAAAAATACTACTGCTGGCATTGTTATCCTTATTGTATATGTTGATGATATCATTCTCTCAGGTAGTGATCCTGCAGGCATTCAGGCTATCGAGTGCTATCTGGAGAAACACTTTGTTACCAAAGATCTTGGCTCTCTGCGGTACTTTTCTTGGGATTGAAGTTTCTCGGTCCTCTTCTGGTCTTTGTTTGTCTCAACGCAAATATGTTCTGGATCTGCTTTCTGAAACTGGACTTCTAGGTGCTAAGCCTGCTAGCACACCTCTAGATCCAAATACTGACTGGGATGTTGAGAACTCTCCTGCCTATCCTGACCATCATCAATACCGACGCATAGTTGGTAAGCTTATTTTTATGACCGTCACACGAGCTGATATAACTTCTGCTGTCGGGCTTGTTAGTAGATACCTGGATAAACCCCGACAATGTCACTGGGACGCTGCTTGCCACATTCTTAAATATTTGAAGAGCTCTCCTGGGAAAGGCCTGCTATATAAGAAACATGGTCACTGTAAACTCCTTGGTTATTTTGATTCTGACTATGCTGGGAGCAAGCTCGACCGACGCTCCACTTCTGGCTACTGTACATTTGTGGGAGGAAACCTTGTTACTTGGCGAAGCAAGAAACAGACGTGGTTGCTCGCTCAAGTGCTAAAGCTGAATATTGCGCCATGGCGCATACTACTTGTGAGCTTTTCTGGATTCGAAGCCTACTGAAGGATTTTGGTATTTCTGACTCCTCTCCTATTCCGATGTATTGTGATAAAAAAGCTGCTACGTTTATCGCCAGTAATCCCACTTTTCATGAGCGGACTAAACACATTGAGGTGGACTGCCATTTTGTTCGCGAAGCTGTATTATTTGGCCAGATATCCACTCCCTACATCCATACTTCTGATCAGGTGGCTGACATCTTCACAAAGATTCTTCCTAAGACGAGGGGGAGTATTAGTATATACACTTTACTGCTTTTCTATACTTAGTGTATTTTGCTTTATGCTTTTTCTCTTTTTCTATTGTGTACTGTTTATCCCACATGGGTTATCTCTATACCATACTCTCTTCTCTTATAAAAGAGAGCCCCCTGTACTCTATTTAATCATCCAATAATAAGCAATCTCGTTGCCGACTTCTATAGTATTGGGCTTACGCCCACTTATACACATGTGCACGCTCTTTATTTATTTAGTTATACTTGAATGAGGTCCATTTACCACTTAATTATTTGTGTATCTTTATTCAATCCAATATCTTGGTGGCCGTGCAATGATTTGTTAAATTATGTGAATAACACTTAATCATTTACACATGGTATAGAGCAACAAATTGCTCCTGGACCTTAGTCATCACCTCTCCCTCTCCTTCCTCCCTCAACAATCCTAGCCCTCAACCCTCACCCTCTACCCCTGTCTCCTTCCTCTCCCACCAACACCGGTGACCCCACAGGTGGCCGCCGCCACCACCACCGTACGAAGTAGTGGCCGCTTACGACAATAGTGATGTAGCGTGCCGCTAGGACCTGCGACCACCAGCCACAACAACAGTGTAGGGGCAATCAGGGCTGGCAACAACAACCCATGGGTACAACATCCCTAAGAGGAGCCATCGTTGCCAACAGGGGATGCCATATACCGGTGAGAACATCCACCATGTGAGGGTGCACCGCCTTATGCATGATCTAACACCACTGGTCCTTTTCCTTCTTCTCTCCCATGCTCTTCTATATATTTTCCAATCACAAAAAATGACAAAACAAAAATGACTCCGTCATTATTAAAAAATAGAGGGGCAAGTGTCTTCCTTTTCCTCCTTACGAGATTCCCCTAAATACATGAGCGAGAGCTTCGTTCATGTGGGATATGCTTTTGTATCATAGTGCATACTTCCTGTGATCTATTCCTATTGTGCGAAGTCTTTTGGTAGAACTTGCTTTTCTCTTACAATACTTTTAGCAACCTTAAGTGTGATCTTCTTCCTCATCTACCATGCTTCCATTCTAGTAGCATGCTCTTCCTTTATCGTGCTACTTCCTAGTAAACTATATTTGTTCTTCTGGATGGTGATGACGTCTTCTCTGCTCCCAACGTCATTTACAATGGCAAACATTCCTTATCTGCCATTAAAATTAAAAGGTGGCAACTACCTGATCTTGATGAATGTCATCTACACGTTCCTCGAGTCACAGAGCAAGCTCAAGTATATCACTGACAACCTGCCTATGAAACTTGAGGCTGACCGATGACCACACTTGGGCGAGGCGATTGGGAATAGTCAAATCCAACACTGTCTCTAGGGTGCATGGAACCCCATGTAGTGAAATAATTGTTTCACCATAATGCTAAAGTGATGTCGAAGAAATGAAACATGTTTACATTCGGTAACTTAATTATCTTTCTTTGTACAACATAGTGGATAAAATTTTCTCATAGAAATAAGATCCCACATGTGTTCTTGTGTTTTCAGGTTTTAGAGTTTTTACCACTTGTTCCTCGGGTTTTCGGTGTGTTACTTTTGTGCATAACTTTGATCTCAAGGACAACAAAGTTTTGTCCCATTCTATGATGCCTGTAATCATGGGTTTTTCTCAAGTGTAGAAAGAGTAAGAGTTTTGACTTGGGCTAATCGAATGTATGTTTCAACTGATGCCACCTTTCATGAAGATGACATCATCTCTACTCTGGTGATCTCTACCTAAACGCCGATGCAACTCATGATGCTTCCTCTGGACATCGACCCTTTCCCACCTCTGTTGGTTCATAAATGCCACCAATCATGATAATCCACCTCTACTACCTGCACGACCTCAATTTCATTCGAAGGTGTATCACATGAGATCTGTGGCTGATCCTCAAGTGACTGCTCCATCATCCTTTGCTCCAAAAGAAACTGACAAGCAGATCTATTACAACAAAGGTAAATGCTTATTCCTAGAAGTCACAAGGATGACCTTCGACAATTAAGGTGGACAGATGGAGGCTCTTCCAACGAACCTCACATGGGATCTTGTTGCTCCATCCTACGACAAGAACATAGTTGGTTGCCAAGGGGTATTCTCGGCTAAGCATTGTTTTGATGATTCCTTAGACCGACTAAAAGCCCGTTTGTCACCAATGGCCTCACTCAAAATTATGGCATTGGCTTCCTTAAGACGTTATGCCCACCACCTGAATTGCTTCAATTTTCATTCTAATCTCATTCTCCTGACTTGCACGAGCCTCTCTATCAACTAAACATCTACAATGCTTCTCTCCACGAGTACTTATTACTTATTAGGAATCTATATACAACAAGCCCCATCTTTTTGTTGTTGAGGAGTGTTTGACCAAAGTTTGTCATCTTCGACGCTCTATCTATATGTTCAAGTAGTCCCCTTGTGCTTGGTTTATCAAGCTTAGCATGGTCTTCGAAAACCTTAGCTTCAAGAGATCTACCAAAAACCATTTTCGATTCTCTACTCAGACATCCTAGGGTCATATTATTCTTGTTGTTTATGTTGATGACATCGTCGTCATTGTGAGTGTTGTGTAAGGCATGTCCGACCACCTAAAGAAAGCTCTCGAACGAGGTTTTTCAGAACTAAGCCAGCGAATGAACTAGTGAGGCCATTGGTTTCTCAATTCAGCGGTTCAACCTGTGATATCAGTGTGATAGGAGCACACATATCTACATGTGTAAAATCTACAATACTTTCTAAAAATCAAAGTAAAATATTATTTCATGATAATATACTAGCATATAAAGATAACACAAGCATTATGACTAAAAAAATGAAGAATGGAAACCCATTGCAAATGTAAGCAATCGTAAATGTATTAGTTTACTAACAACCAACCGCGAAATTTATATCTTATCATATAGACATTAGCCATGTGAAATATAAGATTGTATTGAATGGAATGGGATTAGATGATTACAAGACTGGACGCCCTCTCCTTTATATAGGAGAGGGGAGAAACCCTGAGACTTGTGTCCCAAGTAATCTAAACGGGCCGAGACACTAAAGGCCCACTAACTAATTAACCTATTAACTAAATAGGCTAATATAGACTCTCTAACACTCCCCCTCAAGCTGGAGCACGAGTGAAACACATGTCCAAAGCTTGGAGGTTACAAGACTTGATAAAACGATGATAAATGAAAGATAAAAGATAAATATCACTCCCCATACAAAAATTGATACCCCCCCTTAAACAAAACTCCCCCTGAATCATATGACGACGCCTCTTTCCTTTCAAATTGTATTCTGCAGGCTGGAGATCCTCGAGCTTTGATGAAGGTCTTGTGAAATGCATCTGGAATGAAGAACATCTGAATGGAACCTGAGTACTGCAACAGTAATTCGCCACTTGGAGCAGATGATCATCAATACTACGACTACGACAACTTCACTGGAATACATAACACGGCACGAACGCGGATCTCCATTGATCATGTAGCAGTAGTTGCGTCTTCAAAGCGTCTGAGAAGACGTGCATAACGCGGCACGAACACGAACGGACGATATGCTGGTGATACGATGCAGGTACCATAACTCTGTCGTGTAAACCTTGGGGGCTTGACAGGAAAGGAGATATCATCCATCAAGGAAAATCCCAAGAAGATCAACAACAAGTGATGTCAAAACAACAGATGCAGCTCAAAGAAGACGTGATGAAGCAGCTCGGTGAAGATAAATTAGATGAATCAACCTTGCAGAAGTAGATTGGCAGGCTTGCTGAGCTTCTGAAAATCTGAAGAAGCACCCATCTGTCTCATGTGAATGCAGCTAAAATACACCATCAACACCTAACGTACATAACGCGGTACGAACACAGATACAGTGTCGACGCTGAATGAAGCTGGCTGGAGGTGGAGAACAGACGTACGGAAGAACGTGATGCTCCATGAAGATAATAGCCTGGAACATATATAACCTGAATACATATGTCATCATCTCATCTCATACTCTCTCTCTCATACATTCTCTCTCATACTCTCTCTCTTCTCATCTCTTCCTCTCCTCTCTATCCCTCCCGTACACCAAATACGACGAGAGTGAGTGTTTGGTGTGGAGAAATGGATATATGACCCCCCCGCACTGTGGAAAGGAATACACACAAGATATGGGTGGGCGGGAAAGGAATTGGTGGATTTGAGAGGATTTGTGTGATATGAAGATGTGTAATATGTGGAGAATGAAACCGATAACCGGAGAGAATATGCTAAATGGGTCAATGTAAGATCCGGATAGAACAATTAAATGGGAAAAATCTGATTAGGCTAAAACTTGGATCCGATTAGCAAAGATATGACCGATTAAGGATCCGAATAGGCATAATGAATATGGGGCAGTAGATAGGGCTATTTGGTAGTGATGGAGAGTGATGGGTGACCGTGCTTCAGCCAAGGATAGGCGAAAACGTTGGGGCAGCAACAACAAGACGAAGAGCAGCAGTGGAACAACGACTAGGGGCATGGATGACGACGACGGCTGAATGGTGTGATCGGCGGCTGGGGATATGGTTGCTGGATAATGAGGCAACAACTCAGCAACGGACGGACACGAAAGATGGTGATGATTGTGTCGCTCGGTCGATGTAGCACTTGGCCGCAACGAAGGAGATGATACCGGTCTCATGTACGACTCCGAAGATATTGCATGCCATGAGGCTGCATGCGGAGTCAAGTGCGGAGCCTCTCCATGTGAGGCGGCGAAGGCTGGTGCTGAGGACGTCAGGGCGATGCAGCGGCAGAGACGATGGCTGCGATTGCGATGGCGTTGATTGCTGCTCCTGGAATTGGTGGCGGTTGCGGTCGGCGACTGCTTATGATGCTGCTGCTAGATGGTGATAGTGGCGTCGATAGGCGGCGAAGGCGCGGAGATGGCTTCTTGGAGGCCGACGGCAGGATGGTGGCTGTTGATTGCACCGGGACGAAGATAGCTGGCGTACGGAAAGAAAAATTAAATATTTAAGAAAGAGAATGAGAAGCCATGGAGGCCGGGATGTGCCTGGCGGGCGACCGACCTAAGCCATGGCTAAGGCGGCCGCCCGCAGGCGGGGGTTCTTCCCCTTGGTTGCTCTCTGGAAAAGACGAGCGGCGGCGGCTAGGGCTGCGTGCGGCCGGAAAGGAGAGGGAGGAGGGGCGACGGCTAGGTTTCCCTCAGGAGTGAACGCGCTCCATTCACGCAGAAATTACTGTTCACTCCATCGCACTGTTTACGCCGTAGTTACTGTTCACGTCGCCGTTACTGTTCACCGCTCTGATACCATGTGAAAGAAAAAAATTGTATTGAATGGAATGGGATTAGATGATTACAAGATTGGACGCCCTCTCCTTTATATAGGAGAGGGGAGAAACCCAGAGACTTGTGTCCCAAGTAATCTAAACGGGCCGAGACACTAAAGACCCACTAACTAATTAACCTATTAACTAAATAGGCTAATATAGACTCTCTAACAAGCCAAAAAGAGACCCAACATACAAAAAAATAGGCTAATAACAGTTCACATTAGTGGTAAGAAAAATAGGCACTATATATCAACAATAGAGTAGCAAAACAACAACATTGTACAAGCAAACTTGAGCAAGAGCAACAACACAAACGAGATTTGTCTCAATAAGTGTTGCTGTGAGCCTATGAAGATGAGGGGGCTAAGGAGAGAAAGAAGGGAAGCAATGAAAAAGGAATAGGAATAGAGGAAGATGAGGAGGTAATCTACCTAATTCCATGGCTTAGAAGGAGAAGGAAGAGGCTTTCGACATGTTTGATTTCTAGGTTGGAGGTTGGGGATCCCCCCCGTCATAACGTGTGAACAACACATGGGGGATAAAATTGTCCCAACACCAAACTAGTCGGTTGGATTAAATCTGGACTATTCCATCAGTTCACTAGTCGACCAATCGGTGAACCAATTCTACTGCTTTTCCAGGTTTCTGGGTGATTCCAACCACTCGCCCCGCTAGTTCCCGGTTCGGTCTTGATAACCATACCTTCCAGTCTCACATCTATACCGATGATATTGGGAACCTATGGTATTTTTGAGGATAGAAGTACTTAGGTCTACTTTTGGAATCAATCTTTCTCAACAAAATTATATTATGGATTTGCTGGAAGAAAGCAGAATGACTATCACAAAACTTGTTTCTACAGATGTACTATCTGATTTCTAGACCCAAACTGTACTGACGTGTTGTTAAATTAATCGATCTGACAATTACACGGCTAGACATCTCCTATGGTGTTGTTGTTGTCAGTCAACATATGACCTCACCTTTACAGTCTCATTAGAGCATTGCTCAATGTATCTTAAGATTACTAAAGAGTACCCTATACAAAGGTCTTCTCTATGATCACCCTTGTAAGAAGATTATCACAATCTTTCGCTATGCTAATGCATATTGGGTAGGTGATGCTTAGGATTGACAATCTACATCTGAACTATGCATCCTACTTGGCAAATATCCACTCGCATGGAGGAGCAAGAAATAGATAGTTGCTGCCATACTTGTCAAGGCGGCAAGGCGACACATTCATGTAGAGAGCCTTGCGACTAGTCACGACTAAGCGTCACTTCAACAACTTTGTCATCATCATCATCATCATCATCATCATCATCATCATCTAAGCCTCAATCCCAACTATGTTGGGGTAGGCTACATGGATCCTTCTTTTTCCAATCAACTATGTTATGCGTCATACTATGATCAAGATCAAGATGTTAAGCTCTTCCGAGGTTAATTTGGGTCTGCCTCTACTTCTTTTAATTGTGCTTGACTCAATGATTTTGCTTTGAATAGATGCATTTGTCGGTTTGCGCTGCACATGTCCTTACCATCTTAGACGACCTTCATGCAACTTGTCCTTGATGCTCACAACCCTCACTTTGTCCTGATATAGCCATTCCTCAAACGATCTTTTCTTGTCTTCCCACACATCCATCTCAACATACACATTTCAGTCACATTCATCTTGTTGAGACATTGTTTCTTCACTGCCCAACATTCACTCCCATATAGCATGGTTAGCCGTATAGCTATTTTATAAAACTTGGTTTTTAGTTTGAAAGGATTCTTTTGGTCGCATACTACTCCAGTTGCTCTCCACCTCAACCATCCCGCTGCGATCCTATAACAAATGTCATCTTGAACCTCACCCTCCCTTTCAATAATATAATCCAAGTAACAAAACTTATCACATATTGGTACATCCGTTCCATCCAACTTAACCGCACCATTCAAAATTCTTGATTGGCTAAATTGCAATGCACATATTCAGTTTTTCTTCTACTGATCATAAATCCATTAGATTCCAATGTATTTCTCCATAGTTCAACTTTGTCATTCAATATTTCTTTTCTTTCATCAATTAACAGTTGAACACAATATCGTCAACAAATAACATGCACCAAGGGATATCATCTTGACTCATCCATTACAAGAAGAAACAAATATGGGCTGAGTGTCGACCCTTGATGTACCCCAACGATGATAGGAAAAGTTTGTCTCTCCTCCAAGAGTCCTAACACTTGCAGTTAAGCCATCGTACATGTCTTTAATCAGGTTAATGTATTGGGTAGGCACACCCTTTTTATGCAAAACCCTCCATAACACTTCCCTGTGTACTTGACATAGGCCTTTTCCAGATTAATAAAACACCATATGAAGATCTCATTTGTTTATCTATACTTCTCCATAAATCTTCTTATCAGAAAAATATCATTTGTTGTTGATCTTCTCAGCATAAAACCAAACCTGTTGTCTGATATTTGTTTTGTAGATCTTAGCCTTTGCTCAATTATCCTCTGCTAAAGCTTTATAGTGTGACTCATCAACTTGGTACCTATGTAGTTTGTGCAGCTATGAACATCCCCTTTGTTCTTGTAGATCGGGACTATAGTACTATTTCTCCATTCATCCCACATCTTCTTTGTCTTCATAATCCTGTTAAAGAAATTCGTTAATCACATAGCTCCTTCATCCCCCATACTCTTCCATATATCAATGGGAATACCGTCTGGACCACGTGAGACCAGAGAGAACACTTTAGCTATCTTCTAAATATTTGAACATGCAATATATCATGCTTATGATAAAGGAAAGTATGGAGAGCTTAAGGAAGGTACAAAAACACAACAAGAACACATATTTGAATCTAGTCAATGCAACATGAGAGCTCTTCACCTCAACACAAAAATACATACAAATTTATGTGCCTACGTAAAGGATGGAATGCTTCGGAAAATAAGTGCACTTTCATAGTAAAGACTAAAGAGGGACAACAACAATAGTCAAGTAAATGCAAAGAAAGACTTTTGGTTAAAGGCTTGAGTGAGAGACAAGAGTGGATTTTAGTCAGTCATTCTTTATTTTGGTAAAGAGGACTTCTATATGGTGGTACTAGGTTAGTTAGCCTAGACCTAGGTCAAGAGCAGATGGACATGAAGACAATTTTTTTAACGATGACCTCAATGAGGAAGTCTACATGAAGTAGCTAGTGGATTTTAGGTTAAAGGGAAAGAGCACTTAGTTGCAGGAAGGCAGACATTTATGCACAATGTCAAAAGTTTGTCTCGTTCATGGTGAGTATCAAATACCAGAAGACCAATCCGATTTGTGTGTATGTGAAATAGTTTCTTAAGACAAGTTCGATATTTTGCTACTTTGTATTGATGATATGTTGGTAGTGGACATGATGTCAGGTTTGTCAACAAACTGAAGGAGCTCTCTATATCCTTTAATATGAAATGCTTGTTCTGGACATACAAATCATTCATAATCGGATAAAGCTCAAATTATGTCTGTCAACACATAAAGATTGTTGACATTGCCCTAAAATGTACATGAGCAATGCTAGAGCCCCAAGTACTGCATTAGCATTGCTGGACAAGCTTGCAAGAGGTAAATGTTCATCTTAGCACGAGAAAAATATGATTGTTAGGATGCCCTTGTATTCTACTACATAGGGCTTAATGTATGTCATGGGTGCGCCTCGCTAGATCAAAGCCATGGTTTTAAAAAGCGGTATGCGATGTACACACAGAGAGGGTGCTATATAGAGTATATGCTGAATATATGTGGTTTTGGATTTTTTTCAATAAATTATTTATATACCGCATAAAAATATATATTAAGTGTTGACAACGATACAATGTGGAGATACTCCTGCGTATGCTATTGATAGAAGGACAAACCCTTTCCTGTAAATAGGAGGAGATACAGGGAAGTAGACAACCCTAAAGGGCCCAAGACACAATTGGGCCCATATTACAAACAGACACAACAACTTCACTAGTTAACTAAACTTTCCATCATTAAGTATACAATATTGTATCTTACTATCTTCAAATTGTAGAGTCTACAATTATGTATATATAAAGCTGTCCATATAATATTAGATGTATGGTATATTGAAATATTTATATGTGTATACATATGTAGCATATTTGAAATGTGTATGTGAATTATATGCAGATATATACTAATATTTTAGAAAGCGGAAAGTGGGAAGCGTGTAGACATGACCTTGTCTCTGCTTAAAGCGCCAGGCGTGCACTTAAGATGGACGCTTTTTGGAAAAGCAATGCTATACTTTTTATATTATTTTATACAAAAGTACACACATTTAGATATGAATAATCAACTTTTAGAATCTCATGTACAAAACTAAACCCATGTGACAGTTTATAATCTCGTCCTACACAACAATATTGTTACTTACCAATAGATGGAGCATTAGTATACACATATTACATATAGTAGTTTACTAGTACTATGCCATCACTTAACCTACTTAATAGTTAGCAATATAGTGGTACATATTACATACAAAATTATACTAGTATCATACCATCATATAATATACTTAGTAGTTAGTATTACATAGTAGTAAAAGACTACTTTGCAATACTATACATTGTTATTATATGACATTTATAGACTTACTATTGCTTATAGATTAATGATCCATACTTAGTAATTAGTACTGAACAGTAGTATAATATTATTGATTTATGACAATTACATGATATTTTATTACATATACACAATATTATTTAGTATAATAGACTTAATGGTACATACTACATAGTAGTCAAAATGATATAGTAATAGCAGCATCAGTGTAAAGTATACAATATTTAGATACATACTGAGTTGTTTAATACAACAACATTATATTCATATGTTAAATTACCTATAAAATATCAATAGTCTAATATTGCATATATATGTGTATTACATTACATATACATTTTGGGCCTTGGAAGTGGGCCTAGGTCCTGCTTCTTAACCGGCCTCAGGCGGGCTCCTAGAAGCGGTGCTTAGGAAGCCGCATAAGTGGACTAAGCAGGCTTATGTAGGGTCTCTTAGTGACTGTCTGAAGGGCCGACTGAGCAGTTAGGGGTCTGGGTCGCTTAAGCGGCTGCTTGGGCCACTTTTTAACACATTGATGTATACATATTGACATGTGATGTATCTATATGAACATATATGTAGATATGTGTATGTAGATGCCAATATATATCATACATGCATGCACATATATATAAAAATGCGTATACGTAAAATATAACATTATACGCCTAAAGATGATTGTGTGTATTATATGTATACCAAGATGCATTGTCACTTATTACATATATGTATATATAGTGTGAAATGTGGTGCCGCAATGCAACATGCAATGCAGCATTGAGAGAGGCCATAGGCCTTCTCCCTTTTTATTAATAAGAGAAACTGGATAATTTACATTGAGGTCCAGCATGATATAGAAATTACAAAATAGAATAAATATGAAATATATTAACACTCCCCCTCAAGCTGGAGTGTACACATCGTGTAGACCCAGCTTGTTGCAAAAACTCTGGAAAGCTGCCGGACTCAATGGCTTCGTAAGAACATCTGCAAGTTGATCTTCAGACTTGACATGTGGAGTCACAACAGTTCCATTCTTGATCTGGTCTCTGATAAAGTGGCAGTCAACTTCAATGTGCTTAGTACGTTCATGGAAGACTGGATTCTTAGCAATGTATATGGCCGCTTGATTGTCACATCTGAGTTCTATAGGAGACAAAACAAGAATCTTTAATTCAGAAAGTATAGATTGAACCCACTGCAACTCACAACATGCACGTGCCATTGCTCTATACTCAGCTTCCGTGCTAGATCTTGCCACAACATTTTGCTTTTTGCTTTTCCAGGTAATAAGATGATTCTCCAGAAATGTGCAAAATCCATACATAGACCTCCTATCATTCAGATTACCAACCCAATCTGCATCTGCATAACCAGTAAGAGATAGTGTGGGTACAGGAGTCTTCGACCTATAATAGGTGATTCCCTTACCAGGTGCACCTTTCAGATACCTCAGAATGCGACAGACAGATGTCCAATGAGACTATTTTGGAGAGCTCATATGCTGACTCACCACTCCTACAACAAAAGAAATGTCAGGACGTGTGACTGTCAAATATATCAATTTTCCCACAATTTTCCTGTAATATCCTGGATCTGGATAATCAACATCATCAGTCATCTCCTTTACATGATAGTCCATAGGAGTACACACAGGCTTGGACTCACTCATACCAGTTTCTTGAAGTAAATCCAGCACATATTTTCTTTGAGACAAATTGGTACCTGCATGAGATCTAAGTACTTCAATGCCCAGAAAATATCTCAGTTTTCCCAGATCCTTTGTGTGAAAGTGCCCCTGCAAGCCCACTTTCACACGAGATATGCCTGTGGAATCACTACTAGTGATAACAATATCATCAACATACACATCAATAATAATAGATCCACCAGAAGAAGTAGAATAACATAAAGAGTGATCAATAACAGAACGAGAAAAACCCATCTTTAGCACAACATCACTGAACTTGTCAAACCAAGCTCTAGGAGATTGTTTCAATCCATAGATGGCTTTCTTAAACCTACACACCTTCTGACACTCCCCCTGAGCAACAAAATCAGGTGGTTGCTCCATGTATACCTCCTCTTGTAGATCACCATGAAGGAAGGCATTCTTTACATCGAGCTGAAATAGAGGCCAATCAAATGTAGTAGCCAAACAAATAAGGATACGCACAGAATTCAGATGAGCCACTGGTGAGAAGGTCTCAAAGAAATCAACCCCATATGTCTGAGTGTACCCCTTTGCAACCAATCTAGCTTTCAATGTCTCCACAGAACCATCTGGATCATGTTTTACTGTAAATACCCATCTGCATCCCACAACATTTTTATCTGGAGGTAAGTCAACAAGTTCCCAAGTGTTGTTCTGTAACAGAGCAGACATCTCAACATGCATAGCATGTTTCCAGCCAATATCCTTCATAGCATCAAGATGATTTCTTGGAATGACCACAGAATCAATCCCAAGAGCAAAAGAGCGAGCCTGCTGAGATAACTTGGACAAACAACATACATATGTAATAGGATGCCGAATAGTACAGGAACGAGTACCTTTACGAACAACAATGGGAACATCAAGGTCAGATGGTTCTTCAGGAATCCCTTGAGTAGAGGAAGATGGGGAGGGTTAAGAGACTGGAGTCGTTACCTTCTCTGGATCTTGTCTGCCTCGTCTGCTATGAACATGTGAATATTGCTGAATTTGTGGACCATCTGCTAGCTGCTCTTCTTGAATGATAGTATAGTCAGGAATGATAGGTGGCACTCTCTCACTCTGATGTGGTGGTGGCACTCTCTCACTAGCATCTGATGGTAGCACTCTCTCACATAATTGCTCCCCCTTACTGGGAACACTAGAGAAATATGGAGTGGATTCATGAAAAGTCACATCTTTAGACACAAACATACGACGAAGACTTGGACAATAACACTTGTACCCTTTGCTAGTGTTGGAGTACCCAAGAAAGAGGTCCTAATTGACCTAGGAGATAACTTATCAGCCTTAGGATCAAAATTGTGGACAAAAGAAGTACAACCAAACACTCTAAGAGGAACAAGGAAGGGTTGATCCTTGGGGACATAAGACATAGAAAGGAGTACGTCCTTGAAGCACAAAAGAAGGTTGCCTGTTGATAAGAAAACATGTAGTAAGGAGAGCGTCAGACCAGAACCACTTAGGAACATTAGATTGAAACATGATTGTCCTGGTAATATCAAGAAGATGACGATTTTTCCTCTTTGCTACCCCATTCTGCTGAGGGGTGTGAGGACAGGATGTAGGATGTATCATCCCAACAAAACTACAAAAATCAGCCATGGCATTTGAACATACTCCAAAGCATTATCAGATTGAAGAACTTTAATATTGCAATCAAATTGAACTTTAATTTCTTGATGAAAATGTTTGACAATAGGTAGCATAAACTCTCGACTTTTCAACAAATAAATCCAATTCATATGCGAAAAGTCATCCACAAAGGAGATAAAATAACGAAAACCATTATGACTATGGTCTTTTACAGGACCCCAAACATCACTATGGACCAACTCAAAAGGACACGATGCCCGTTTATTGACACGATCGAGATAATACATTCTATGATGTTTCCCGAGTTGACATGACTGATACTCTAAAGACGATACTTGAGACAATTCTGGTTCTAATTTTCTCAGGCTCTCTAATGAATGATGTCCATATCTGTAGTGCCACAGTAAGGGAGAGCCACTTAACAAGATAGCTGGAGCAGGAGCAGAAACTTGGCGAGGCAAACTGTCACCGTGGAAAAGGTAGAGATCACCTTTCCTAGGCCCCCACCAATTGTCCTCATACTCTTGAGATCCTGTAACACAAAACAAGAAGGACCAAAGGATACTGTACATTTCACAGTATCAAAGCAACAGACAAAAGATTAAAAGGAAAAGCAGGCACATAATGTACGGATTTAAGATCAATTCCAGGAGTCAGAGAAACAGATCCATTGGCTAACACTCTCCTCACTGAACCATCTGCTATTGTTACAGATTTGTGAGGGATATGTGAGTCAATGGAGTGAAGTCTCCTCATACCAGTCATATGCTGTGACGCTCCAGAATCAACGACCCATGATGAAGTAGAACCAGAAGCCAATAAAAAGGTAGCCTGATTACCAGTGGTGAACGCCAAGTTGGCTGAAGATGATGATCCCAAGCTCAGATGCTGAGTAGCTAGTATAAATCTATCATATTCCTCCTTGGTGAATGTGATGCCAGAAGGACCAGAACTCGAAGCAGGAGGCTCAATAGACTCAGTAGTGGTAGCATATTTTGCTGCTCCCACAGGTGGTGCAGCAGGTCGACCATGCTTCTTCCAGCATTTCTCAACTGTGTGTCCAGGTTTGTCACAGAAAGTGCACTTAGGGCGAGTTCCACGTCCTCGGCCCATACCTGTCCGTCGTCCTCTCACTGCAGTAGCTACAGAAGTATGAGAATCTCCCTGAGACGAGACTACGGTAGGATCAACAGGTTCAAAAATTGCCTGTAAAATCCTTGAATAGACCTCTTCCAAGCTGGGAAGTTTATCAGAAGCTAAGATAACACTGCGGGCTGAACTGCACGAAGAACTCTGACCAGACAAGAATTTTGCTGTAATCAAGTCATCTCTGTCTTTGACTTGTTCCTGGATAGTTACCGGATGGTAGAAACTCAACACTTGTGCAATACCTTGAATCACTCCAAAGTATTCTTCAAAAGGTCTATCTCCCTGTCATTCTGCAAACAAGCGATCAAATATCATGAACTGACGAAGCACATTCTTCTCTTGAGAATAATGTTTCTTCACTGCATCACAGATCTCTTTGGCGGTAGTGTAGAACATGAACCTCGAGGCAATCCCAGGTTCCATGCTCCCCCACAACCAGGTCTTCACTAGACTGCTATGACACTTCCATTCAGCATAGCCTTTGTCAGTAAGTGCAGGAGGATCAAAATCAACGTGTCTCGCCTTGTCGCGTGACTCCAATACAATATGGATAGCATTCATCTATAAGAGATAATTCTTCCCGTTTAGCTTGATGGAGGGGATAGGAGACATCTCACTATACTATAGATGGTAGATGCCTTGGTGTCCTCCATGATTTGACGAGAAAAAGAGTGACAGATTGATACACGTCACAAGAAGATATGGGTGACGGGGAGATACACGTCACGTCACAAGATCAGATGCGTATCTGACGCATCCACAACCCCCAATTGAAATTCCCTAATCACACATGGAGGAGATGTGATTAGGAATTTCTTACGTACCGACAGACCCTCCGGTTTGGGATTTAGAAAATCCGTTGGATCAACCGAAGGACCCGACGATCCAGAGATAGAAGAGAAGGGGGGACGGCGGCTGCGGCGCCTGGCCCGGGAGACGGCTGCTCCGCCTGCTTTGGGCCGGCGACGTGGCGGCCGGGGAAGGTTGACGACGTGCTCTGCTCACGCAGGAATTATTGTTCATTCTGTCGCACTGTTCACGCCGGAGTTACTGTTCACACTGATGACCGACGGCAGCGCTGTGTTGTGACGGCTGGGTAGGGTTAGGTTAGGAACCTTGCTCTGGTACTATGTGAAATGTGGTGCCGCAATGCAACGTGCAATGCAATGTTGAGAGAGGCCATATGCCTTCACCCTTTTTATTAAGAAAAGAAACTGGATAATTTACATAGAGGTCCAACAGGATATAGAAATTACAAAATAGAATAAATATGAAATATATTAACATATAGGTATCAATGTAGAAACTTATTAATAGATATACACACTGTATTATAAACGGGTGAGGCACTCGCTTAAGAGGTCCAGACCTGTAGCCGGTCAGAAATGAATCTAGGTACCTACCTCAAAGATTTGAATTAATCGACGCTCATTACCCACTCAATCTGCCTAATCGGCCACCTTACTCCTATTGTTGGGCTCCTGCCTAAGTGTGCCTTAGTATAAAGGTGGTTTTTGGCCCATATCTAAGACTTAAAAATGTCAACAACTCATCACTGGCCAAAAAAATTACTTTGTTCCTTGAAACATGTGTGATGTAACTACTTTCTACTCTATCTATGTAGTATTGATAACTTATAGATACTTCGTTAGTTAGTTACTGCATAGAAATATTGTGTAGTAATCCAAGTGTTAATGTGTCACTGTTTATATATTGACTATTGTTTGCATAATGATATAATGTGGATATTATTGAGATATATTGTGGTATTTTTATTTCCTGTTCCTTATTATTACATATCATGTAACATGGGCCTTGTATAAACAGGCCCATTAGGATTTTCTGTTTGCTTCCCTGTACAACCTCCTATTTATAGAAGTGAGTCTTCTCTTTTCTAAGATATAGAAAGACGACACACTTTCACATGGTATCAGAGTAGGATACCTAACCCTGATCTCCACCAGCCGCCGCCGCCTTCTCTCTCTCTCTCTTTCTTTCCCTCTATCAGCAGCCGCTGCTGTCGCTGGCATCCTCCATCTTCACTGCTGCTGCTGATCACGCCAAAGGGGATCTACTCCCCTCTCTAACCCTATCCTCTTCTCCAATAAGAGGATCTAGGGACATAGCCGACAGTCTTCCAAATGGTCTTATGCCCCGAAGACTGCTATTTGGAAAATCGTTCGACAAATCTATGTGGTCATCCATGACCACTTATTTATAGGGCTCTATCCATCTCATTATTGATATGATTGGATCTATCTAATATATTGCTCTTCTTCTTGGTGAACCATAGTGTTTGCCTTCTATTTTGGGTCCTTTTGTGACCTTTTTGTTGGTTCTGCACGACGTGGACACGCCGTGTATTTGTCTGACGTGCCGTGTATCTTCAACGAACTACCACTGCTGCTGCCAGATACTGCCCTGTACGACTTGGACACACCGTGTGTTTTTGGCGAAACTACCTACTGCTAACGCCAGACATGCCGTGTCTCTTGCTGCACACGCCGTGTCCATACTACTTGTTGCCGTTGCTATTTATTTCACACGCCGTGTCTGTCTTTTGACACGCCGTGTTCCTACTTCAGGTCATCTCTGTTAATTTTACACACGCCGTGTCTGCCTTTTGGCATATCGCGTTCCTTCCCTTGAAGACTTCTGTCAACTATGTACACGCCATGCCGATATCTTGACACGCCGTGTCCATGTATCTGTCAACTTCCGTCAACTACTCCTATTCTATACCTTGAAATCATGGCTTCATCTTCTTCTGAGACTCTTGAGACATATGCCAGATGTGTAACTTCTGTTAAGTTCAACATATCCAATTATATTTTATGGGCACGATCCTTTCAAATCTATGCTCACTCCTCGGGCAAGCTTGAGCATCTCACCAAACTTCCTCCTCCTAAAGATGATACAATTGACAAAAAGAAAGTCGAGTATAAGAAATGGGCAGAGTGTGACTCTCAAGTCCTCTTATATTCTAAATAGCTGTGAATCCCATGTATCCAGCAATCTTCTTTTTATTGACACCACCAAAGAGGTCTAGGATCATATTGCTTAGATCTATTCCAATAAGGAAAATGCCTCCCGAGTTTTTGAAATCTGTAAACGCCTCCATTCTCTAAGACTTGACGAAGCTACGTCGTTTGCTTCACACTTTGACTTCAAAGGTATTTGGGGAGAGCTCAAACTCCACCATTCGCTATCCACTGATCTCACTAAACTACAAAAACAACAAGATGAAGTCCAACTATGCCAGTTTTTGGTATCCTTGCCTCCCAACTATAAAGCTGTTCGTCAAGAAATCCTTAGTATCTGAACCATTGCCCATGCTAGACGATGTTTATCTTCGACTATCTCGCTTAGTGTCTTCTACTACCAAAGAAGAGCCTGTTGCTCTAGTTGTTGTTGGACGAGGACATGGTAATTCTACTCGTGGATGGGGCAGAGGTCTCAACAATGGTGGAAGAGGACCGCCTCCTCAGTCTTCTGAAAGAGGGTCCTCTTCTCTTCAGTCTCGGCACTGCAATTTCTGTAAACGAACTAATCATACCGAGGACAAATGGTGGAAAAAGCATGGAAAGCCAGTATGGGCAAACCAAGTCTCCACTATTGATGTTGATGGAGAATCTACATATGCCTCTAGCGGTGCTACTTCTCAGATGGTAACACTAAGTCCGTCTAACCTTGACAAGCTAATCAAAGCCACTTCTGCTGTTACTACCACGCCTCGTGCAAACATCGCTCAACACTCAGGTGATCCTTCTTGTCTTCAAGCATCTTCTTCTTCAACAAAAGAAGATTGGATTGTTGATTCAGGTGCGACGACTCATATGACTGGTAATAAAAGTCTTTTCATTAATATAAAGAAATCCACCTATCATTCTCCTGTGCATCTGGCTGATGGATCTACTTCTCCGGTCACTGGAATATGGGATGTTAATAATGCTCTCCTTAAATCTGTTATGTTTGTACCCAGATTTCGTTTGAATTTGATGTCTGTCAGTAAAATTACAAAGTCTTTAAACTGCAGTGTAACCTTCTTTCCTTACACTGTCTCCGTGCAGGATCTCAGGACGAAGATGATTGGTGGGGGATATGAAGGTGGAGATGGTTTATACCCGTGAATTAAAAAGCGTTTCAGGTGGCCAGAACCCTCAACCGCTTAATCCAGCCCCTAATCGCCCGCTTAACAGGTTTGAAGAAAATCGCCCGCTTTTGCCCGCTTCACCTGCTTTTTTTTGCTTTTTTCCGCTTTTTGCCCGCTTTTTTTTAAAATACTACTGGAAGCATGTAACATTAATTTTCTTGCTGCTTTTAGTGATTACTGATTGGTACTACTGGTTAGTATCTGGCTATCTGCAATTACTGATCTGCTTGCTGATTTTAGTGATTAGAAATATTGATTAGTAGTAAAGTATTGATGAATACTTAGTTAATTACTGATTTTCTGATTAGATATGTATAGAAGTTCCTTAGAAATATATTTTTTTATATACACATACATGTAATTCTGTATAAAAATATATAAAATTTAGACACCCGCTTTTTCAAAAATCGCCCGCTTAACCGCCCGCCTACCGCATAATCGGTTACAGGGTGCTGTCCGCACGCCTCCCGCTTCCCGCTTTCTGATACCTTGGTTTATACTACCTACAAACCTCGTCTACTTTGCCTGCTACTACTCTTGTGGCCCAATCTACCTCTCTTTATCAATGACATCTGAGGCTTGATCATCTTTCTACCATTAAGTTGAAGTCTTTATTTCCTAGTTTGTCGTCTGACAACTTTACATGTCAATCAACTTGGAAAATACCATCAATATGTATTTTCTCCTCGTCGTGATAACATGAGTCCCAGTTTATTTTATTTAATTCACTTTGATGTCTGGGACCTTGTCGTATTGGTAATCGTACCAGTGTGCAATATTTAGTAACCTTTATTGATGATCGGTCTCGTGCCACTTGGCTTTATCTTTTAAAAGATCGTTTTGAAATTTTAGATGTTTTTTCTAAATTCTTGAATGAAATAAAGACTCTATTTTCTGCTATCCCTAAGTTTTTTTCCGCACTGATAATGCTTCTAAATATGTGCAACATGGTTTTCAAGAACTTTGTATCTAAAATGGAGTAGCTGAAATGAAAAACAAACATCTACTTGATGTAGCTCGTACTCTTCTGATTGAAATGAATGTTTATTGGGCTGATGCCACTCTTTTTGCCAACTATCTCATCAACCGGATGCCTTCTTCTATCATAAAAAATAAAAAACCTTACCAACTTCTCTACCCTCATGAACCAATAATTTGCCCTACCACCAAAGGTTTTTGACTCCCTATGTTTTGTTTACAATCACCAACCCGGGCGTGATAAATTGTCTCCACGAGCTTTTCGCTGCTGTTTCCTTGGCTATTCGCGTACACAAAAGGGGTATAAATGTTTTGATCCGGTTGCACGTCGATTGTATGTCAGTGTGGACGTCACCTTCTTTGAAGATACATCGTTCTTCTCTGAGCCTAGTAAACATGTGCCTCTTGATGTGCCACTTCGAAGTGTACCTTCCTTGAACGAGCCTTCTACCCTTGTTCTGAAAGTGTATGAGCGGCGAAACAAAAGGCCTCCACCTGTAGTGTCCCCTGCTATGACCTCTTATGCGACTGATGATCCACCACAAGATGATGGTAATTCTACTGCCTCTGTTCCTTTTTTGATTTAGACATTCCTATTGTTTTACGGAAAGGACATCGATTTGGTGCAAAAAAATCTATTTTTTAATATGTTTCTACACACCATCTCAAATGCTTCCATGACTCAATTTACTGCTGCTTTATCTACTATTTTTATCCCAAAGAATGTTCAGGAGGCACTTCTACACCCTGGATGGACACATGCCATGGATGAGGAGATGGATGCACTTCGATCCCGTTGGACATAGGAACTTGTTGACCTGTCTACGTATAGCAATCTTGTTGGTTATCGTCGAGTGTATACTGTTAAATATCTACCAGATTGGACAATTGAACGTCTGAAGGCTAGACTGGTTGCTAAAGGATACACACAAGAATCTGGAGTTGATCACTTTAAAACCTTTTCTCCAGTAGCTCGTCTTAATTCTGTCTACATTCTTATTTCTATTGCCGTCAATCAAGGATGGCATTTGCATCACTTAGATGTCAAGAATGCCTTTCTCAATGGTGATTTGTAGGAGACTGTCTATATGTCCCAACCCAGGTTATGCTGTTGAGGGGGAACATTATGGGAAATTGTGTCTCCTTAAGAACGCTTTTTATGGTCTCAAGCAGAGTCCTCGAGCATGGTTTGACAAATTCTCACTTATACCGCAGAAATTTAATTTCACACGGTCTCAATGTGATCATTCTGTTCTTATCAATGACCATTACTTCTGGAATTATTATTCTCATTGTTTATGTGGATGATATCATCTTGTCTGGTAGTGATAACACAGGGATTGCTGATACAAAGAACTATCTTATGAAACACTTTGTAATCAAAGACCTAGGTCGTCTTCGGTATTTTCTTGGGATTGAGGCAGCACACAACAAAATTGGAGTATCTCTATCATAGAGGAAGTATACTCTTGACTTACTAACTGAAAATGGAATGTTGGGGTGTCGACCTGTAGTCTCACCTATGGATCAAGCACATGATTTATGGGCCCAGTCCACTCCACCCTTAGAAGATATGTATTGCTACAAGCGACTGGTTGACAAACTTTTGTATCTCATTGTTACTCGACCCTATATATGCTTTGCTGTGGAAGTTCTTAGTCAGTTTATCGATTGTCCTAGGCAATGTCACTGGGAGGCTGCATGTCATGTCCTGAAATATTTGAAGAATGCACCTGGACAGGGACTATTTTATAAACGCAATGGACACCTTGATGCCATTGGATATTCTGATGCTGATTATGCAGGGTGCAAATCTGATAGGAGATCCACTTCTGGTTATTGTACCTTTGTAGATAGCTACTTGGAGAAGCAAGAAACAAAATGTTGTTACCAAATCTAGTGCAGAGTGAGTATCGTGCAATGACACATACTACTTGTGAACTGTTATGGATTAAATCTATTCTTGCAGACTTTGGATTCTCTATCACTTTTGCTATCCCGATGTATTGTGATAATCGTGCTTCTACCTTCATCATTAGTAACCCTGTTTTCCATGAGAGGACCAAGCATATTGAAGTTGATTGCCATTTTCTCCTATATACAATAATGAATACGAAGATTGCTACTCCCTTTCCTGCCATCACATGATCAAACTGCATATATATTTACTAAGCCTCTCCCAGACAAGAAAGTTGCAGAGCTGTACTGCAAGTTGGGCATGAATGACATCTATGCTCCAACTTGAGGGGGAGTATTGAGAATTTGAGATATATTGTTGTATTGTTATTTCCTGTTTCTTATTATTACTTATCATGTAACTTGGGCCTTTGCCCATTAGGGTTTTCTGTTTGCTTCCCTGTACAACCTCCTATTTATAGGAGTGAGTCTTCTCTTTTCCAAGATATAGAAAAAGACACCCTTTCACAGATATAAATTAATATAGGTTGTAAATATAATATAATTGTATTTATAAACTACAATATTCTTGTACTGATATAATTTATAAGGGTTCGAAGTTCATGACATAAATAATATGCTAGGTAGTGCACTAGTATACGTTATTGTCCGCTACTACACTCATTACTATACACTAATAGAAATCTACCGCTATGAGATATAGATATTGAGCTTTTGCATTTGTGAATCTCTATATGTAAAAAGTTCAAGAATAGATATAATCTTATACTTATGTATGTATAATTTCGTACAAAAAACATAGAATTAAGAATCCGCTTTTTAAAAAAAGGCAGCCACTTAAATGCCCGTGTCCGGAAACCGTTTGTTACCCAAATCCTAACTCCAAATGACTATCAAGTCCATGGCGATAGGACCTAGATGTCTGTTCCTAGCATGGTATTATCAAAGTACAAATGTGGAAGCGTAAAGCTTAGCATACATGAACAAATAACAAGATAAAAACACCAATCATAATCTCAACATTCAACAAGATATATTAAACAACATGAGTTATTACAAACTTTCAATTACATACTCAAGAGTACAATTTTACAGGTCTGCTCATGTATACTAAGGATCTTACAACAAGTACACCTGACATAGCTCACCAAGCCCATCAACTTCTACCCATCTCTGAACTTATAAAATACGTGAAATAAGGCAGGTCAAGCACACACCTTCTCTGAACCTATAAAATACGTGAAACAAGGTGGGTCAAGCACACAAGGTGCTGAGTACAGAGATGAAAGATACATATACATAAGCTTTTAAATAATTTGAAAAGACTTGCAGAAGTAAATGGACAAGAATAAATAAGTTAAGTATTTTGCAAAACGAGAGCCCGTATTTTATATCATTTTACTCCAATTATACCAACAACATCATATATCATAAGGCCTTTGACTACATCCAATCGGAAGAGTCCGTGAGGGTGCTCAAGATTAGTTGACCCTTTTTATCGACATGGTCCACCCTATCTTGACAACTCAATTAGGACGCCCAGCCTCACGTCCTTAGCCTGAGAATACAAGTAGGTGCACAAGATTTTATAATGAAGTTTCTATCTTTTGTTTGTAAGTTATAAAACAACAATACAAGACAAACATCGAGTACAATACTAGAGTACTACATGACAATATTTGAGCAAGTAAACAAACATACATATGTATCACATTCAAGCAAGAACAACGAATTAAAAAGCGGCTGGTGTGACCGCTTGTGCGTCCAGACCAATCTGCCGCTCCAAAACGAGCTGAGGCGGAAATTTTGCGTTTTATTCTGTAGCGGGCCTTTTTGTCCGCTATAGCGGGTCGCGAGCCGCTTTTCGTGTCCCCGCTTTATTGGCTACAACGACATCCCCTTAAGGCGGCAACGAGAACGGAGGTGCGAGGAGAACGGCTTCTTCCTGTCATCCTGCCTTCCTGGAGATCGCACAGGTCAGCGGTGCCTAGGCAAACCAACAACGGAGACAACAAGTAAGTATTCTACCTGTTCTTTGTACTGTCTTCTCTCTACCTTCTTCCCAGTTTTGTTTTCCCTTTTTTCGTTTTTTATTAGAGCTGCAGTCCTGTTGCGCTTATTCAATCCTCTCTCCCCTACCCCCTGTTCTCTGTTCTCTTCTCTATTCTTCTACGTTTACTGCTGAACAATATTCCCATATTGCTGCTTGTTCAATTGGCAAACAGTGATACGTACGTGTGCACTTGGTAAGCGCACATTATTTCCCATCTATGATCCTTCTACTCCCCTTCCATAGTCATGGCTGTAGCCGCATATTCAAGTGGCACGGACATAACCATCTGATCATAACAGTTTGGGTTTTAGTACATACATCTGTATAGGTCCTCGTACATGGTACTTGCACAAAATTCCGTTGGTGCATCATTATTTCTGGAGATTTATGTGAGCCAACTAAGATAAAAATACAGTTGTATCAATGTCAATACTTCAGCCGTCAGTAATATGATGACTCAGAATTAACAAAATCAAAGTGCCACTCTCGTTTGATGAAGTTCATGCAATTGATTGCCCAAACAATTTTTGGGGCTCTTGCTCAGAATTTAATATTTGCAGGAGTACAGCAGTAATATGACAACTATATCAGTACTGTTTGATAATTATATGACAAAAGGAGTACAACTTGTATGCCAATTTCCCACAGCATCAATGTACTTTCAAAAAAAATTCATGGCGTGACTGTACACATAAATCATATCAGTAAGATGTTATACTCTTAATTATATGTATGATACAGTAATATCCAAAATACTTTTGAAATACATTTGATGTAGTGAAATGTTATTCAAACTACTTCATTGTTGAGTAATATATCTTCTTGTTGGTATTGAGACAATCACTATTGTTTCTTCATTTTTTTTCAAAACAATGTGAACCGCTTTTTCAAAAAGCGCCCGCTTTAGTCCGCTTCAAAACCCGCTTTCCGCTTCCCGCTTCAATGGAGACAATCCGCATGCTTCGCGCTTCACACTTTCTAAAACCTAGAGCAAGAAAGACATAGTCATATAATTATTAAAGCCTGTACCTGATTCAGAGATTCATTAAGATAACCATCTAACCACAAGGCACACCTGATTAACAGCAAGATCGCATACGTGCATTAGATTCTCATCATTAACTCTAACTAGCTTCATTTTAGGGTTTTGGGTCAAGTTAGGTTCAAGTTGTTGAATTACATGACGATCTTATACCGATCTAGAGGTCATCATGAGGGTGTGGTTCAAGTTTCAAGTCATTTTGATGTTCCATTCATTTTCTATGATCATTACAAGGTTTAAGGCATTTACATGCACTCTAGGGTCAAAAGACTCACAATGGAGGAACCTAAGTCATGATTCAACAAATCAAGAGGTCCAAACATAAAAGATGATTTAGATTAGCAACATTAAGTTACTAGAAACACATATTAAGATTGGGTGGATGTCTCCCTAGAGTTAAGGCATCACAAACCCACTCTGGTATCCACATACCCACCTACATGCAAAGACCCACATACAAGACTTATAGCATTAGGGTCCAACACATGACTCGTATGGGACATCCATATCAAGAGAAACATAAGTGTAGAACATTTCCTGATTTGCAAGGGGAAACATAAGAATAGGGCCCACATTGAGTTTAGGGCTCAAGAAAGACAAACAAGTCATATATGGGCATAAAAGGTCAAAGCCAGTGGATTTAAGTCACATATATCTTTGTATCATGAAAGGAGTTGGACTAAGCCATTTAAGTCACAAGACATCATAATGTTACTGATTACAAGGCTATAAAATAGTATGATGCATCAAGTGGGTCAAGCATAGCATTTGACTCATGCTTAACCATTCACTCACATAGAATGGGTACATTTAAAGCATTAGGTGTCATATTGGTTGAAACATAGTAAAAGGAGGACAAAGGTGGATATGAGTACCATGTGGTAGCATAAAGCTACTGATTTCCAAGCTAGGATGAGACGAGTTCATATAAGATACAAAATTAGCAACTTAGGGTAATGTACATAATTCAAGTCCCAAACTAGGCAAATATGTACCATAAGAGTTATTTATGAGCAATAGGACCCTCATAAAGCTCAAGGATGCATAAAAGATTTGATATAAATATTAGATATGTAAAGATGCATCAAAGGTCCAATCTTTATCACAAACATGCATTTAATATAGTCAACACGGTCAAGGATCGCATATATGGCAAAATAGAAAAATAGGAAGGGATTTTAGGGTCTGGAACTATGCCTAAGTTGTAGATCTTTTTGAGAGGATCAATTTGATATATAATTTGGTATACTTTGGTTAAGGGAGGAGAAAGTTATCTATTTTTGAAGATTTTGATTGAGAACTATATAGATGAGAGGTGACATTACTAGCATCATTTCGGGGCAGATCATGACCCTTGATGCTCGATCCGGCGACAGCGTCTCGCCTCGCTCCACCGTGCTGTCGGGCCGCTCGCCCGCTAATCCCACTGTGGCGGTGCGACTGATTGCCGCCTTCCATTGCTCCCTACCGCTTCCACTGCCCGGGGCCACTAGCTCTCGTGCCCATGTGGCTTCCATCCATTGGTTGGCCGGGTCAACCATGCTCTTTGACTGGCCCAAACGAAGATTGAGAGAGAGGATCAGTGGAGTGCGTGGTCGAGGGCCGTTGATGTGGGATCCATCGTGATCCAAGGCTCGAATCGACGCCTCCTCTGCGTCGTCCTCACGCGGAGTCATTCTCCGATGAGCCTTCTTCACACACGGCTACGCAAGGGGCTGCACGACGGAGCGAGGAGCCAAGAACTCATAGAAGGCCAGAGTTTGGCCACCAAACTGACCGCCCACGCTTGTCTCGGCCCCGCGAGCGGACTGGTGGTCTCTGTTTTCGACGAAGGGCAGTGTGGAAGAAACACCCAAAAAAAGGGGCCTGACGGTGCTGCCATTAAAGGCGGAAGGAAAGGAGAAAAAGGCGGAGCTCCAGGGCGTAAAGAAACTCGGAAATAAGGGGAAAAGAGCAAGAGCAAAGAAACAAAGTGATTCAGGATTTTAAATGGGCCAAAGGATGAAGCATAGAGGTTGATTGGTGGAGCTAAAAGTAAGGCTAGGTGGCTTTAGCCAATGGCACTGGCCTATCGTACGGAGGTGGGGGTAAGTCGGGAATCGTTGGATCTAGATCTAACGGCCCAGATGGAGGGCACGTTAGGGTTTAGCAAAGGGAGAGGCGGCTGCTGGGCCGCGTGCGCCTGAATTGGGCCCATTAAGGCCGAAAATCCAATTAAATCGAAGGTAATTTGACCGAACTTCAATGGTTCATAACTTGGGCTTTGAAGGTCCAATTGAGGCAATTTTTGCGTCGTCTGATTCGTAATTGAGAGCTCTACAACATGATATATATTAGGAATCTAAAAGGTCATATTGATGAGGTTCAATTTCACTTGCAAGATACGAATGTATTAATTTTGATATATAGCTCAGAATTGCACATTCATGTCATATATAGGAACATAGATGCAAGGTGACTATGGTTAAGCATCAAATTACTCGAATTATGTAATTGAACTCAAATTGAGTGATGCAAGTCACTAATAGAGAGACAAAGTATAATCAAAGAGATAGAAATCAGGGTTGTCACAGCCCGCCTGACGCATAAGCGACTACAAGGTCCTGTCCGCGCACCTCCGACTCACACTTCTTTAAACATTGGATATACATATATCTACATATGTTCATGTGGGCGAATAAGTGGTTCAAAATAAACTAAAACGAATAATATTGAAAAAAATGTCTGCAAAACTCACATTTAAAAACAGAAGTATATCCCCGTATCAACGCTGCACGGGGCCGCATATGGGCCCCCTGCTGCATACTAAATATTATCAATATTTTTGAAAGCGGGAAGCGGGAGGCGTGAGGACACTACCTTGTGGTCGCTTTTTAAAAAAGCGGATGCTTACTTTTCTATTGGATTGTATACAAAAATACACACATGTGTATATATATATATATATATATATATATATATATAATATTTTTTAAGAAACTTGTATACATAACTAAACCCTTGTGGCAGTGTAAAATTCACCCTACACAACAATATTGCTACTTAATAGTTGCTTACCTGTAGATGAAGCATTAAGATTCATTTCTTATATATAACAATATATTTGTATCATACTATCATGTAATAATGTATCAAGCCATGATACAATGCACTTAGTAGTTAGTGTTATATAATAGTACTATACTTCACAGAAATCTGCATTGATTTTGTATTACATTTACACACTGGTTGTTTCTTAGCTTAATGTTCTATAGTTAGTAATTAGTACTATACAACAATACAATATTACTGATTTGTGACGATCACATAGTTTTATGTTACATAAACATGGTATTACTTGCTATAATAGACTTAATAGGTACATAGTCGTCACTATTGTATATAGCAGCAGAATCAGTGTAGTATTACACACTAATTAGCTATTGTACAGCATTTAGGTACATACTTAGTTACAATAGTATCGTATTAACATGTTAAATAATGTTATACAATATCAATAGTCTAATATTACATACTAAAAATATCATTAAATTTCGCTTTTGGGCCTAGGAAGTGGGTCTAGATCCTGCTTTTCTTAAGCTGACTCAGGCAGGCGCTCAAAATCAGTGTCCAGGAGGGCGCTTGAGTGGGTTGAGCGGGCATGAAGCGGCAACTTAATGCAAAACCGCCTGACCAACCGCCTAAGGCCTATTTGGAGCGGCCAAGGGTCTCAGCCGCTTGAGCGACCGCTTAAGCGGCCACCTGGGCCGCTTTTTAAAACACTGGATATTACACATGCGCTACGGCCATTGGGAAGTGGCTGCACGTGCTGTTTTGAAGTATAGGTCAAATTTGTCAATTGGCTAGGCATTGTACTCCTAGGTTGGGGTGCCTAGGTTATTTAGGTGGCAAGGTTCCTTGATGGAAGAATTTTAGGTGTATTTTGGCTGATATACATAGTTTCAGGTACCAACATCAACCATGGTTTCGGCTACATCAATCCTTGTTTTTTATTTGATTTTTGAACCATATTCTCGTTGAGATGCAAAGAATATAGATATCTCCTTATATTTTAAAAGTAGTAACATATTTCATTAAAAGATAAACATAGTATTAGAAATATTTTCCTTACATTGAACAGGAAAATTGTTCACCCAGACCTCATCGATGCTGTAAACCAACTCCATTTTAGCAAGAGAGTGAGCAATGTAACTGCCTTCTATATACATGCATAAACTTAGCCAGACACATATCAGAAGCAAGCGTGTCGATTGTTGAAAATCTGCATTAAGGGCCGCCACCACAATTTCCACTTCAGAGCGATTGTATTAGACCGATTGTATTGGACCCTAGAAAGATTTTCCTCATGCCCATGGAGTTAGCATGTTCAGAAGCAAAGGGAACAACTTACACTTCAACAGAAAAAGGAGATCAAACACCGTCGACAGTCATAGCTGCCATAGCAATACTGGAACCCGTGCGGTTTCTAAAGATTGCACCATAACTGACTTTCTTATTAAGTATGGCTGCGTCCATATTAATGTTGATAACACCAGCTGTAGGCGGCTGCCATTTGGTGTTGTTCCTTGTAACCTGGAATGGCTGGTTGCTTGTACCCTTGATATTCTGGACACTATAGAAGGCTGCCTGATAGTGAAGGCTGGCAGAAATTATAAGAACAATTTGGTTGCGCATCACCAAACAAGGCTTCATAGCGGGATTTCCAAGCAGCTAGGCAGTTAAGAGCAAATATAGCGGTCAGTACCAACCACTTTAACTTTTACCCAGGTCAGAGAATTCGGAACTGAGGATCGACACATGTCAGTCATAACTTCTCTGTTCTTCCAGATTGCTGTAGCGTACTTGCATTCAAACAAATTGTGGAAGGTGTCTTCATTGTTGGTATATCAAATAGAACAAATATTATCATCAACAGTATGCCTTAGCAGTAAGTTTCTCTTGCTAGGCAAATGGTCAGCACTTGCATGCCAAATAAAGTGTTCAGTTTGGTGGTACTTTAAGCTTCCACAAAAATTTCCACTTATTTTGTGCATGCAGTCTGTGGCCCAGCCAATTAGGAGCTGTTTCTGTTGAAGCCCAGCTAATAGGCTGTATTCACTGTGAACTCCCGTTCCTGGAAGGAAACCAGAAGAGTTCATCAGTGTTAGACCTGCAAACAGGAATATTCAGAATAGTTGATCTATCTTCGTCAGTAAAGATCTCTTCCAACACATACTGCTTCCAACTTAAATTCTGCATATCCAACCGATCACCGATTTCCCCCTTGTTGATATCCTGCAAATCAGCAACGTCCAAGGGTTTTGTGCAGAAACCTTTTACATTGGGAAGCCATTGTTCAGCCCATATGTTGATAGTTTAGCCATTTCCAATCTTCAAACTTAACCCTTCTCTCAATAACGATCTGGACCCCCAAATGCTCCTCCAAGTATAGCTGGGGTCATAACCTCTGTAAGATTCCAGATTTTCACCATTCTTATATTATCTGTTGCTCAGGACCTGATTAGCTGCAGAAGAAAGATTGGTGAACAGGTGCCAAGCTTATTTAGCCAAGAGGGCTTTGTTGAAAACCTAAAGGTCTCTAGAGCCAAGACCACCTTCCGTTTTTGACCTACATAAGTTTGGCAAATATGCCGCATGAATCTTTCTGTTATCAACAGAACTTCCCTGCCAGAAGTTAACCATCAATCTATTTATATCATCAATAGTATATCTCAGAATATGAAGATGCCCATCATATAAGAAGGAATACTTTGGATCACCGCTTTCAGCAGAACCTCCTTGCCTGCCTGGCTGAGATACCTCTCCTTTGAACCCTTAAGTTTGTGCCATACCTTATCTACAAGAGCGTTGAAGGAAGTTTTTTTGATCTGCCTTTAACAGTAGGAAGGTCCAACTATTTCTCATGTTTATCGACTTGATTCATATTGAGGATGGATAAAATGGGTGACAGATGATGTATGCAAATTCTTGCTAAAGATCACCTCCGATTTTCTATAGTTTATTTTTTGTCCAATAACGCTCTCATAGTAGCTCGTTATATCAACTATCTTGGTAGCTTCCTGTGGCGTACCTTATTAGTATTTACATATTACTGCTGTTTTTTTACTTGTTTTTTGGTTATTTGTCTTTTAGTCACTTGTTTTTTTATCCCATATTGCTTATCTCTAAACCCTGTACTACTCTCTTGTCTTATAAAAGAGAGAGCATTGTATTTGTTTTATTTACTCAATAAAAAGCTATACTTTTCTATTCTAGATGGTATCAGAGCGTCCGATCCTCCCTAAATCCTAGCCGCCTCTCATCCCCCCCAACCCTAGCCGCCCCTCTCCCTCCTCTCTCTCCCTTCCCTGTGCTGCCGCCGCCTCCCCTCTTCTCCGCCGGCGCCCCTGCTGCTTCCATCCTCTTCCCACCACACCATCATCTCCCCACCCATCATCCACCCCTCCCCAACCCCCCCCCCCCCCCTCGCGCCGCCGCCACACCTACCCACCCCCCTGCGCCGCCGCCACACCTACCCACCCCCCTGCCGCCGTCCACAGCCATAACCGTCACCACTCCAGCCACCACCCACCTCTCCGTCAACCCTCCACCACCTTTCAACACCCTAACCCACTTCATTACCATGGCTTAATCCATCAAGTACACCCAATCCTCAACCCATCTTCTTCCCCGAAACCTCCGGACAGCTTCGGTACTTTTCCAGTTTTTGGCACGTTGACGTAGTAAAAAGCATCTTCCGGTCTGTTTGCCTGCGCCTCATGGTGGAGTGATTGTTCCTCCATGTTGGCGTAGGTTTCTATCTTCTCCTGCTGCCCCTACGAGGGTTTCTGAGATCCATACTTGGATCTTCTATCTGCTACTTCTAGTCCATGTGTTGGACTTCTGTTGCTGACTGGTGACTTCTACCTCTGCTGGTATCTGCGCCCTTGATTCTGACTATCCCTATCATCTCGGATGGCGACTCCTGACCTTCCTCGCAATCTGTGCGTTACTACCGTCAAGTTGGATGGCCCCAACTATCATCTCTGGGCAGCCTCCTTTGAACTGTACGTCAAGGCTCAAGGGCGTTTCTCTCATCTGTCGACTAAGGGTCCGACCATCCCTACTGCTAATGCTGATGACAAGACCAAACAGGCCTACGATCTCTGGTCCAAGGAAGATTATGGTGTTATGACCTGGATGGTCAATAGTGCGGAACCTAAAATCAACCAGTTTCTCCTTCGCCTCAAGACTGCCAAGGATATGTGAGATCAGCTCTCACACGTATACTCTCACCAGCAGAATCCGAAGAAGGTTTTTGAAATCTTCAAGCTACTAGCCAAACAGGAGTACTCTGCTACTGACTCCGTGGAGGATTACTACAACAACTGTTGTGCTCTCTGGGATGAATTCGAGGTCTACCATCCTTTGTCTGCAGATATCACGGAAATCCAGCGTCAAAGGAACGAGCTTCAACTTGTCCAGTTTCTTGCTGGTCTGCCTTCATCTTTTGTAGGAGTCGTTGATCAGATCCTCTCTAGTGATCCCCTTCCTACCCTGAGAGATGTTCTAAAGCGTGTTCAACGCCTTCCTTCTGTTTCGCAAAACCTACCTGACTCTTCTGACGTAACAACCCTTGCTGTTCGGACTGGTGACTCCTTTCGTGGATGCGGCGATGGTCGGGGACGTGGCCGCGAACGTTCTTCTGGACCAGGACGTGGCTCCTATTCTCCTGCTGAGACTACTGAACAACGCTTTTGTACCTTCTATAAGCGTACCAATCACAATGAAGATCGTTGCTGGATAAAGCATGGGAAGCCAGCCTGGACGATTCAAGTCACCACAGATCAGCCTAACACTGCCACTACTTCTGCACCTCCGTCTGCCGATTGGATCCGATCAGAGTTTGAGAAACTACTACAAGCACGTCTTGCTTCTTCTACCGAGGCCTCCACTGATGGTTGCACTGCTCTTCTGACTCAGTCCGGTAAAAACACTTGGGTGATCGATTCGGGTGCGACTTCCCATATTTCTGGCAATCCTACATTATTTTCTCATTTACATAATACTGCTGTTATACCTCCTGTTACTCTGGCTGACGGCTCTCAAACACCGGTTACTGGTTTTGGTGATATATGCACTCCTGGATGCCTGCCTCTACGCTATACTTTATATCTTCCTACGTTTCCTATAAATCTGTTATCTGTCAGTAGAACTGTGAAGAGCCTTCACTGCTCTATTACATTTGACCCGGATGGTGTTGTGTTTCAGGATCTGCGCACGAGGACGAAGATTGGTTCGGGCCATGAGGGACCAGATGGTTTATATTACTTGGATGTTCCAAAGACTGCGGCGTATCTAACATCTTCTGTGACTGGCATCCAGTGTCACTATCGTTTGGGACACCTGTCGGCAGCCAAATTAAAGCATTTACTACCTCATATTTCAAATTCTGTTTTTCATTGTGAAACTTGTCAATTGGGCAAACAAACTAGAGCAACTTTTTCAAAGAAATTATGTATTGGTTCAAAACAGCCGTTTAATATTATACATGCTGATGTTTGGGGACCTTGTTCTGTCTCGAGTATTTCTGGATTCCGTTACTTTCTGAGCTTTATTGATGATTTCTCTAGGACCACCTGGATTTTCTTGCTAAAGGATAGGTCTAATATTCTTGAGACTAATACTGCTTATTTTGCTGAAATACGTACCCATTTTAGCAAACCTATAATTTTTTTTCGCACTGACAATGCTCTTGAATTCATGCAATCCTCGGTCAACAGTTTTTGTCGCAAACTGGGTACTATTCACCAAACCTCTTGTGCCTACACCCCACAACAAAATGGAGTTGCCGAACGCAAGAATCGATATCTTCTTGAAATTGCTCGTACTTTACTTTTTCACTATAATGTTCCCCAGTGTTTTTGGCCTGAAGCTATTTCCACTGCGTGCTATCTCATTAACCGCATGCCATCTTCTGTTCTTGGGAATCAAATCCCTTATCAAATCTTGTACCCTGATGCGCCCTTATTTTCTGTTCCTCGTATTTTTGGGAGCACTTGCTTTGTTAAAAACCTACATCCTGGTTTAACCAAACTTGATCCTCGTGCCATCAAGTGTGTCTTCTTAGGGTACTCTAGGACTCAAAAAGGGTACCGCTGTTATGATCCAGTTTCAAAAAAATGGATGGTCTCGGCTGATGTTGTTTTCTTCGAGCACATGCCATTCTATTCTTCTACTGGGTCTGCTCTTACGTCAGATTTATTGATGGAGACACCATTACTGATGATTGATGATTCTGATTCCCTTGATGCTGCTCCTGCTACTCCTCTACTGAAAGTTTATCAAAGAAGACCGAAGATGACAACTCCCTCTATGGCCCCTCCAGAATCTTCTTCCTCAATGCCAGATCAGTCATCACCTCAGGTATTCTCTGACTTAGATCTTTCTATCAGTTTAAGGAAAGGAACTAGAACGTGTACCAAACATCCGATTGGGAATTTCTGTACTACTGCTCACCTGGGGACTTACTTTGCCAATTTTACTGTTGCTCTTTCTGCTGTTTCTATTCCTAAAAATGCTTCTCAGGCTCGTAAGCATCCAACTTGGCGTCAGGCCATGAAAGCTGAGATGCAGGCTCTTACTGATCGTAACACTTGGCAGTCGGTTGATCCTCCCACTGATTGTTCTCCGGTTGGATGTCGTTGTGTGTTTACTATTTAATATCAACCAGATGGCACGATTGAGCGTCTCAAGGCTAGGCTTGTTGCCAAGGGCTACACACAAACTTACGACGTCGACTATTTTGAAACTTTTTCACCTGTGGCCCGGATGAATTCAGTTCGCATACTTATTTCTGTTGCAATTAATTCTGATTGGCCCTTATTTCAGCTTGATGTGAAAAATGCCTTTTTATATGGAGATCTGCATGAGGAAGTCTATATGGAACAACCTCCCGGATTTGTGCTTCAGGGGGAGTCCTCCAAAGTCTGTCTTTTGCGGAAAGCAATTTATGGCTTAAAACAAAGTCCCCGTGCTTGGTTTGATAAACTGAGCACCATCTTCAAAAATTTCATTTTAGACGTTCCTAATCTGATGATTCTGTCTTTGTTAAACAAACTACTTCTGGCATTGTTATTCTGATTGTATTTGTTGATGACATCATTCTATCAGGGAGTGATCTTGTTGGCATTCAGGCAACTAAACGTTATCTGGAGAAACATTTTGTCACCAAAGATTTAGGCACCTTGCGCTACTTTCTTGGGATTGAAGTTTCTCGGTCAGCCTCTGGATTGTGCCTATCTCAGCGTAAATATGTTCTGGATCTTCTATTTGAAACAGGTCTTCTTGGTGCAAAGCTTGCTAGTACTCCTCTGGATCCAAACACTAATTGGGATGATGAGAATTCTCCTGCTTATCCTGATCACCATCAGTATCGACGCATGGTTGGCAAGCTCATCTATCTTGTCACTCGTGCTGATATCACATCTGCAGTTGGACTTGTTAGCAGATATCTTGACAAACCCCGACAATGTCACTGGGATGCAGTCTGTCACATTCTCAAATATCTGAAAAGCTCCCCTGGGAAAGGTCTGCTGCATAAAAAATATGGTCACTGTAAACTTGTTGGGTATTCTGATTCTGACTATGCTGGGACCAAGGTCGATCGACGCTCCACCTCCGACTACTGTACTTTTGTAGGTGGAAATCTGGTTACCTGGCGCAGTAAGAAACTGACAGTTGTTGCTCGCTCGAGTGCTGAAGCAGAATATCGCGCCATGGCGCATACTACATGTGAGCTGTTCTGGATACAGAGCCTGCTGAAAGACTTTGGCATTTCTGATTCTACTCCTATCCCTATGTACTGTGACAACAAGGCTGCTACCTTTATCGCCAGCAATCCAACCTTCCATGAACAAACAAAGCATATTGAGGTTGATTGTCACTTTGTTCGAGAAGCTGTCTTATCTGGCCAAATATCTACACCCTACATACATACCTCAAATCAAGTGGCTGACATCTTCACCAAAATACTTCCGAAATCTAGATTCACTGCTATGACTGACAAGCTGGGCATGATTGACATCTATGCTCCAGCTTGAGGGGGAGTATTAGTATATACACTTTACTGTTGTTTTTTTACTTAGTGTTTTTTGGTTATTTGTCTTTTAGTCACTTGTTTCTTTATCCCATATTGCTTATCTCTAAACGCTGTACTACTCTCTTGTCTTATAAAAGAGAGAGCATTGTATTTGTTTTATTCACTCAATAAGAAGCAATACTTTTCTATTCTAGACCTCAAGCAAAAAGTATGCTGTTATTAGCAAAAAATAAGTGAAAAACAATAGGGCCACCCTGGCTTGCTTTGATGCCATGCAAGCTACCGAAATTCACATCGTTACTAATCATATTTATGAAAACATCTACACAAAGTAAGAACAAATAATGTGAGATAGGATTACCTTGGAAAAGACCTTTCTGTGGAATAATGTTCCCTCTCCTATTATCATTGACGATAAAAGAGAAATAGACAATTTTGTAGCATTCAATAATTTTCTTTCACCAGAGATCTCCAAAGCCCATATTACTCATGGCTTTTTCAATAAAGCTCCATACCACCCCACCTTAGGCCTTGCTCTCGTCGAGCTTGAGCACCATATAGCGTTTCTTGCCTTTTATTTTTCTTTTCATTCTGTGGAGCATTTCACAAGCTATAAGGGCATTGTCCGTTATAAAAACAGTCTGGATAAAGGCACTTTGATTTACGAAAATAATCTCATTCAGATAGCCTTTTGAGTCTATTAGCCATAAGCTTATAAATGATTTTATATTGGTGTTGATAGGTTGATCTAGCAGAAATCCGCATATTCATCGGCTCCCTCCTTGGAAGTATTAGAATGTGTGGTATTCAACCCAAAACCAATTGGCAATGGGTGAAGGGACCACACACCTTATAAGCCCAGGACCTATCTCAGAGCTCAGCGGTGTGGGACAATCCTAACATCCCCCCTCAAGTGCAACCACTTTTGTGTGCTTGCACTTGTTATTTTTTTTAGGTAGGGTGTGGTCCTCACACTTGTCTCATGGGGTCCGCTCTGATACCATATTAGAATGTGTGGTATTCAACCCAAAACCAATTGGCAATGGGTGAAGGGACCACACACCTTATAAGCCCAGGACCTATCTCAGAGCTCAGCGGTGTGGGACAATCCTAACAGGAAGTAAGCACAATATTTTTCTTGTTTATATCATCAAGACTATTCTCACCTTTCCACTATTCAATAATGAAGCGAGTCACGTCCTTTCCCACAATACTCCAGAAAGATTGATAGAAACCTGCGTGAAAAAGATCCAGACCAGGAGCTTTAGTGGGGTGCATGTAATTGAGCGCTCGCCAATTTCCTCTTTATTTGGTTCCTTCTGAAGATAGAAATTCATAACATCATTAATACTTCTTTTGATATCAACAGTAGCTTCATTGAGATAAGCGGGTTCCTGCAATGTAAAAAGATTATAATAATAGTCAGTAATAATCACTTCAATGTCCTCTGTTTTGAGGTCACCATTGTCATCTGTAAGACAACTGATTTCATTCTTCTTGCGGTGAGAAACTTTCTTGTAAAAGTATGCCGTTATCCTGTCGCCTTATCTCATTTCATTGGCCTTAGCTCTTATGAACCTGTATCTTTCATCTAAGTTCTGGAGTTTTTCCACTTCTTCGCTCAGCTTCAAGCAACATTCCATATTGCTGTTTGTCATATGCAACTTTTAATTTTTGATGGGCTCATCTTCAGCATTCCTTAGTTTTCTCTAGACATTCCCAAAACGATGCTTGACCAAGAACTGACTCTATCCACACAGCTGCTGAATTTCTCTGTTACAGACCCACCATTTTCAGCATTCCACACTTTTAGGACCAGCTTTATACATTCTTTGTCCTCCAGCCAGAAATGGGTTTGCTTGTTCATATGTAACATGATAGGGGCATGGTTTGATTTAAGAAGAAGGAAATGGTTAAATCATGCATCGGGGTAGGCTGTCGACTACTCTTGAGACACAAGGGCTCTGTCAAGCCGTTCTCTAGTTGCCTTAGTTTCATATTTGCCCTTAATCACTTGTTAAAAGAGAAGCCTAGATCAATAAGGTTGCATCTGTCCACTACGTCCCTGAATTCATCCATGTGTCTCGCACTGTTTGGGGCCCCACCCTCCTTTTCCAGAGAATTCAAAATCTCGTTGATATCACCCAAGAAAAGGATAGGGGGTCTCTTTTTTAATAGATACCATCAACCTCCAAGTTCTGAATTTATTACAGTTATCCGACCATCTGTATGTACCTGAAAACAGCCATTTCGTGTTGTTTATGTCCAAGATATGACATTGGGAATATGATAAAACACTCCCATCTATATATCTCCACGATACGGCCATGCTCCCAGATTTCCCACACTACTTAGGCAGATTCCATTAACTTTAACCATAGATTCTTTTGGTTTCTTTGAGTCTTGCACCACTGATAGTCGTCTCCATAAGAAAAATGAGCTCAGGGCGTTCTCTCCAACAATACTTGTGGAGAGTCTGGATAGTGTCGAGGTTGCCCGTGCCTTGGCGATTCCAACTTAATGTTTTCATTTTTGTTCGCGGTGTTGGGCTTCACCAACAGCCGCTACATGGGAGTAGGCCCCCCGCACCATGCTAGTTCCTTCGCTCCTACTGATTTTGACATTTATGTTACCAGGTGACCCTTTCATTGACTGGCTGTCAAGTTGATCAGAGCTGCATTTCACTTTCTTTGCTTGGTCTTACACTGTTTATCATGTGGTAATTTGGTCATTGTTCTATCACTTTTCCTGCTTGGTATCTATCTTCTAAGACTTTTCTGTTTGCCTTTTTTTTTTTTCCTCCCTCTACCTGATTCTTTCCACATCTTCTTAACCCGAAATGGCTGAGGAGAGGAAAGGTTCCTTTTTGGGGGTACTCCCGGGAAGAGGTCCGGTGGAGACGGGGTGGGGCCTGTAGCTCAGAGGATTAGAGCACGTGGCTACGAACCACGATGTCGGGGGTTCAAATCCCTCCTCGCCCACAACCGGTCCAAAAGGGAAGGACCTTTACATCTACCTCTGCTCTGGGGGTAGAAAAATCATGATCGGTGTGGTATCGGGAAGGAATTTGAATGTAATAATATCGATTCATACAGAAAGAAGAAAAGGTTCTCCATTGATTCAAACGCTATACCTATGAGATAGGGCTTTCCTGTCTGGCAAAAATTCTTTTCGGACCTGCTGCTGTTTGCTTTGGCTGCGCTTGAAGATTCCTTTCCTGCATCAATGGTCACCTTTACATTGTTGGGGCGCTGCTGGCATTTGGTTCAGCAATAACTTTGGCGTGTGGTATAGATTGAAGTCTTCAGTAAACTGCCTTATTCTTTCTTTGACGCCTTGTTCAGGCATTTCCTCAACCACCTGCAGCGTGCTTTTAATATTCAGCTGATATTTCATTGCCCTCCACTTGCTCTGATACTCTTTTAGCTATATCACTGTTAACACCAGTTGAGTTATTCACAGTAGATATTTATCATGTTCTTTACTGTGCCTCGATCATAGTAGCTTTCTGCAAGATTTCCTTGCTGGTCCCAGCAGGTGGCCCTTCATTCCTTGTGGATATTTGCTCACATGTTCTTTCCTTTCTACTATTCCCTGCTGCTCGCCAGCTTTCATTGTTTGTCTTATTACTCATGAAGAGATTCTTTATAACTGATTGCTCTCAGCTCGTTATTTTGTGGTCGGCGTGAGGATGCTCTTAGCCAGACGCCCCAATTCTCTGTGCCGGCTTCTTGCGCTTCCTCCCATGAACAGTCACAGCTCTGTCTCCAATGCGTCGTAAATTAAAGCATAAATGTGGTTATCTTTTGTATCTTATTTCCTCCACGATATCCCGAGATGCTCTTCATTCATTGCAATTTGTTCAACAGGTTCTCCACATCCAGGACGATGCATACCCTCCTTGCTCTCGACCAGCCCAACCTTCCTCTTCATGTTCCAGTTTCAGCACCTAGCCGATGTTGCTTGCAATCTTGGAGACCGCTTCATCCTTGCGGTAGCCCAATGAGATATTGTAGAGCCGGATTCAAAAGGGGCAGTGTTTTAATTTGAGTGGCAGATAGCTGATCTCCAGGTTTTATCTCTTTCAGCAGGACTGGTGCTCCTTCAATGACCCTGTCTTTATCCTTCTTTTGGGCAAACTGGATGATGATTATGTTGTGTTCGATTTGTCAAAAGCTGACCTTCCTCGCCAATCTCCATGTTTGCTCCATAGTTCTATGAAGCTCCTGGAAATTAAAATGTTCTGTGAAGCTCCATGTTTGCTCCATTGTCTTGTTTCCCACCTCAATGCTTCCTTCCGTGAAATCAACCAGGTCGTTCTCATCTGACCGGATTTGGAGTGACTCACATCTGCTAGTGATTTGGTCTGCCATTACGAGAGATATAACCCCCTTTGTGATGTGGAACACATCTTGAAGAAGAAGAAAGAAGATAAACAACAATTCTCAAAATTCAATTCATATTCAACTGCCTGGACAAAAACCCCAAGGCTGGATTTTATAACACTACATGACTTGACCCTCAAGTAATGGAAATAAAATCCTATTTAACAAAATTCGGAATTAAATAAAACCGAAAATAAAAGAAAAGCATAAAACATTTACGACTAAGTACATTAACTAGATAATTTGCACTTAGGTCCCTAAATATAAAAATAAAGAAAAACCAAATAATATAAAGCCTAATACGTCCTACATCACTCTGGCACTAACACCAGCACGACAGGCTGTCCCGGTGAGAGATGACTTAATCCTCCTTCAATCGTCTCGAGAGGACTAAGGATGTGGTGCGTGAGTCTTAGATATCTCCTTACATAGTTCTATATATATTTATAATTTTTAAAATATTTTGTATTTCTGTGAAGTGTTTGTATATGCATGAGTATTTGGCCAATACATATATTACTTTGCAGACATGCACATAATTACATTTTACTTAAACGAACTTAAATCAATCTTCGACCTGTAGATCTAAAATCTGAGCTGATTTGACATAAATCACTTAAAAGGAATCTAACTGGACACCCTAATTTAGACCTATCTTGTTCTTAAATGAGTCCTAAGCCTTAATCGACCTAGTTTTGGTTTGAGGTGAATTCCTTAAACAAACCTAATTTGAACCCAAAATGACCTAATACCTACAGACCTCAACTTATGATAATCTTGTCAGTCTGCCCTTATTTTTTTACAAATTATGGAGGTATTTCCATCTAGAATCTTGATTCCTTTTTTTTTTGATTGGGTAGTTTTCATCTTCTCTCTTGATTCCTTGCGTTTGTGGGTTCTTGTACCCTACAAGTGTATCATTTTCTGGTCTTGAAGCATTGTACAATCCTAGTTTACACTTTTCGATGTACTCCTTTAACTGAAGATGGCACTTGCTAGAATGAAGCTGTAGGTGAAAATCTAGTCCTCCTGATTGGTCTGCTAGTCCAAGCTCAATGTTGGACAGACAAATAGGGAAAATTGACAGACATATGAATGTTTGCACATGTGATCCCTCTGAGATCTGGCGAGATTCACTAACTGGTCTGTACCAGTTCAGCTATGTAGAGAGGTACTTATATTTTAGGTATTAGGGAAGCCTTCTCTCATATGGTGCATCAATCTGAGCATTTCCCCCACATCTTCTCATGTCATATTGTGGGTTTGGGGAATTTGTCATTATTGTAATGCCATTTTTCTAATTACGAAGATTCTGAACATAATCCAAAGTTTTCACCGACCAAACAAGATCAAGGCCGGAGAGGAGAAGATCATTATTGGGAGTGATTTAAATGGCCATGTGGGGAGCAACAATGATGGATATGAAAGAATTCATGGGGGTTTTGGAAATGGCAGCAGAAACGGAGGAGAGAGGATATTAGATTTTGCAGTTGCATATGATATGATTTTGGCTAACACCTATTTCAAGAAAAGAGAATCTCATAAGATTACTTTCAAGAGTGGGCACAATTGTAGCCAAATTGATTACCTCCTTACAAGGCGGGAGGATCGTAAAGTATGCAAGGGCTGTAAAGTGATTCCCGGCGAAGAACTCACGACAGAACATAGGTTGGTGGTTTTGGATATTAACATGAAGATCAGTAAAGGCAAGCATAACAAAAATCAAGATTGCAGGATCAAGTGGTAGAATCTAAAAGGAGAAAAGAAATTGACCTTTCATGATGAACTCATCAAGGAGGGAACTTGGAACTTAGAGTCTGATGTTAACACTATGTGGCATAACATGAGCTCCTGCTTAACAAAAATTGCCGGAGAGGTTTTTGGGGGAGTCTTAGGGTTGTGGGCCTCCACAAAAAGAGACTTGGTGGTGGAATGATGAAGTACAAAAGACTATTAAACTGAAAAGGGAGATCTGTAGAAGCTTGCCCAAATCTCGAGATGATGCAACGTTCTAGAGATACAAGCAAGCAAAGAAAGAAGCGAAAAAGGTTGTTCAGGAGGCAAGGTCTAGATACTTTGATGATATTTATAAGAAGCTGGATACTAGAGAAGGGGAAACAGATATATATATAAAATGGCTCGTATAAGAGAAAGGAAAGGAAAGAAAGAGACTTGAGTCAAGTGAAATGCATCAAGAATGAATATGGTAGAGTGCTGGTAAAGGACGATGATATCAAGAACCAATGGAGAAAATTACTTCCATAAGCTTTCAATGGAGATACTGTAAATAATGTTAGAGACTCGTGTGACAGGGATACAAGAGATATCATTTACACACGACGAGTTTCACATTTTGAGGTCAAGAATGCCTTGAAAAAGATGAAAATGAGAAAGGCATGCGGACTAGACGGTATTCCCATTGATGTATGGAAGAGTATGGGGGATGAAGGAGTTATGTGGTTAACAAATTTATTTAACTAGATCGTGAAGACAAAGAAGATGCCAGATGAGTGGAGAAAAGTACTATAGTCCTCATCTACAAGAACAAAGACGATATTCAGAGCTGCACAAACTACATAGGTATCAAGTCGATGAGTTACACAATGAAGCTTTGGGAGAGGATTATTGAGCAGAGGCTAAGATCTATAATGCATATATCAAACAACCAATTTGGTTTCATGCCTGGTAGATCAACAACAGATGCTATTTTTCTGATAAGGAGGCTTATGGAGAAGTATAGGGAAAGAAAAAGAGTTCTTCACATAGTTTTTATCGATTTGGATAAGGCTTATGATCGAGTACCCAAAGAAGTGTTGTGGATGGTTTTGAGGAAAAAGGGTGTGCCAATCCAATACATTGACTTGATTAAAGACATGTATGGTAGCTCTACTGCAAGTGTGAAGATTCCTGGAGGAGAGACACCAACATTTCCCATCAAAGTTGGGGTACACCAAGGATCCACACTCAATCCATATCTGTTCGTTCTTGTTATGGATGAGTTGACAAAGAATGTTCAGGATGATGTTCCTCGGTGTATGTTATTTGCTGATGATATTGTATTGATTGACGAAACTAAAGATGGTTTGAATGATAAAGTTGAACTTTGGAGAAAGGAACTGGAATCAAATGGATTGATGATTAGTAGGAGCAGAACTGAGTATATGCATTGCAGTTTCAGCCAATCTCGCAATGTGAATGGTGGAGCCAAGTTGGACGAAGTAGATATACCAAAATGTGATAAATTTCGTTACTTGGGCTCTATCATTCAAACAGATGGGGATGTCCAAAATGACGTTTGTCATAGGATCACTACAGGATGGTTGAAATGGAGGAGTGCAACTGGAGTATTATGTGATCGGAAGATCCCTCTTAGACTAAAAAGCAAGTTTTATAAAACTGTTATACGGCCAGCCATGCTCTATGGGAGTGAATGTTGGGCGGTGAAGAAACAAGGACTCAACAAGATGAACGTGGCTGAAATGCGTATGTTGAGATGGATGTGTGGGAAGACGAGAAAAGATCCTGTGAGAAATGACTATATCAGGAATAAAGTGGGGGTGGCGAGCATTGGGGACAAGTTGCGTGAGGGCCGACTCAGATGGTATGGACGTGCAACGCAGACCGACTAGTGCGTCTATACGAAGCAATACTATTGAGGCAAGCACAATTTATAGAAGAAGAGGAAGGCCTAAATTAACATGGGAAGAGCTTATAAAGAGATATTTTGAATCTCTACATCTCAACCAGAATATGACCCATGATAGGGCTAAATGGAAAAGAAGGATCCATGTAGCCGACCCCAACATAGTTGGGATTGAGGCTTAGTTGATGATGATGATGAAACAAGATCAAGGCCAGTAAATGGACAAAACCCTTCCAATGGAAAAACACATACTTAATCCAGAGTTTTTTTTGGCAGATATATTTATTCACTATTTACTATGGGGGTATTGATCGTTAGCTTATAAAATTTAGGAGTTAGTAAGATGAGTTGGGGTGTATCATAGTTAGTGTAGTCTAGGAATAGCTTACACACGTGTTGAATGCAACGGGAAAAATGGGGAATTGCGAAACGTCTGAGTGGAGAAGACTTTGTATATGAGAAAATGTAAATGAGCTGTTGGTGTTGATGGGGGCTTTTAGTGGCCTAGTAGCTGGTTCCCATTGACCAAGAAGATCCATTCTAGTTGGTAGTTGGCAGTGGATGAGAAGCACATTCTAGGCTTTTCTTAATATTGGTAAAATGCATGCTGTCTCCTTGCTGAGTAGGGTTCTCTTTCCTTCCGTAGGCTCCCTTAATACAAATCTTAGTCTGTGGAGGCGAACCCATTCCTAGTCTGTAAAACAATTATAAAGAGCTAACAATAGTAAAGGTTTTGAAAGAAGTGAGGATATTGGAACTATTTTGATTTAGCATAAGGCACAACTCGTTAATTGACGCGTAGACTATGATATATTAGAGGAAATGTATTACATTAATAGGATGGTGTATGCGTCTGACATGTTAAACTGAGGATCGATATAAAATTTCAGGTAGCTGAATTGAAAAAAAAGTCCATGTAGCTGATGTCAACACGGTTGATATTGGCACCCAGATGATGATGATAATGTGATAAAACAATAGATTTGAATGTTGACAGGAACACAAATACACAAATAATACATCTAATATCCCGATGCACATGTATAGTGAGACATAAGCCTCGTTTAGAGATAGAGCTCGATCTCATTATATGATGGACCAGTCTTTTCTGTCGTGGTGAATTGAGGATGTGGATAAATCTAAAAAGAGCTGATAATGAAACATGCTAAATTTGTTATGTTGACCAAACCCTCTAATAGAAGTCCGTCTTGAATTTGTTATTCATCTTCTCGAGCTTTGGGTTAGACTACTAGGGTTGAGGATGATGTGTATTCTGAGACCTGACTAGAAGAAACCAGGGTGTTCACTCTATTTATCATTTTAGAAATTACACGTTTCCCACTTATTTATTGCAAGCTTCTCTTGATTTGTCTGTAAGGGTTGTCTGTAAGGGTTAGGGTACACAATGTATGTACCCCGTATATTTATAAAGAGAACAATTACATAGAGGTCCTTATAGAATAGGAAAATAACAAGAGCATATAAAGAACTTAAATAAAACACTAGTTAACACACCCCCTCAAGTTGGAGCATAAATATCAATCATGCCCAACTTGTCCACAAGAGAGCATAAATGTTTCTTGGCCAACAGCTTTGTGAAGATATCAACAACTTGGTCTTCTGAGCGAGTAAAAGGAGTGCAGATACGACCAGTCAATAGATTCTCTGATGAAGTGGAAGTCAACTTCAATGTGTTTGGTCCGCTCATGAAAGGCAGGATTATTTGCAATGAAAATAGCTGCTTTATTATCACAGTGCATTGGAATAGGAGCAGAAGATCACACATCAAGTTCTTTTAGAAGAGATTGCACCCACAAAAGCTCACAGGCAGTATGAGCCATAGCACGGTACTCGGCCTCAGCACTAGATCTGGCAACAACATTTTGCTTTTTGCTCTGCCAGGTTTCCAGATTTCCACCAACAAAGGTACAATAACCAGAAGTAGATTTTCTGTCTATCTTGCTTCCAGCATAGTCAAAATCAGAATAAGCCTTCAAGAGAGCAATGACCATGTTTTCTATAAAATAGGCCTTTACCGGGAGATTTCTTCAGATATCTCAAGATATGACATAGTGCTTCCCAATGACACTGTCTAGGCTTGTCAAGATACCTGCTAACAAGACCAACAACAGTAGAAATATCAGCTCTAGTGACAGTCAAATGGATCAGTTTGCCGACCAGTCTTCTACATCTTTTACTGTCAGGATACATAGGAGATTCATCATCATCCCAATTCACATTAGGATCTAGAGGTGTATCAGTAGGCCTAGCTCCGAGCATGCCAGTTTCCTGTAGAAGATCAAAAACATACTTTCGTTGTGATAGAACAAGAGCATTAGCAGTCTGAGAAACTTCAATCCCCAGAAAATATCTCAGTTTACCCAGATCTTTAGTGACAAAATGCTTGCATAAGTAGGCTTTAGTAGCATTAATTTCAGAGAGATCACTGCCAAATAAAATAATGTCGTCTACATACACAATAAGAACCACAATACCAATGGACGTCTTTTCAATAAAGACAGAATGATCAACATGAGATCTGAGAAAGCCATAAGTAGACATAATCTTGCTCAGTTTGTCGAACCAGGTCCGCAGACTCTGTTTGAGTCCATAAATAGACTTTTTGAGGCAACATACTTTATGTGACTCCCCCGAGCAACAAACCCAGGCGGTTGCTCCATATAGACCTCCTCATGGAGATCACCATAAAGGAAGGCATTTTTCACGTCCAGCTGGATAAGGGGCCAATCCAGATTGATTGCCACAGAGAGCAAAACCCACACAAAATTTAGCCTGGCAACAAGAGAATTTTTTTTAAAATAATCAGTACCATAAGTCTGAGTGTACCCTTTCGCCACGAGGCGGGCCTTCATGCATTCAACTGTTCCATTAGGATGATACTTGACAGTGTAAACCCAATGACATCCAACAGGTTTGCAATCAGAAGGTGGATCAACCAGATCCCAGGTACCCTTGTCAGTGAGAGCAGGCATCTCAGTCATGGCTTGTGTCCATGCCTTACTATGTAATGCGTCATGCACATTTTTGGGTATAGAAACGGCCGATAGAGAAGCAAAAAAATTACTAACACGAACACTCAGATGAGTATTAGAGACATAGTTAGCAATATTATGAGATGTACATGAGCTAGTACCTTTCCTGAGAGCAATAGGTAAATCTAGATCAGAAGTTGCCTCAGTAGGGGCAGGACCTTCTGAAGGAGAAGATTGGTTGTCAGTGGGGGGGGGTCTTGAGCAGGAGTAGGCTGCGGCGGCCGATTCCTGCATTGGTAAACAATGAGAGGAGGAGACGTAGTCTCATCAGGTTGCACAACACTGGTAGAATCACTAATAATAGGCAGAGGTGCTGCAATCAAATCTGAACTCAACATATTCCCCTTAGTAGAGTAGTATGGAGTATCTTCAAAGAATACATCACTACTCGTGAACCACTTTTTATTAACAGGGCTATAGCAGTGGTATCCTTTCTGAGTCCTTGAGTATCCCAGAAGAATACATTTTTCAGCTCGAGGAGACAACTTGTCTTGAGTAGGTCCAAGCAATCGAACAAAACAAGTCGACCCAAAAATTCTCAGAGGAATAGAAAACAGAGGAAGACTGGGTTGTAGTACTTGTACAAGAATTTTATTCCCAATAATAGAGGAAGGCATTAGATTTATCAGAAAACAGACAGTAAGAACCACTTCTGGCAATAAATGTTTGGGAACATTAGAATGCAGCATGATAGTTCTAGTAACTTCAAGTAAATGCATATTTTTCCTTTTGAGCTACACCATTCTGTTGGGGTGTTATAAGCACAAGAAGTCTGATGAATTGTCCCCACAGAACGACAGAATAATTTAACATTTTTTTGAACGTCCAATGCATTATCAGTACGCAAGATTTTAATAGGCATAGAATACTGTGTTTTAATTTCTGCAAAGAAGAATTTAATAGTGGGCAGAACTTGGGATCTATCTTTCCACAGAAATAACCAGGTAGCACGGGAGTAATCATCAATGAACAAAATAAACTATTTATTGCCAGATAAACTTGAAATATGACAGGGACCCCATACATCAGCATGCACCAAATCAAAAATATTTTTGCTACCAATCTGAGTTTTTTAGGGAAATACAATTCTGAACTGTTTGCCTAACTGACATGCCTCCAACTGAAAGCATGCGAGCCTACATCAGAAATAACATGTTTTAATTTCTCAGCTGACGGATGCCCAAGTCTAAAATGCCACTGTAATGCAGAAACATAAGATGATAGAGCTGAAGCCAGAACTGTAGTGCCAATCCGTTTCAACTCATCCAAGTAGTAGAGTCCATCAGGTCCTTCGTGCCCCCACCAATCTTGATCCTTGTGCGAAGGTCCTGAAAAACACAAGTACCTGGGTGCAAAGGTCAGACTGCAGTTAAGATTGCGGACAATTTTACTGACAGATAGTAGGTTCAGTGGAAAATTTGGCACATATAAAGCAGAGCGCAGAAGGACTTGAGCAAAGATATATCCAGTCCCAGATACAACATATTTACAACCATCAACAAGCATAACAGTAGATTTGGAACAAGGTTTAGACAATTTATAAAAAAGAGAACGATTGTAGGATATATGAGAAGAGGGTCTAGAGTCAATCACCCATTTGGTATTACCAATACTAGAAGGAGCACTCAAGAAGGCAGAATCACAACCAGAGTAAGCGGCCGCGTGAGCTCCAGATTCAGCAGCAGATGAGGAGGAAGCACCAGTCCTCTCAAGCAGAAGACGTTCCACCTTAGAGCGGATGAACTCAGCTGTGGATGCGGACGAGGGAGCAGTAGAAGGCGTCTCAGAAGCACCCTCAGATGCTACATTGGCCCACGTAGGTGTGCCATGTTTCTTCCAACATTTGTCTTCAGTATGGTTGTTGCTGCCACAAAAGTCACAAAACTGCTGAGTATCGACACCTCCAGAAGCATCCGCAGATGAGCCACGACCATGGGAGCCACGACCAAGTGACCCGCGTCCCCATCCAGGAGCAGTAGAACGGTTGTCCGGAGGTCGACACGACCCCTACCACGACTACGGCCGAACATAGCAGCAAGAGCAGTAGGGTCACCCGTGTCAGAAGGCAGATCTGACGAGGAAGCCGGCAGGCGTTGGAGACGCTGAAAGACACTCTCCAATGTAGGCAAAGGATCGCTAGCGAGAATCTGGTCAACCACCCCAGCATATGAGTCAGGACGGCCGCAAAGGAACTGGACAACCTGGAGTTCCTGTCATTGTCGTTGCATCGTGGCTAAGTCAGTAGATAAGGGATGAAGATTCTCAAGCTCAGCCCAGACACCCTTAAAGGTTGAAAAGTAGTCAGCAATTTCAGGTCCAGTGAAGTGCAGTCGGGACAACTGTCAAACACCTTCGAAGTTTTGCTATGGGAGTAGGTCTTGGCCAGTTGGTCCCACATCTCCTTGGCAGTCGGGAGACGAAGTAGAGTGACACTGATGCGAGTTTCACTGCTGTTCAGAATCGACGTCATCACAGTCGAGTCATCCTTGACCCAATCATCATAGATCTTTTTCTCCTTGGACTCGGCAGTAG